>CM032125.1:29318390-29924729 GCA_018894105.1 Jacaranda mimosifolia | reverse complement strand
ATTAAAAGTTGTGCCAACTAAGCAAGTCAAAAGAATCTTGTTAATATGATAAATTAATTTTTTTTTATTTTTTAATTAATAAATAATTATAAATTATATATAAATATTATTTATATAAATATATATGTATATTTTTAAATTCAAAGTTGTGCCAACTAAGCAACAAAAATGATAGAATAATCCAACTAGTCTTATCACCTAGACAAGTCAGCTTTTATTTTTTACTAATGAGGCAAAGACTCCAAATGACCATGCGCCCGGCAAGCCATGCCACCTTTTCCTACGACTTTTTTCGTCTCCGGCGAAAAAAGAATTAAAAAACAATAATTTTTTATACTTATAGGACTAAAATTGTAATTTTGCTACTTATAAGGCAAAAATACAAATCGGGCAAAATTATAGGACGAAAATTACAATTTTGCCTGTAATAAAATCTTGAAACTTATGAGATCAATGTTAATAGTGACAATTTTTTATAAACATGATTATGATCAAAAGAATTTGCTACGATCTTATAAATAAGATATAAACTTGTTATTTTTTCTAAAAGAACTTGCTTATAAAACCTTATCTTATTTTGGGAGTTTATCATATCTTTTTTAGAAATTTACTAAACATCTTTTATTATTTTATGAGCTTCCAAACACCTTATAAGATACTTTGAACAACTTATAAATTCATCCAAACACCTTTTTAGTATAAAGACTAACTAGGGGTGCAACTGAACTGAGTCAAGCCGAGCCGAGCCGAGCTAAGCTTGGGAAAAATTTAATTCCAAGCTTAAGCTTGAGCTCAATATATATATATATATATGTGTGTGTGTGTGTGTGTGTGTGTGTGTGTGTTAAGCTCGAGTTCAAGCTTGAAATATATATTTTAAGCTCGAACTCGACAAATCTAAAATTTTAAACTCGAACTTCGCTTGACTTAGCTCAAATTATCAAATAAGTTGTAAATAACTACAAGCTCAAATTCGAACTCAAAATATAAATATAATAATATAATAAATATTTTATCAATACAATAAAAAATAACATTTAATTATATATTGGCTCGAAAGCTTTGAGTCTAAGTATAGACAGCTCAAAATCGATTTGAAATAGAGTTCAAATTCGATTCAACTTGCTTGCACCTCTAGATTAGACACGATTTCTCGCTCCTAGTTATACATACTTCTATCAAGTATCAACAATAATTGCACTTCAAATTAATGAGTTCCCAAACAAGTGGCATCATTTGTACCCTAATAAGATGCGAGCAAGTTGTGTATTACATCTTTCCAGATCTGCTTATTTTCATCGACAGTGCATATTTTCCAAGGCCAACTTGACATAACCTAATTAGGATATATTTAAAGAATCACTGTTATTGGACATTATTGGCTCTTGGAAATATCTTTTTGGACATAGGAAAATTGACACATTTTCTATCCAGCTGATCAATAAAATATCATATCCAGTGCAGTGTACAAATTCAAAATTTTCTTCACTGGCAGCTGGAATTTCACATGGTGTTTGGATGAGCTTATAAGCTCCATAAAATATCTTATAAGATGTTTAAAAATTTATAAGTTGATAAAAAGTGTTTAGTAATTTTTTGAAAAAAATAGCTTATAAAATCCTAAAATAAAATGTTATGAGCTTATAAGTTCTTTTAAAAAAAAATAAGAGACCCTAACTTATTTTTAACATCTCAACAAGCTTCTTTATTTTTTTAATCATTTTAATTATAAAATTGTTATTATTAATATCTTATAAGGTCTAAAATCATATTTTATCCAAATACTTCAACAACTTATTTTAAAAATAAGATCTAATATCTCATAATTTCAAAATCATCTTATAAAATTTACGAACCTATAGGATATTTTAAATAAGTTTAGCCAAACACCTTCTAAATATTATAAGCAAAACAGTAGTACTTAGTACTAATAGTTGAATGACTAAAACAATATTATCTATTCAAATTATATATATGTAGCCATAATTAATTCACAAAAAGAAATTATTAACTTACTGAACCTCATTATATAGTCTACTTTTTTGTTTATTATTTTAAATAATTGTAAGATGTATTCAGTCGGTTCGAATTAAACTTAGCTAGAAGGCGAGCTTGAGTTCAAGTATTTAAGCAATTTGAGAATACTTGAAATCAAATTTAACTATAGATGTTCATAAGCTCTTGAGCCTACTGCTTCCATTTTTTAATTTTGTTCTAAGGTGTTATTGTTAAGAATATTATTTTTATTAAGAATAAAGTGAGATTTATTACTAATAATAGTTACATATTTATGTAAAATAAAAACTCAAAATTGATGTTAATTTAATTGGCAATATATAGCAATATAATATTATTCAAAATAATTTAATTAATTTAAATACCAATGTTTTTGCTTGAATCAAGCTTAACTTTTACCAGTTCATCGAGCTTCAATTTATTTACTCAATTTCAAATTTAAGTTTGAATTTAAAAAATTTTTAAAAACTCAACTCAAAATGACGCGCTTGCATCATAAATAAATATTAAATATATAAAATCTTTTTTAAACGAACATTTAATTATAACTTGCATTTAATGTACATTTATAAAGTAAAAAATATATGATAGAATATAAATTAAAATAAAGGGCCAACAGAACTCCCACTATAAATTAGAGCCTTTTCCACCCATATTTCCACAACCAAAATAGCCTAAGAAAAACACAGAGAATCTACGAGAGATGGAAAGTTATACCTATAAATCCACTGCAACTCTTCTTATAGTGCTCACACTTATTTCCTCCTCCATTGACTCCGGCCGCGCCGCCAGACCCGCCGCCGGAGCCACCGACACGAGGTTCATCCGAACATCCTGCTCCGCCACCACCTACCCGGCCCTCTGCTACTCCTCCCTCTCGAGCCACGCAAGCGCCATCCAGCAAGACCCCAAGCTCCTCGCCCACGCCGCCCTCTCCGTCAGCCTAGGCACTGCCCGTTCCACCTCCGTCGACATGGTCAAGCTCTCCCGCGGCTCCGGCATGACCCGCCGGGAGGTGGGCGCCATGCGGGACTGCGTGGAGGAGCTGAGCGACTCGGTGGACCAGTTCAGAAAGTCCATGGCGGAGATGAAGCAAATCAAAGGGTTCAACTTGAAGCTGATGATGAATGACATTCAGACTTGGATCAGCGCCGCCTTGACAGACGAGGACACCTGCATGGATGGCTTCGCCGGAAAAGTTATGAACGGCGCCGTTAAGACGGCAGTGAGGACGAGGATTGTGAAGGTGGCTCATATGACGAGCAATGCGTTGGCCCTCATCAATAGCTATGCTACTCTCCATGGGTAATTAAAAACATATATTTTTTTAATAATTAGCTCTAAAAAACTATAATTAGTAGTGAATATTGAATATGTATGATTAGTTTTATCTAGTGGTCCAATTATATAGTTGGGGTGATTAATTGTTTGGTATTGTATTCTAGCTTAGTTGTGTTAAGGAGAAGTTTGGCTCAAATGTATTAAAATTTCCATTTGCTAGCTCTAGTAATTGTGAGTTATTTGATCCAAATGCAAGTGTAGAGGTTTTTTTTTTTCTTTTTCAAATTTTTATTTAGACATGAGCGTATTAATAGGTGGGCCCTTTTAGATTTCAACCTCATACTTGTACTTATAAGCATGACAATAGTGCAATCGACTAATTAGCTAATAACAAGGATTAATCAAGTTATAATATTTAAAATAGGGGTGCAATTGAGTTATGTTGAATTGAGTTTGGAAAAAAATTTCAAAGTTAAACTCGGGTTTGACGAGCTTAAAATTTTAAGTTTAAGTTCGAGCTCGGACTCAAAATTAAAAAATAGTACTATAATGTATATTTATTAATAAAATAAAAAATAATATTTAATTATATATTGACTCGTAAGCCTCGAGCCTAAATACAGACGGTTTAAAATTGGCTCAGATTAGAGTTCGAGTTTGATTCAATTCGATTCGATCTCGAACTATTTCAAGCTTAAATCAAGCAGCTGGAGCTTGGCTAGACTCATTTGCACCCTTAATTTAGAAAGATATTTGCAGGTGCTCAACAAGAAAAGATTTGGGACTTACTATCAATCTAAGTCAAAAGCTGTTCCATGCAAGATTGCAAAATGTAAGGAATTATTTCGAGATTATTACCATATTAATGTTGAACATGTGATAAGATCAAATATGAAAAGTGAGTATAACTCAGTTGAGCTGTAATGCATTCTTGCATACATGCTGAATTCAACTGGAAGATAGAAATAATTATCTCAATTACGTTGAATAGACTTGTCAGACTTTAAAATGTACCCTAGGAGACAAAAAGGTCATGAAAAGGATAAGAGAAAATAATCATGCACATGCATTGGGGATTCACCAAAGAAGTCCCATTCTCAAATTCGGGAAAATGCAACACGCGCTATTTGTTGGTGGTGGTTTATCAATACGGGCTCATATCTAATAAATTGAAGTATAAATTATATATAATGCATATAAAATGCACAAAAAAATTTATTTACATTTGAATATAAGACTTCTCACTTAATTAAAGAAATTGATGTTATTGGATTACATGTCACTGCACTATGATTGATTGATTGGTTGAGTTAGGCCCGTAAATGAATAGAGTATCACCCTACCCCACTAATGCTCTAAAATACCTAAACAAAAATATCATATATTTTATCTTACCTTAAAATACCCAAAAGGATGACCCTAACCCTATCCACCCTATCTAACTCAAGACTCATTGGATCTAGTTTATTGGACTTATATTTTTAATATATATACTAATTTTCTTAATATATAATAAAAATATTATTTGGCATACGATAAAAAAAGAAAAAAAACTTTTTCTACATTTAATTTAATTTAATCATTAAATTTAAATTAGTCAATTTTAAATTAATATAATTAAAAATAGTTAATAAAAACAGTTTAAAAGCAAAAACTTTTTCTATATTTAATTTTATAAAAATAATTAAATTCTATATTAATAAACTTTACTCATTAGCAAAATTAATTTTATTAACTATTTTTATAAATAATATTTATTCCACTATTAATTTTAATATTATAATTTTATTAATAAAAAATGTTCAATCGTTGCTATTCTATTCCAATTTTAAAAAAAAATGCTATCCCAATATATTAATTTTATTAATTTAGTTGAATTTTAATTAAAGAAAATTATTTAATTGTTATTGATCATTCACATATATATTTGTAATTTTTATGTATAAAAAATTTATCATTAGTATAAATTTGATTTCGATATAAACAATTTTTAGATTTATAGATTAAACTTAAATATAGGATAATTTTTGAGTATGGGTACGTCGGTAATTTATGGGTATAAATCCTACATATACCCATTACATTATCTTTGATAAATATGGGTGTAGGTATGTGTATATGTATGACATTTTGGGTGTGAGTAGAGTAACATCCTACCCATTTACAGGTCTAGATTGAGTGGTATTGTTTTCATACATTTGATCGTCCTAACACGTTTAGAGGCCATTTGTTTTGTTTTTGTTTTTGTTTTTATTTTTAATATTTTTAAAATTTAAAAACATACTCAAAGAAAATGAGTTGAAAATAAATTTATATTTAGATATATTGTCTAAAAAATAATGATTATATATATGGTTTAATAAATTGTAAGTGGATAGAGATAATAATAATAATAATAATAATAATAATAATAATAATAATAATAATAATAATAATAATAATAAAAACAAAAAAAACGAAGATATAGTATAGGTTACTGAAAATGTCTTTTGAGTTAAAAATGAGTTAATATTTTGATGAAAATTATGAAAAATTATTGATAATTCTTTTTTAAATAGTAAAAAATGGTGAAAAAATTTTAAAAATGAAGACAAATGGGGCCTTAAATGTGGTTTGGACTCTAATGACTTTAATGTATTATTTTTGTGTGAAAAAAATAAAATAAATGAAGACTATTTTTTCAGAACAATTTTAACTGATTAATTTAACATAACTATATAAATCTCATTGTTACTATATATTAAGAATCTCAATATGATGTAATTTTCAACTTTGATGCTTTTAATATTTGGAAATGAGTTTGAACATCGTCAACGGTCGTCGATTTACTTTCCTTTTTCATGACAAGTGCTTCATTTTTTCTTATAAATAATAAATAATTAATGCTTTTAATTTCTTATCTTATAAAATGGGCTTCAAATGGGCAGGCATTGCCAAGGAGTAGAGCACAACATTGGCAGAAAGATTGTAACTCTGGGCCTGAGCCATCAGAGAGTCCAACTATTATTTTTGTCCCAAGAAGGGCACGTGCATTTATAAATTAAAAAAAAAAAAATTGTGCTTATAAATTAAAAAATATATATTTTGAGACAGTTCGAAATCTATAATTAAATTAATATTTTATTTTTTATTTCACGTCATAAAAAATTACTTAGTGTTTTAAATATTTTATTGTGCATTACATATATTGGTACGTCAAGCTATGGCCTACATCTCATTGGACGTGAGAATTGCCTTCAAATTTATTGAGTATATTCTTAAATTGAACTGATAATTGGCCAAGAAAAATATCTCATATATATGCATGGATTCTTCAATTAAAATTTATAAAATAATTACTCTTTTAATATTTTATTAATGTGGAATGGAGCATCACAAAGTATATGTCAATGAATGAAATACATGATAAAATTCAAATTAAAGTAGATTATTCAAAATGAAGTCGAGCTTTAAAATACTTAAACATCAATTATATATTTATTATATATGTGGAGAATTGTCAGAAAAACAAATCATATGCATTTATTATTAAATGATTATATATAAGATAATGTCATAGAAGTAAACATTTATTTTCGAATTTGTAATAGGAATGTTCACGTGAACAGCGTGTAATGAGTGAAATGTTCGCCCAAAATACTAAGGTTGGAACTGTGTGTAGTGTGTAGCAATGGAACTGGCCAATGGCCATCATTGCAGTAAAAAGGCTGAAATGGACGTTAAAGTCAACCCAACAACATTAAGCTATCAGCAATTACTTGACGAGTAGGATATAAAATGACGCGCCGGCCCGCAGTCACATAATTTCATCTGTTTTTCGACCTCGCTAGCACGTAAAGTGTCACAAATTTTACTTTATCAAGCAATCCTACCAACTTAAGTCCACCTTTTGACATTAATTAATTGCACTCTCAAAAATAATACTTATATTAAAGTAAATGAATTAAGTATTCGTATATGACTCTGGATAGGCCTGTAATGGATATGGTTTCACCCTATTCACACCCATACTCTAAAATACATAAATGATAAGATCCTATGTTTTACTATACTTTAAAATATTCATACAATGAGACCTTATACCATACCATACCCTACCCTATATAATTCAATACCCGTTGAGTCTAGTTTCTTGGATATAATTTTTTAGTATTTTGATTATTTTTTTCATATTAACAGATTCTTTTGGTATATGGTAACAAAAAAGAATTATTGAAATTTAATTAGTGTATATATTTAATTAAATTAAATTAATTTTATACAGTTAATTTTATTGTACTAAGTGAATAAAATCAAAAGGATACTATTTTTCTTCCTAATGTTTGAATTAGTGAGCAAGATATCATATATTAGTCCACTTTATAATATTATTAGTCAGATCATATACTAATTAAGCACTCTTTTGTTTTAAATTTATCTTATTTTGAAAATATTTATAATTCAAATTTGACCCAATTCCTTCTTTATGTGGATAAAAAATATTATAAATACTATAAGTATTAGATTTATCATCAAACCTAAAAATTTAGTCAACTTAGGTATTGTTATGTCTACACACATTTGGTAGAAGGTTTTATCATGAAAAGATAACTCGAAGGATGAGAGAGAGAACAACGGCCATGTGTCTCTTCCCCAGCCTCTTGATTGAGAAGTTGATGGTTTGAGATGATTTATAAGTTATTCCTCCTTGAATCCTTTGAAATGTCTTTTCAAAACAAATGTCCAACTAGACATATACCAATTGAATAAGACCTCAAAGCGGCTAGACCTCCATGTCTGATGATAGATTTGGTCATTAGATTATAAATCGAATAGAGTGGATCGGATGCATAATGTTAAAATTCATTTGAATTTTATTGCACAAATTTTAAAAATTATGTTTAGATTTAATTTGATTGTTGATCTAATTTAGTGTAAATGAATTTTTTAATTTAGTTCAGTCTAAAAAATTTGATATTGTTGTAATCCAAAATGACCAATTAATAATAATTAAGAAATACTCGCAAGAAAATTTAAATAAGAGAACACAAGATTTAATGTGGTTCAGTGATGTGCTTATACTACGAACAAAGAGATGAATTTATTAAATGTTAAATTAAGTTTCAAGTGTCGAGTTGCTTGCGCGTAGGCTTGAGGCTCCTGAGTTCAACAATCTTTATATAACTCAAGCCGACATTATCGCTTCGTTTGATACACCCCTGCTAGTATATAGTTAAATATTATTTTTATTTTATTAATAGATATATATTATATTACTATTATTTTATTTCGAAATTGAGCTTAATATTTTTATGCTTCACTTAATGATTCAAGTTTAATCGAGTCAAATCAAGCCGAGCCTGAGTTTTTATTAAGTTAAGCTCGTGCTCAAAAATTAACCCCATGATTGGCTTGAGTTGATTTTAACTCTATTTATGAGTGATTTTGTCATGTAGAAACTCTCCAGCTTTGACCACAATTCCACTAGTGTACTTTCTTAAGCAACCTCTCTAAATACATTATCTGCCGGCGATAATACTAAGCACCAAAATCTTTCATGATAAATTCATCATTCTCTTTCTCTGTAAGCATATCTAGTAAGAAATCTCTAGCCTTTATCACCCTCACAGACCTTACCGACTCAAAAGGACGTGCATCTTCATCTTCCACAATTCAAAGTCGTCCTTCCTATCAAATTTCTCTATCTCGTACTTCGTATCGGATATCTTGATCAAGTTTGGGCTTAATATTAGTTTGTTGTAATCATAATTAACTACCCATAAAGAAATTCTAAAAATAGAACATAAGATTTCACGTAGTTCAGTAATGTACCTTATACTCCACGGCTGAAAAGATGAATTTATTGAATATCAAATCAAGTATCAAGTACAAATTTAAATTCCACAAATTCCGCGAGAGAAAATCCAATTCCGTTGTATCTATAATCTTCGCTAAATCATTTTCTCTCAAAACTAGTCCAAAACTATTTTAAATAAAAGGAAAATAATACTCAACAAATTAGTTAATCTACTTAAATTTTATTTCCTATCTAATAATGTTGCTTAAGCTTGACATTACACGTTTTTTGCTGCCCGCACGCGGCTTAATCTTGTTACATCCACGACATAATTAATATACTTATCCGCACTTAGCCATCCCGCAAACAACGTTAAGCAATTCGGTATGTTCAAATGTTTCAAGCAATATTCCAATCTGGCTCTTCACACGATGATACCACAAAATCTCTCTCCCCCTCTAAATGCATCTCCCTTGAATGTAATATTAGCCGTAATTCATGGAACAAAGATCCCGTCAGTTTGAAGACAAAGAAAGCACATACGTACTACCTAGTTCGATTTCTACTTTGATCGCATTATTATTTTTTTCCCCCCTATCTTCTTCGGTCTACATGTGTCTATGTATGTATATATATATATATAACTGTTCCATTTCCATCCACTTGGAATAAGCTAATTCTAACTCCACATTGTTCTACTAAGGCAAAAACCCTATTAGCAATTGAAACCTTTAAAACCTAGCCAATTTATATTACATACTACACTGATCTTCAAGAAACTACAACTATGAGTACTAAAATTTCAAAACTATCCTCGCCCTTAGTACTTTTGTTTTTATTTTTCTTCCTATGGTCGCATAAAGCAATATTGGCTGCAGATGATGAAATTATCAATAAAGGCATCAGCTGGTGGTGCAGCACCACGCCCTACCCGGATCCCTGCAATGACTTCATGGGCCGCGACCCGGATCGATTCAGCCCGAAATCCGAGGAGGATTTCCGGGCCATGACAATCCTAGCCGCAATGGAGCGAGCCATAGACGCGCAAAGCCACGCCAAGAAGCTTGGATCCAAATACAAGAGCAAAAGAGAAACGATTGTCTATGGAGACTGCAAAAATCTCATTGACGACACAATTCTCCAATTAAACAACACTTTACAAATCATCCAAACAAACGTAGATTTCCACGCGCAGACATGGCTCAGCGCCGCGCTGACGAACATCGAAACCTGCCGCTCGGCGCACCATGAGTTGAATGTCACCAAATTCGGCTCCCCAATTCTGTCGGGCAATGTTTCCGAGCTGATAAGCAATAGTCTGGCGACAAACGGGAGGGCTCTGCTGGAAAACTCCTCAACGACGGCGTATAGTTATAATCATCACGCGAATAATCATGGGTTTCCTGTTTGGGTGACGGCCGGTGACCGGAAACTGTTGCAGAAGAGCAAGGCAAATGTAATCGTGTCTCAGGACGGGTCGGGCCAGTTTACGTCGATTCAGGAGGCGATAAACTATGCGACTTCGAACCGGGTCGGAGACGGGCGGGTGGTTGTTTATGTGAAGAAAGGCGTTTACGCGGAGAATATTCTGATAAGTAGGACGATGAATAATGTGATGCTGGTTGGGGATGGAGTTAGGTACACTGTAATCACCGGCAACCAGAGCGCCGCCGCCGGGTTTACTACGTATAGCTCTGCTGCTGTTGGTAAGTCACCGGAAAAAAATAACAATACTGCTAAGAAAAGGATTAATTAAGTTACAAGCTGTTAAAGAGAATTAAGCCTATAACTTTTATTTTGTTATTTATGATGTATATAAAATTGGAAAAGATTTTTTTTTTTTTGTTTTAAAAATAGTTTCCTGCAGTAAGAATTAGCATTTTAGTTTATTGTTATTGTGAAACATATATACTGATGATCAAAAGACAACAAATTAAAATTGTTATTATATATATATATATTACAAATTGTTAATAATAATAATTTGAAAATAAATATTTATTATCATTAAATTTATGGATTCCTTTAAAAAAAAAAAATTATGTACTACTTAACATATAGTGATAGATTTTACATTATAACTTATTATATATATATATATTATTTGACAATGAATCTTAATAGTTTATCAAACCTTAGTATGATAATATATATATATATATGTATATATCAAAATAATTTACTTAATGTTTATATATCTAACATTTAAAAAAGTTCTTTATCATTGACTAATTTTGCCAAAATTATAGAGAGGTGAGTTGCGTGAGATTTGGCAAGGTTAAATTGGGAAATTGCAATATGACATCAAAAAACTATATTATAAAATGAATAGGCTATTGTAGTTCATATCAATTTCACTGTTGATTAATTAATTCACCTAGTGACATCTTCACATATATTAATATGAGGTTCAAAGTTCAAGCATAAATGAATTTCTTATTGCGTTTATATGTATAAATATTAAAAAGAAAATATTTAATAGTATTAAAAACTAATTAGCATAAGAATAACAAAAGATTAGAGTACATAAAAATAGCTTAAGAATCCATAGTTATGGTTACACAATCCATATTTTTTTGGAAAAAAAAAAAATAACAACTTAAAATTTCAATATAATATTTCAATTGGCTAAATAAAATTTTTAATATTATTGAAAATCATTTTAATGATTTTATTTACACGCAAGCAAATACAGTCTAATTTCTTCCTATTGCGGGCTTTCAGGTGTTGACGGCGCCGGATTCATAGCCCGAGGAATCACATTCCGCAACACCGCCGGGCCGGAAAGCGGGCAGGCAGTAGCCCTCCGGTCAGCCTCCGACCTCTCCGTCTTCTACGCATGCAGCTTCGAAGGATACCAAGACACGCTTTTCGTCCAAGCCCAGCGCCAATTCTACAAATCGTGTTACATATACGGCACCATCGACTTCATCTTCGGAAACGCCGCCGTCGTCTTCCAGAGCTGCGTCATGTACGTCAGAAAGCCTATGCTGGGCCAGGCCAACACCGTTACAGCCCAGGGTCGGGGCGACCTGTTTCAGAACACCGGAATCTCAATCCAAAGTTGCCGGATCATGGCTGCACCGGATCTTAAACCGGTTCTCGATTCGTTTAAAACTTATTTGGGCCGGCCGTGGCAGCAGTACTCCAGGACCGTGATTATGAAGAGTTATCTTGATGATTTGGTCGCGCCGGAGGGCTGGTCAACGTGGGATGGTTCCGATTTCGCCTTGAATACTTTGTATTATGGGGAGTATCAGAATTTCGGCCCGGCGGCTTCCACCGAAAATCGGGTTAAGTGGCCGGGTTACCATGTTATAACGAGCCCGAAAGACGCGTCCCAATTCACAGTGGCGGGTTTTATAGCGGGTCCGCAATGGCTGCCTGGCATCGGTGTACCATTTAATGCCGGGCTGTGAGCGTGGGCACCAACTTCTTGTTTATGAAATTCTTTTATTTGTTGATTGCTTTTCTATGTACTAGTATTCGTTGCACGTTGTTTTCTGCGTGCATAAATTTAAATTATTAATTATATTATTGATGTTAATTATATTAATAAATAATAAAAATTTTAAGTTTTTATATAATATAGATAAATAAAATTATAATTTTACAATAACAACGTACAATAAATTATTAATTTAAATTTTCTATTGCATTCTCTATTTCATCTTATATTTCATTTGATGAATATAAATTCATACATGGTAAATAATTCCTATAACAAAAGTTCTAAAATGTGATATATATCTGCAGGATATTCTGTAAAAATTTTCATTATATTTTGTCATATTACTTGTATTTATAATTTTATATCAAGTGATAAATTTACTTTTAAAATTAAAGTATAAATTAAGGCTATAATTAGTAATACAAAAATCAGATGTAATAGGGCATAGCGCCATTGAGTGTATTAATGTCTTTCTTTTTTATTTAGTACAGAATATTATGCTTTGTAGAATTAATTCATATTTCCTTGGGTTTCTTTTTTTTCCCCCTTTAATTTCTGATTGGTTATTCCTATGTTAAATCATTACTTCACATTTTGAAGCAAATGAATAGCATTGGTCAATTGTTTCACTAACATCGACTTTACATTAATTTATGTAATGTTCGAAGTCGAACTTTAATGAATTTACGTGTATATATGTAAATATAAAAAAAAAATTAAAGCAAATGAATGAAGACAAGATATATATATATTTTTTTTTTTGCTTTTCATTCAATTAAATAGTCTATTTAAACTACTGCATTTGAGGCTTAATAGATTTGTTTAAACTGTCAAGAAAACTTTTGATTATTGTTGGGTCTTTCCCATGTTGTACTTTCCTGATGAAATAATTAAGAAATTAAAAATTTGTCTAGTGGCCCAAGGCCAGATTCAGATCCCATGTAATATTTTATAGAATTATATCATTTAACAACTATATACTATAAAAATGACATAATTAGAGATATCCGCATTATTTTAGTGAAGAGTCGAAATTAATTGAAATATTGTCAAATTGAATTGAATGACTCAAGTAAAATTAACTTCATCTTAAAATATTTAAAATCTTCTAAATGAAAAAGTGCATTATTGATTTTTAGATGTATCAACATTAAATGATAATGTCCTCGTCATGTTCACCATGTAGAAGAACAAGTCTTTCAATTTAGCTAAGCCATTCCCAACATTATCTTAAATTGCCTTTGTCCAATATATTCTTCCTCATCATTCTCATTTATAGTTCAAAAAATCCTACTAACAACTCACCATGAGAGAGAGAAATAAATCCTTAAATATACATAAGAATATTATGATTTAACATTAAATTTTTAATAAGAAGAGGTAATTGGCCTGTTATATATATTTTTTATTACTAAAATGGCCCATGTAATTATGACCATTATTTATTTATTTTTTTAAAAAAAAGAAAAGAATGACGTAACTTCTTAGCTCATAAAATAAATTTCATTCCCAAATTATAGTTTACACAGAGAAATTATTAATTAGTTTGCTATTCATCTTTCCCAAAACTTTGAATGAATTAAGCTAAATTCTGTATTTTTAAATGAAAATTACCAAAAAAAAAAAGAAATAATTAATAGTTTCACATCTTTCTTTTAATTGAATAATCTTAAAATCTAAAACTATATTTTATAAAAGGAATTTTGTTATAAAATACTTTAAGATCAATGAGAAACTTTTAAAACTTTAAAATAGTCAATCGAACAAAAATAAAATAAATCAAGATAACATTTTATTTTGCGACTGCACACAGTGGAAATTCCGTGGAATAGTATCCTAATTATAATTAATTTTACCAAAGAAAAACTATAATAATAATAGTAGTAGTAGTAGTAGTAGTAGTAATAGTAGTAACAATAATAATAATAATAATAATAATAATAAATGAAAAAGAAATATTTGATGGGTTTCTGCCTCTTGATTGGCCACACGTTTTATTGTTCTAATCTGCGCTTCCGTTTTGACTTTTCTTACAGAACAGAGACAACAGGCTCTGACTTATACGCGTTTTAGAGTTACGTACTAAATTCTATGATTCCAGAAAGTCAACGCATCTGGAGGTCCATATTTTCTTCTTCTTTTTCTTTTTCTTTTTCTTAAACTTTGAATTAGTAGGTTGGATGTATTATTTTATTTAATTTAAAAAGATGCATATTTCAGATAATGAGAGCCCATTATTACATTTTTAAACCGATATGAAATCCAGACATCCCATACTAGGAGGTTATGTAAAAATAAATTGTCCAAATTATTCATTTTTTGTCAATACAATATCATTTAATTTTTAAATTTTAAGTATGAAAGTAAACAATATACAAGTCATAATCAAATCAATATCAAATGATGAATAATTTTCCATAGAAAAAGGTTATGTAAATATGAAATATTTAGTTTACTTAAATGTATAAGAATTAAATTAACTATTATCGTGAATTACGAATAAAATTTAATTAAACTATTTAAGTTTGTACATAAATGATATTTACTTGAATAAACTCAATATTTTTCTTGTATTTATATTATTAATTTTGTAGAAAAAATAATAATAATTTAATCAATTATAAAAAATCTAAATTTATTAATGTCTTGTATTAATGAAATAATATATAGACAATAGTACATTTTTGGTAAAATGTATATTATAGATGTAATATATAGTTCATCATCAAAGTAAGCATGTAATAAATAGAATTGACTAATACATCATTTAAATAATCTTATAAATTATACATAATATTTATTTAATTATTTAATTTCATCACTCACTTTATCCTATATTTGTCAGTTATTTTTATCCCATCCAACAAGGTAAATGGGCCAAAATATAATTCATATTTATATAGGACTTTTGCTTTTTAAAGAATAGTGGTGGAGATCAATGTTGGCATTTGACATGCGCGTTGCCTCTCATTTCAAGTTACATCATAATTTTGTGCATGCATTTTTCATGCCACCAAACTATATTCCTCCCTTTATTAAGTGTCATCATGCTAAGGAGGGAAATTAATATTAAAGTTTTAAATTTTTATTCTTCTAAATATAATAAAGTTATCTTTTATATTAATAAAAATATAATTTCGCCCTTCAAATTAAAATTCTAGTTTCGTCTCTAGGGCCACTTTGCAATTAATTTTACCACCAAATTTTCTTTTCTTTTTTTATCTTTTTTTGAGAAATGACACTTATTAACATTTTAAGCATAATAATTTTTTTTTCTTGAATTAATAAAACGATAAAAAGTCTATCAAATTAATAATTATTAATTTTTATAATTTGAATTTTTAGATGAAGTGAATATTTAATTATATATATATTCTATAATTTGATATTATTTTTTCCCTCCAACTTTTTCTCATTGAGAATATCCTACAATTTGAACACCAAATCAACTAATTATAATTAGCTCATAGTGTAGAGAGAATTATTGTATAATTATGGGCATCATTATATATTATAATTATATATAATTCTTATACTTCTTGACTTTTCTCAATCAGTTTTTTATTAAAATTTTTCTCCATTCAAACAATTCAAATGAAAAATTAAAAAAAGGAGGAGGAGAAGAAAAAAGAGAAGTAAAAGAGGTGCGCTGTACTTTACATGTCCTGCACATTTCTCGTGATGTGCATGCATGCATGGACTATTTTTCCAATACAAGTGAAAATTCAAACAAGGAAATAAAGAAAACAATGGATAAAGGAGTTTCCCTTTCACATTCTTAAATTATTACACAAACTTTGACTTTTGTAATATTGAGGAAATCTGCTGGCAAGAAAGGGTGAAGAAGTTTCACTTCCCAGAATTTGGTTCATTTTATAAAGCCCATTTGTCATTTCTAGAGTAAATATTTGCATCTATAGCATAAAGTCCAACTTCATTAATATGACTTTTAGAACTTAGACGTATGACTTTTACTTCTTGTCCTTTTCAGGCTTTATACTTTGCTTGTTACTTGGGTTATTTGAAGTAGAGTTGGTAAAACCTTGAAAATTAGCCCCATGTCTCTTAGTAAAAATTCTTAAAAAATAAAATAAAATCTTATGCATGAAGGAACTTGTTCAAAAAATTAACTAAATAACTATTTCTTTCTCTCATTGCACTTTAAACTTTTTAAATAAAATATTCATTTCATATAGTGTTGAGTCAAGCACGTAAGTACACACGTCAAGTATTTTTTGAATCGTGCACAATTTTACTTCTAAAGAAATTTTTACGTGGGAAACATATAAAATTCATATCGAAACTATAATTATAAATGCTTTCTTGATTAACAGCTAATAATTTTAATCTTAAAAGAGAAAAACATACATTAAAATTTCAAAATTATATATGTACTAAGAATTTTTTTTTTCAAATCATCAATATTAGAATTAGACATTGATAATGCCTGAATGTTAGCTAGCTTTCACAATAATTATATATGATATAATTATTACCAGTCATAAAAAATATCCTTACAAATAACACATATGCATGTCGAACAAGTATACGTCTTAGCTAGCTAGTATTCTTAAACACATCATTAGACGATCAAACTTAATTGAACCCTTATAATGTTGTTAATTAACTATTATAATGGTTGAAATTAAGGATATATATCAATTATAAGCAACTTAATAAATGTCATAATTTTTGTCCTCATATTTTTTATATAGTCAAATCTATCTTCCTCATCCACAAGCCAACCTGTCACCCCTTTTTTCAACTATAAAACCTGTCTATTCCATTGTTATGGTCATTATCCCACCGAAACCCAATCAAAACTAGCAAAAATGGAGCTAAAATTCTCCATACTACTCTTCATTTCCCTCTACTCCTTCCTCCTCCCAACCCACTCCAAAAGCCCAACCGCCAGCGGTGACATAAACCGGTGGTGCGATCAAACCCCTTACCCCGAGCCATGCAAATACTTCATGAGCCACAACCCACACAAATTCGTGCCCAAACACAAATCCGACTTCCGAAAAATGGCCGTCGAGTTGGCCGTAGAACGCGCCATTACGGCTGAAAGCACCACCAAAACCCTCGGCAACAAGTGCCGAAACAGCCGCGAAAGGGCCGCCTGGGCCGACTGCCTGAAGCTCTATGAAAGCACCATCGAGCAGCTCAACAAAACCATAGATCCTAACTCAAAATGCACTGATTTTGACGCCCAAACTTGGCTCAGCACCGCCCTGACCAACCTCGAGACCTGCCGGACCGGGTTTGTCGAGCTTGGCGTGCCGGATTTCGTGCTGCCAATGATGTCCAATAATGTGTCCAAACTGATAGGCAACACTTTGGCGCTTGGTAATAATGAGACAACTCATGAGACTAACAGCTATTACAAGGATGGTTTTCCGACGTGGGTTTCTCCCGGTGACCGGCGGCTGCTGCAGTCGTCTTCCTTCCGGCCTAATGTGGTGGTGGCCCAGGATGGTTCCGGCAACTACCGGACTATTAAGGCCGCCCTTGATGCGGCGGCGAGGAGGAGTGGGAGTGGGAGGTTTGTTATTCATGTGAAGAGAGGGGTTTACAGGGAGAATTTGGAGATTACTGGCAGTAAGATGAGGAATATTATGCTGGTCGGCGATGGGATGAAGTATACTATTATTACTGGCAGCAGGAGTGTTGGAGGAGGTTCCACCACCTTCAATTCAGCCACCGTTGGTAAGTCCCTCCGCCTAACTCCACCGCTACCCCGCCACTCCTGGCGAGGCTTATATATACGTATATATATATATATGTATATAACTATATATATATATTATTTTCAACGTTCGAATATCACTTTTTCAACGATGGAAATTATTACTACATTTATTTTCAGTTTGAACTTGTCATTCTTGATAACGATTTTTTTATGACTATAGATAGTTTCAATTTGCAAATATTTCCAAGCTTGCTGATTTTTTCTATCATCTCTAGAAGCACAAACAAACCTTTCAACGGATATAGTATTTATAAAATGTAGGAATGTTGATAATTATTTTATTACATTTATACGTATGTATGTGAAACTCCATATATTTTAATTTGTAATAAGTTGAAATAATTAACCTCATCTTAAAAGAAGATAGCAATATATATAGTTTTCTTTTCTATTCTTTCATGTTTATTTTTTTTTTCCTCTCTAATTTTTTATATTTTTCTATTTCTTTTTATTATTTTATCTCGTCTTAGTTTCTTCTTAAATTTCTCCAAAACATTAAGATAAGTATATTAAAAATTTATAATAGCATAAAAAAAATCAATATTTTATGTATTTTACTATAAAAATTTGAGCACATCGATTGTAACAACATGCTAATTGTTTAATAACTTAACAAAATTAACTTCAATTTAAAAAATAATGATAAGATAATTTTATTTTCTCATTTCTTCTCTTTAACACATTTGTTCACTTTTCTATTTTATCCTTTTTTTTTTCTCTTTTTCCTCATTTTTTAATTTATTATAAAAGCTCAAATAAGTATGTTAAAATTATTAAAACAAACTTAATATCATCTAAAAAATAATTAATTATTTTTATTTATTTTATATTATAAAATTTTAGTATACGTGTAAAACGTAGCAAAATTGCTTTAATGTTGTTATAGTATATGCATTAATCAAAATTAATGATTTTTCAGCGGTGACCGGCGACGGGTTCATCGCCCGAGGCATAACCTTCCGCAACACCGCTGGCCCACGAAACCACCAAGCGGTGGCGCTCCGCTCCGGCGCCGACCTCTCCGTCTTCTACCGCTGCGCCTTCGAAGGCTACCAAGACACACTCTATGTCCACTCACAGCGCCAGTTCTACAAAGAATGCTACATATACGGTACCGTCGACTTCATCTTCGGCAACGCCGCTGTGGTTCTACAGAACTGCATGATTTATGCCCGCCGCCCGATGGACAAGCAGAAAAACACCATCACAGCCCAAGGCCGAACCGACCCGAATCAAAACACCGGAATTTCAATCCACAATTCCCGGGTCCTGGCGTCATCGGATCTTTTACCGGTTCTCCGGTCGTTTAGAACCTTCCTGGGTCGTCCATGGAAGGAGTATTCGAGGACGGTTTTCATGCAGACGTATTTGGATTCTCTGGTGGACCCCGCTGGGTGGCTGGAGTGGGATGGAAACTTTGCTCTGAACACGTTGTTCTATGGAGAGTACAGGAATTCCGGGCCAGGCTCCAGCACTAGCCGGAGGGTCCGCTGGAGGGGATACCGGGTCATAAAGAGTGCGGCGGAGGCGGGAAGGTTTACGGTGGCCAATTTCATTGCCGGGCGGTCGTGGCTGCCCGCCACCGGCGTGCCCTTCACTGCTGGGCTTTGAATTAATGATCTATTTGGATTGTGGATTAATTTTAACAGCAATTCTTTGGTTCCATTATTCTTTGCTACTGTTGAATGCCATGAAGTTGTTAATTACGAGATTATTATGTAATAAATGTAGAAATACAATTTGTTATTCTTAAGTTAATTGCTCTATGTTTCTATTGGATTATCTATTTTATTTTCCATTTCAATTTGAACTATTTGAATATTGTCATTTTTTTCCTTCTAAAATGGTTTCTCTACATGAATATATTAATTAACATGAACTAAATTAATTAACAGCCTACAAATATTTCTTTGTTGTTTCAAAATTAATTCCTTTGTCGTTTTAAAATTATATCTATACCCCCTTTAAAACCCTTATGTAATCCAAATAAAAATTCACAAAACAATAATTATATCCTTATGATATTTTGATAGAAAAACTATAAAATTCTAAAATTCACATACATTATATATCATGCATACTTATGCATATCTATGTTATATATAAAGCACTTACTCCTTCTTTAATATGTTTTGAAGTATTCTTCCTAAAATATAAAATACATGCATTGTTATTTTTTAATTCCCATAACTATTTATCTTTTTTCTCCTTCTTATTTTTTTTTCTTTTACTTATAATTAATATTTAAATAAATGCATTCAAAATATTCAAAATTATAATAACATTTAAAAGAGTAAGTGAGTGTGTATGAAATTTTAGCAAACGTCGAGTGTGCCAAACTTATTAGTTATTTGTAAGGCATTTGTCCATAATAACTAAATTGATATGTTATGAGTTGACTATCAGTCTCATATGGGTTTTTTTCTGTCCTTTTCTTCCACGGTGAAGTTCCTTTTTTCTTTTATCTTCAATTTTATACTTTTTTGTTATTTTGTTTTATCATAGCTTTTTTTATTTTATTCTAAAGATTTAGAAAATATATATTCAATTCAAATTAGTTTTTAAAAAAATATACTATGGTATAGAAAAGAATAGTAAATAAATATTTTAAATTATTATATACTATAAAAATTTTATCAGACGACAAAGGGCACCATCCAAATTACTATTGTATTACCATACATTTTCGCCTCACCTAAACCTGCAGCTAGTAGAAGGGCTTAAATACTGGATAGAGTAAAACCTAAAGATATATATTTTTACAAACACACAGCAAAGTTCCTGAACATGGCTGCCAACGCAACCATCAGTCAACCCCTAGCATGGCTGAGCTAATTCAGATGGACAGTTCTATCAAGAATGTCATGTATATGGCATGATATAGACTTCATATTTGGAAATGTTGCAGTTTTATTCCAAAACAGCTTCATCTATGCAGAAAACCAAAACACAGTTAATCATAGTTATCACTGCCCAAGGTCAAAACGACTGAGAGAAACAACAGGAATCTCAATAATAAACTGCAAGGTTCAGGATGCATCCAAACCAAACCAGTGTTCGGCCAGTATAAAGGTTATATAAGAAGGCCATGAATGAAATACTCACACGCGGTTTATTTGAAAAGTTTTCTTGATAGCTTGATTGGTCCATTGGGGTGGATGGAGTGGAGTGATCATTCTAGAAAGAGCACTGTGTATTATGGAGATTATGGAAATTATGGGCCAGGTTTTTTGACGAAGGGAAGAGTGAAATAGCCCGGTTATAGGGTAATAACTGATGTGAATGAAGCACAGAAACTTAATGTTGCGAAATTCATAGATGTTCTGGCATGGCTCCTAGAGAGTGGTGTGTCCATTCTCTGGTGGTGTATCTGTTTAGGGCCTAGACAATCTACAGAATTATGACATGATTATTAAATTACAACCTATATAGATTTCAGAAAATGTTTTAGTTTGAAAGATTATAGAAAAGCAGAGAAAAGGAATCAGAATGGATATAATATGCTAGTCACATAACAAAAAAAAAAATTAGTAGACACAAGCCCAACACTTCCAATAATTACGGCTAGAAAAGGGACATATTGAGAGAAAAAATGAGCAGGGTAAACAAAATGGACCTCCTCTGCCTCTTGCAGATCCTTTGCTATCATCATGTGTTTACACTCTGCTTCAACCGATGCATCCATTTCTGACTTTGCAGATTCCACCTTACAAACTACTGAGAATGAGGTAAGAACAGAATAATTAACTATAAGGACTCAATGTGTATTAACACACACAACAGATTGCAAATGATACCTTCAGATCTTTAGCTATAAGTCCAGCTTCATCCACTCTCATCTGAAGTTCTTCCAGTAGAGTTTCTCATATTTGCTCAAGCAGTTTCTGCACATAATTTGAGTGCAAAAGGATAAGAGGATGACAAATTGCATTGTGTTTGGGGGGGGGGGGGGGACCAAGCAAGAATGGATTCAAGAAACAGACAGATATCTGTTGAGGAAGCTCATCTGTACTAGAAGTAGATGTAGAACAAGCTTCTGCAGACGACAGTTTTTTTTCACATTTTCCAGATCAAATTCCTTTTGACCCCAGTAGCTTCTCCACATTGATGTACTTCCTCTGAAAGGGAGTTAAGAGTAGATAAGGAGATATATAGCTAAGCAAGACCTCTAAACAAGACAAAAAAGGCAGCCAAATAACTGAAAATAGTAATAAATTCTGGATATAACTGGACTACAGTATATTAAAGTTGCTCGAGGCAAATTCAAGATGAGCAAAATCCCTGGAAACATCCATGAAATAATCAAGCAAAATCCCTAGAGAGTAGTAGTGCATTTCTGCAGAAGAGTTCCTGCCAAAAATCCACTCAATTCTTCAATCGTATGAATATGAAATTCAAATACCACAATCCATCACAAGAGAAGAAAATCTTCTTGGAACATTTAAAAAAAAATAAAAATATTCCAACTGACAAGAATCTCAGCTAATCTTAGTACCTTTTCATATTAGTGGAGCTCTTTTTTGCTTTAATTTCATAAAGATGAGATAACTGTTATTCACAAAGACTAGGAATGTGAAAAGACACCTTACAGATGCCATTGTATTTTCACTATTATGCACATATAACTGGAATCACTTTTACTAAGCTAAGTTCATCTAAGTTGTCCGCAGAAAGAACATTACTGAGAAAGAACCTTGGAGGAAAAAGGGACATCTTTACACCTTCTTACACCATTTTACTCCAGGCCTTGTTTGAGCATGCACTTTGGTTCTAATGCATCTCTTTCCAGAATCTTTATCCTGATTATCAAATGGATCACAAAGATGACTCGTTCTCAAGTTCTACTTGTCTGATTGAACCATGGAAAAACCTGCAAGAGAACTTCATTTCATCAGTGTCTTGAGGTTGCTAGCATACCTAGGCAAATTAGAGAACTGGCATACAGAAAACATGAAATTTGTATGCTCAGGTCTTGAATGCGTGAAATTAATATTCTGTGTAGCTATACAAGACTTTAAAAAGCTCTATCAAGTGGATATTATCGCAACGACATAATTTGAAATCTTCAACAACATAGCGTGGAAGGTGGGCACCTAAAATATCAGCTCGTTATACCAGTTCGTGCCATGTACTAATTCACACTTCATGATTGTTATACCCTGGATAATGAAAAGCTTCAATTTTCTGTCAGAGGTCGTCCAAGTTTTTTTAAACACAAGATCGAACTGGTTTGTGCATAATACAGGTAATTTATCTAGCCCCATCCCCCAAAAAAAAGGAAGGGGGGGGGGGGGGGGGGGGAAGAAAACATCAAATGAAAAAAGGACATGACTTAAATGATTCTAGTTTTTATTCTTTTTTGGGGTGAGGAGGGAGGGAGGGGCTGTCGTTGGATCACTTAAATTTACCTGACATCTTCAATCCATCGGAAGTGTAAACCTCCTTCAGATGTAATATCCTCTGATTTAGGAAACTGTCACACACCAACATCATAGTCTTTAATGAGCACTTGCCTCTCAGCACTAGCATATAAGAAACACACAACACGCAAACAGTGTTGGCATCTCAACACTAAAACCAGTAGTTCTTGTTAATGACCTCAGATAGACAACAGGCAGAAGGATAACTCCAGGCATCACATTTTCATGCTTTACCTAGCAGGCCTCCCTCATATCTATATGCCTCCATGTTCTTTTGAAAATTTATTCTATTAAGCAGCATTCCGTGCATGGCACGAGCTTCATCCAATCTGTTATCCTTGCATAAGATGGAAATCAGCCAGTGAAGGTTGTTGCGGCAAGGAAAATAATTGTGTGACAGCATATCTTCACATATCCTCAGTGCATCAAGACTTGAACGGTAAGCACAGAGAGAACGAAGAAGTTTCTCATAAGAAGATTTTGAAGGCAAGAAACCTCTTTTCTGCATCATATGTGAGAGAGATAATGCATCTAGGAGCCTCCCAACCATACAAAAGCCTCTAATTAAAGTGTTAAAGAGCATCCGATCAGGAGCAAAACCATTTGCATTCATTTTGTTAAACAATGCAATAGCAAGATCAACTTCCCCAAATTGAATATGCCCATCAATGAGAATAGTGAAAGTCACATGATTAGGATGTACTCCTTCTCTTTGCATCAGATTAAAATGCTCATAGGCTTCTTGCATGCTCTTTGCCCAGCAGAACCCAGATATTATGCCATTATACAGGTACAAGTCCGGCACAAATGGAAACCTTTTAATTTTCTGGATCAGTTTTAGGGCGAAGAATTTCATTTCTTCTTGGGAACTTATCAAAATTTTCAAATTCTTTTCATTTGACAAAATAGTTTTTTGATGTAGTAAATGGAACAACATTTCCTTACCCTTATCTGATTTTGCGTTTGACAGATACCATTTTCCATCAAAGAGACGAATATTCCGACAAACACCACTGACCAATGTGATATAGGTAACTAGGTCTCGCTCAACCTGATTTTTCTCCATCAAATCAAAAAGTCTAAAAGCAAATTCAAATTCTCTCTTCCGTAAGAACTGCTTAATAAGGGAGGTATAGAGAACAGCATTTGGCATGAAACCATCTTTCAACATTCTATCAAGGTATAAGCAACCTTTCTCGGTCATATTTCTCTTAACCAAGCCAGGTATAAGTGCTGTATAAGCATGGGAATCAGGTTTAAGGTCATGTTCCATCATTTTCTCGAACAGCTCGCATGCTTTGTTTGCCCATCCATTCTTTGAGTATGCGTTGATCATTGTGACAAAGATGGTTTCATCAGGATCTATACCTAACTCGAGCATTCTGTAGAAAAAAATTTCTGCCTCATGAATCATCCTCTGTCTGCCTAAACAACTAATTATTGAGTCATATATAGCAATAGTAGGCTTGATTCCCTTTCCTTCAATTTGATCTAAAATATCAATTGCTGATGAAAAATCACCCCGTTTACAGAGTTCATTTACTATTACTGAGAAAGTTAATTGGTCCGGGACTAGTCCCTGATTCTGCATAACTTCAAGTAAAGTCTCTGCGGCCTCAACTAGACCTTCCTGAGTAAGTAGCTTAATCAACGAATTAAAAGCAGTCAGCAAAGGCCAGAGACCAAGATTCACCATCTTTTCCATACAGTTTAGAGCAACATCAAGTTTTCCTCCCATACACAACGCTATCAAGTAAATACTAAAAGCCGTATCTGCTACACAAGAGTTGCTTCGGGCCATCTCCTCCAGAAGAGACTCAATTTCAACCATTACCTCCCTCACAGATTTAGGTCTTCTAGAGCGAGAAAATTTGGAAATGTCGATGTTGCAAGATTCTTTGGCGATAACTTGCAAAACCGTGAGGGCAAAATACAACTCATCCCCTTCCGGTTGGTTCTTGACAAGGGTGAAAAAAAGCACATGGTCAGGAACAACCCCACTGTCCAGCATCTTGTGATACAACCTATATACTTCGTCCAACTTTTGTTCCTTACAGAGTGCAGCAAGTAAGACGGTGTAGCAATGCACATTGGGAGCAATATTCTGCTGGAACATGTCATTCAACAGCATTAATGCCGAATCAACTTTCTGGTCTCTGCAGTACTTGTTAAGCATGATTTGGTAAGTTACTAAATCGGGCTTCAACCCCGAACTCACCATCGTATTATGCAAGACCCAAGCTTTCGAGAACAAACCCAAGTTAACAAAACCATGAATCAATGTGTTATAAGTATAATTATCTGGCTCATAACCCATCTTTAGCATCCTCATAAACAACCTCATTGCCATCTTCATTTTCCTTCCTTTGCAATATGAATTAATTAAATAAGTATACATATAATTATCCACTTCAAAACTATAAGACTCAATTTCTGTACATAAAAGCTCAGCCTCCTCAACGAACCCCCATTTGCAGAAACCAATAATCAGCGATTTGCACACATGAACAGTAGGTGGAACCCCCCGTTCTATCATCGTATCAAAAACATGAAGCCCCTCTTCTAAGAAACCTCTGTGACACAATCCATTCACCAATCTATTATAACAGGCAAAATCTAGCACAATATCAGAAGCCTCATTAATTTCACAAAAACAATCATAACCCTCCAAGAGTCTGTCTTGTAGGTATAAACCTTTAATCATAGCATTGCATGCGCCAACCCATGGTATAAAATCCAATTCAATAAGCTTATCGAAACAAGATTTTGCGTCGTCTAATTTCCCAAGCTTACAATAACAAATAATCATAGAATTCAACAAATTACGGTCCGGTTCAAGACCTTTGCCCGCTATACAATCAACGTACAATGCCTCGGCCATCCGGGCCTCACCAGAAATCACCAGTTTCCGTATAAGACAGCCATAACTAACCAAATCAAGCTCCATACCTCTTTCCAACGCGAAATCAGCGGCTGAGATTGCTTGTGGAATAGAAGAACATTGAGAAATGAGCCTTTGAATCACTTTCTGCGCTGGCGATAATAAGCCCCGGCTGATGAGCTGGTCCGCTAAAGAAAAACAGAAATCTTTGGGGGTAATTTGGGATGCCGAAGTAGAAAATGATGGCGTTTGGGGCTCTAATGGCAAAGGGCAACTGCTAAAGAGTCGTCTTGTAACAAATTTGCATAGAAAAGCTCTGTGCTTGAT
Organism: Jacaranda mimosifolia; assembly: GCA_018894105.1. Taxonomy (NCBI): domain Eukaryota; kingdom Viridiplantae; phylum Streptophyta; class Magnoliopsida; order Lamiales; family Bignoniaceae; genus Jacaranda; species Jacaranda mimosifolia. The sequence continues at coordinate 29,897,825 of CM032125.1, read as the reverse complement.
CATAATTAGCTAAGAGGAGGCTTCAGAAGAGGAAATTAATGGCTCTACGACTGGCCCATGTGAGAAAAAATTGAAAAGAATGGGGGATTTTCGGCGGGTTCTGCTTAAACCCTTTCGGCGGGTTCTGCTAAAACCCTTTCGGCAGTTGTGAAAGCTAGCGGCAGAAAGGGGCAGACACAGTTCAGTTGTGCGCTGCCGTTTGAAAATAAGCAATCCGGGTTCACGATCCGGGGTGCAAAATCCGGATCCACAATCCGGGTTCACCCCAGGGCAGCAATGGATTAATCTTGGGTCGTAGGAAATCAGTAGGAAAATGTGAAAATTAACTTCTATAATAAATTTATCACATATTGAATTAAAAACAGACCTGCAAAATACATGTACGAAATTTATAATATATTACTGGGGAAGATTGAATTTATAATGCAATAAAAAGTTTTATGGAAGATTACTAGTCGATTTTTTTATGAACACTTATAATTAATTTGGCGAACGCTATAATTGCAATAAGTATAATTAAAAATTAAAAAGTTTAATTATTAAGAAAAAAAGGACCATTTATACAAATAATTATTAAGCAATTTTTTTATTAATAAATTTTTAAGCGTTCTTGCCTAGCACGTTTAAATTTAATATTTGATGCTATTGATTTACCTACATTATGCCCAAAGAGCTATAGTGTAAGTTTACATGAAAATAAAATTTATTAAATTCACCAATATTAGACCACCTCTAGAGGTGGCAGGTGCATCATGCTATTCACTCCACCACATAATACTATAGGCCCTTAGGTCATGCATCCATCAATACCCAACTCCCATTCACTTTTATGAATTCCAAATTAGCTAGGAAAAAAAATGCTTTGGTGATTTCTCAAATCTCAAGTTCTAATCTTTCAATTTTGATCATGTTGAAGGTGTATCCTCATTTTTATGCATGATTGAGTCACCTACCTTAAAAAAAATCATATTATTTCAGTATTGTCGTTAAAAAGCTTGTTAACCTCAATACTAAGAATGCAAACTAAGCAATCTTGTGCTATCAATACAGTTGACGCTCCACTGAAGATGGAATAAACTAAAGAGATTGAGGTCATGCAGCAATGCAACTTGCCCCTTTAGTCAAAGTTGCTCATTAGGTCGAATGGTTCTTTCTAATGGAGCAATAGTCCTGTAAATCACTCAAAAGGCTTCATAAATTTAGATCAAAAATAGCTTACAATGAGCTTTATAAGTTTAGATAAAAAGATAGTTTGACAAGATCGTTACTATAACCATTGCTTAGTATGCAACTGATCTTCCAAGAAACAAGCTCCTCAACCCTATGCTAAGCTAGGGCTCTTTAGCTCCCTTCAGGGGGAAGTTGAAGCATTTTGGAAGATGAAGTTGGTTTGTAAGAAGTAATAATTGAGCTTCTTCCATGACGTGCATTTAAGAGAAAAATTGAAGAGGTTGAAGACAATTCATATCCAGCTACTTGGCCTACAAGGTTTTCCCATAAAATTTGAGAAGTTACAAGAAGTATCTTGTTGTGGTACCATCTAACAGCAACCCATTACCCATTTACAATAGCCATCTTGACTAAATTGTCCTAACAAATAATTGAAGTGGTGTACTTATTGAAATATGATGGAATTGAAAATTTCAAGTACTTAAAAGAATTCTAAATAAAAATATAGATTTATAAGATTTAATTAATGCTAGCTCAATTATTAGCCATCTATTGCAATCACCGACTTCGAGCTATTGATTCCGCGTTTCCTACATCACTTTTAATCAACAAAGTATTCAAAGTCTGCCACTTTATCTTTATGCATTCATGGGAGTGGCATTTGTCATTATTTATTGATTATGATGAACTACTGTAGTGAAGCACTTTTCACAAAAATTCTCTAATGGCATTAAGTCATTTTTAGTATTTTAATAATTTGTCAAAAAAAAAAAAAGTCCCATTTAAGAGGTCTCCAATATTGGCTGAGATTCCTTGAGTCAATAATTAGTGTGATCCGAAAGTCTAGTGGCATTAATCTCTCATATTATGCAGGAGGTCTCGTGTTCGAATTGAATGGGTGTTGTTGTGTACTTTATGTACATATGATTGTACAGTTTGTACTTTAATTTACTTGATTTGATAATAAAATAATTTTATTGAAAGGGTAAACTTCGTCACTTGTAATGTTCTCTGAAAACAAAAAAATTCATAAACCGCTTTAATAATATCATCGCTGAAAATATTAATTTTGCATCAAGAAGTTAAAAAATGCCATTTGAAATTGGCAAAACCCAACTATATAAGAAAATTACTGATTTATTTTGAGGCAAAATTAATTGAATAATAGTTAAATAATGCAAGAATAGCAAAACTCTCAAATAAATTTGATATATCAAGTCTTATTTAAAAATAAAAAATTAAATTTTTTTACACAATCTATAAAGAGCCGGCTCACTTAAGTAGGGATGGCACCTGACCGCGGCAAGGGCGGGGAGTTACTCCCCTGTCCCCGTCCCCGATCCCCGTTATGGGGAATTTTTGGCCCCTGTTCCTGTTCCCCGTGTAGATCCCTGTGAGGATCCCCAAAATTAGTCTTTTTTTTTTTTGTTGTGTACATATATAATGGACTAAAAATAAAGAATAACCTCTATGCACATGATTAAAGTAGCTCTAAGTGGTAATTTTTAGGGCCGTACATTTAGTCTTTTGAAAATGCAGAACCAAACTGAACCGAATCGGTTTCGGTTTTTAACCAAAATCGAACTGGAAAAAAAAAAAAAAAAGAAAGAAAGAAAGAAAGAAAAACTTATTTTTTTACCAAGAAAGTGTTATAAAAGTTTGTTTGACAAAAGTAAGTTAGTTTAATTAAAAATTTGAATTGGGTAACTTATTCTTTTAGCACCAAAAAAATTATTTGATAAAAGTATATTGATAAAAATATTTGTTTTTAGGTGAAAAAATTGATTTAGATTACTTTTTTTCTATATTGAAAATATTTGTTTTGATAAAATTATAATTTATCTATTCTAAACAAATACATTTAAAATATTATAAATTTAAGAAGAAAAATAAATATTTTAATTATTGTATGTTATAAAAATTTTAGTATACACATTGAGTATGCTAAAATTGCTAGCTTATAATCGCCAAGGCAGATACACGCGATTTTTGTATATTCAAACCTTAACTGCTAAGATCGAATAGCGAATTAAATCTTAAACTTAATCTACTAAAGTTAAATAGTTAATTGATCCAATGACATCATAATATAAATCGCGGATTTGTAAATTTTGTAAAAAATACAATTATAATCTTATTAAATCATCATTTCTAAAAGATAATTATGAAATATTGATAAATTTTGTATCCAAACTATATTTTTTATGTTGAATTCTCCAATTTATCCTTCAAACTATATTATCAATTTTTGTTGTTGAAATAATTAAAAGGACAAATTATATAAATGAACAAAAATAACTTCTATTTTAGATACAAAACGGTCTTTGTTTTTATAATAATATAGATAAAATCTTTATTGGTCAGCAGATACAATATATTACTAGTACTACCACAGAAATAGCTAAATAGGATTCAATCCCTCATCCCTTAGTTTGCAATTTAAGTTGAAATTTCAATTTTGCTCATCAACATACCCTATAATATATATAAGTTTAATTAATTAATTAATTTTATTTTAATATAACATTTTTTTCTATTTAAATCATAATTATCTATTTTTTTTTTATATGTAACGTGTATTAGTTCATATAATAAAAAAATTATGCAATTGTACCATTTGAGTTTAGAAAAAAATATCATTTTTTTTCTCTTTGTATTATAACTATTCATGTTTTTATATGTCATATATTAATATCTATATTATTTATAAAACATAGGGTTTTTAATAACTATTTTGATATATTATTTACTTATTGTTTTCTCAATTATTTCACTTTATCAAAAAAATAATAATTATTTATCCCAAAAATTTAAAAATACATTAACATTTACATTATTTAAAAATTTATATTTATTTATCTTAGACTTAAAAAATTTAATAAAAAATGTGAAATAAAACTTAAACTAGTAGTGATTGAATATAAAATTTTGTATATATATAAAAAAAAAAGTTTCGGTTTTTTACCGAACCGAACTGGTTTTTTCGTTTTTTTGGTTCGGTTAACCAAATAAAAAAAACTGAAAAAATCAAAAACCTGGTTAAGTCGGTTTCATTTTTTTTTTAACACCCCTAGTAATTTCAAGCAAATTGGTATGAATTAGGGTTTAAAATTTAGGAGAGAGCAAATAAAATTTAGAAATAAAAATTTAAGAATAAAATAAGGTCTAAATTAATTATTTTATTTATTTATATTTTATGATTAATAAATTTTTATAAATTATATGAAATTACTAAAAAGTATAAAAAAAATAATATTATATACACATCTATTAAGGGTATTTTAACGGGGGCAGGAACTCCACGGGGCGGGGAGTATGATCCCCGTCCCCGTCCTCGAAGTAGCTTCGGGGGGGATTTCTTCCCCATCCCCATCTCCGCAGGAAAAAATTTCCCGAATTCGGGATCCCCGCGGGGACTCGGAAATGGGGATTATTTTGTCATCCCTACACTAAGTTTATTTGTTTCTAAATAGCTTTTCCTAAAAGAGTTAGGCTTTGTTTGGATGTAAATTGGGGCATTCTCCCAAAATTTTTTGGGAGAATTAATTTTGAAAAGTGGGGTTGGGGAATGTGATAATTGTTTGTTTGTGTTTTGGGAGGTAGGTAGAGAATGAGTTGAGAGACAATGATTCGTTTGTTTGTATTTTTGGGGGGATAAGATGTCATATCGATGACCTTTTTATTGGGTTTGTAGGGGGTGAAATGAGTATTTTAAAATTATTTATATATGTGTATATATAAATTATATGAGTGGTAGTATGCATATATATTTGTAATGATGAGACAATTGATTGAAATTTTGGGGAATGTGTTTAGAGTGTGAATAGTAGAATTTTTTGGAGATTAGTTTTGTATTTTGGGAGTTGGTTTAAGAAATATATAATGTTTGTTTGTTTAAGTTTTGAAAGTTAAAAAATAAATTAGGAATTTGTAAACAATCGAGTCCTATGCTTCTCAATAAATATGTTAATAGGATTTTGCGTGGATTTGATTATTGAATAAAATATTGAATTTGGACTGAATTTGTCACAGCTCATCTATTTTGCAATGCATTCGTGTTACAATATTAACCTAAAGGTAATAGTTTAAACCCTAGAAGTTGGTACTTCAACATCGTAGTATAATATACTTTTCACAGGCCTGCAGGCCTAAGTTACAGGGAAATGTAGTTGTGTAGGCAAAAGCATAAGTTGAAAGAAAATTTGTCATGAAAATAAGCATTGACAGCTCTTAGCCTATTACATAACTGCAAAAAAATAAAAAATAAAAAAAAATCTTTGAAAGTATTACTAACAATTCCAACAAATTATTTTACTTCTTAATAATTTAATATTAGTTGGCCACTATCAACTATATCTTTTTGCATTTCTTTTGAGCTGAAAATGTTATTTAGAAGGTATTTGTCTAAGTTTATTTTAAATATTTTATAAAATATTTTTGAAATTTATAAGATATTAAATTTTATTTTAATAATAATCTCTTGAAGTGATTGGACAAAATAAAATTTTGAACTTTATAAAATGTGACTGACGATAATTTTATTATTAATATAGTCAAATTTATAAGAATTTGCTAAAATTTTAAAAATAGGTTAAGAACTTTTTAAGATATAAATTCCTATTGTCTTTTTTTTGAGTTTATCTTTTTTTTTTTTTTCAAAATTTTAAAAAAGGCTATAAACTCAGTTAAACACCCTTTCAAGTTATATTACACGAAATAATATTTAACACTGAAAAAAAAAGGAAAAGGAAAATGATATGTTAGGTAGGCTAGTATTTTCAAACCTTATAATTGAACATCTTTCATATTAAAATAATTCTTTTTATTTGGTTTTCTGCTTGAATGAACAAAAATATTAGAGTTTATTCATCATAATTATTTTACCTCCAGAGGGGTAAATTTATTAATTTTTCAAACTAAAAGCAAAATTAAAGTGTATTTAATAATTTATAATAATTTATGCGGATATTATTGCCTAATTTCTTACAATCAATTTTGGCTCATATATTTTTTTATTAATTACAAATTATATAATATCGCGAATTAAAAACAAAGTAGGGGCATCCAGAATAACTACCGGTCCAAACAAGGCATTTAAGTAAAGGACAAAATAAAGGCGAAATTTCTACTTCCAGGATCTTATTTCAGATATTTTTATATTCACTTGCATATATTATATATACACCCGAAATTAACCCGCAATTTACCTTTCCCGCAAAATCTATCCTCTCCCACCCAAAAAGAGGAAAAAAAAAAATAAATCAAAGATTTCTATTTGTTTGCAGACGCCTTCAAATTATCCTTCGTAATTTGTAAGAAACTTGCGTTATATTTTGTTGTTGTTGTTTGATTCGTACAATTCTTGCATCTTTTTGGTGTGTCGATTGGTTTATGCGTTGATTCGTTACTGTTCTTACTGTGAAATGTTTATGATGCAATTTGTTACCCTTTTTCTTGTCTAATTTCTTTTTGATGCTTTCTTATTTTTGATGGTGTGAATTTTCTGTGGAGTTTTTGCATTTCATCTCTAGGGTTTGACTTGTGTGCTTCTCCTTTTGACTGTTTTTTGAATGAGGTCTCTAATTAGAAAATTGACTTTTTTCTGCTGGCAAATTACGTTCGATTCTCTGGGAATTTATCGAGAACTATTCTCTTCTTTTAGCAAGGCTGCGTTAGTTGTGCTTGTGCAGTTATGCTTGTATGAATTTAGATGTTACAGTCATCAATTGTGTATGTTTTGTTAAAAACTGATTCCTCCACTCTCATAAAAGTGAAAGAAAAATAGGATACATTAAAATTTCAGGGAGTTGGGGTTGAATCATATTCTTTATTTGGATGTACATGTTTCTAAGAAGTAAAGATTTGTATCCAGTCTTACATCCATCACATTGATTCTCTTTGGCTAAAGTATATCGACATAGAGTTGGATGTGTCTTGTATGTTGAAAGATGCGTTATGATTGGTAATGTATGCATGTGGATGGGGTCCATAATATCCCCAAAACATTTCATTTGAATGTCTTTGACTTCATTTTCAGCAATTCGACTGCTCTTTTTGGTATATCTTGTTTTTCTAGCTTTTCGTATTGCTTTTTAATTAATGGGAAGGTCAGGCAGAAGAATTATTTGTTTCTGAAAATTTTAGAGTATCAGGCCTCTTTCTGCTTTAGTTCAGCTTCTCATCATGCCGTATCTTGCTCATTTTGCAGGAGAGAAGAGATATTCCTAGATGGACTGAAGTGGTTTCTTTTCAAACTTTATGAACTAATCCATTTTCTGTGCTCTGCGTTGTTGATATTTTATATTTGGTTTGAGGGCAACGGATAATGCTAAGTTTGCTCTCATGAAAATTTTGGACTTTGGTTTTGGTGGAAGAACTGTATATTTCTCCCATGGGTGTGAACTTCTTGTCCATTTCTGTGGTTTGTACCATTCTGAGCCTTGTCGGCCTCCAGTATTGGACGGAAATTTCATTTGAAAAATATAAGTCAGATGGCTTGATTATTGATGACTTTATTAATTCGGAGGATGCAAGCAATGCCTTGGAGTTGCTGTTGGGTTCGTACACCACTCTTGTGTTGGTGGCCAGTTTTGCACTTAATGTATTTATCTTGATAATTTTAGGCCTAAAGGTAAGTTTCTGCTACATTTTGATTAATCTAGTTACTTAATGTATTTTTTTCCATCTCTTGATTGAATGGAAGTGGCATACTTTTTTTCATGAAACTAGTTCAAATTACTAGTTCGTTTGAATCTTGGTGGAGTTTATAGCATTATGTTCATTTCTGTGGGAATTCATTAAGATTCTTATTTGTTGCCGCCATGGTGTATGGGTATTGTTAGGATCTTTTAGCAAAGAATAAGAACTTTTACCCACTTGACCACATTATTTTGCTCTTTCTACGCAGACAATATTCTTTTCAGAGTTGTATACATCTGAGATTAAAAAAATGCTTGAACGCCTCATGAATTACGTCATCTATAAGGTAAAATCTTCAATCAGTTGTATTTTATTTTGATGTAGAGCATTCTGTTTTTGCTGCAGTTGATATCTAATTGGGTTTACAGCTTTATGCATTTGTATCTGCTTTTCTTTCATGTTTTAAATTTGATTGATGGGAAGATTTCATGGTGTAGACCTCTCTTCCAGATGTTATATCATTGTGTTTTCTCCTAGCGTAAGTATTAGGAAGCATTTTGCTACTTTTTTGGAAGGGGGTGATTCACATGTTAATGCTTCAAGCATGGGGAAAACGACCTCACCTCTAAGAATTTCATGGTAGATGCTTCCAAAAATTATTGTTGGGTATTCTTAAGATTGTAAACTCTTTGGAGTTCATTATGGTTTGTACTGTGTTATTCATAGCTATTAGTTTTTAAGTTTATTATTTGTTGCATATTCTTGAGATTGTAAAATCCTGGACTTCAATCATGGTTTGAAATGTATTTTTTATAGCCAATATATTTTTCTTTGCTCTTCCTTTGCATGCCTGCTTCCTTCCTCCACATTTCATACGTAGGCTGTAAAATCCAGCTAAACTCCATTTTACGTCATTCTGGTAAAGCAACTCTATTTTTTTTTTTTTCACTTACTAAATTGTCTGTTGACCAGAAGTGATCACTTACATACCAATTGTATGTCTGCTTACCGAAATACTTATGATGATCATGGATCCTCCTTATTGAAAGGGAAAGATTTGTGGTCTCTTGTATCTACTTTGCCCTCTTTCATTTACATGCTGTCATTTAAATCATCTATCTTCCTTTTCTTTCTTTTGAGTAATTCTACCAATTGTCATTTGTTAACTCAGAAGGCATAAGAACTTTGATCTATTTTTCATAATGCAAATGCATCATTCTTTGTGGTTGAAAATCTACTATGGTCTTCAATGACTGGACATTTATACATTCTTGGATATTCAACCCCAGAGTACAGAGCCTCATATTATCCTTATATCGGGTTGGCTATATGGATCATGTTCACATTTTCCTTAATTAAAGGCCATCTTCAAATTTGAATGACAAAGTTCTGTACTCCATAATTACCTCATTGCTTGTATAATTTTTTCGTTGATCTCCCCCTTGAGGTTTACCATTATTACCTGTTCAATTACTATCCACAACTGCTATATGGAGGGGCTGTGCCTACACCATTTCATTCAATTATCCTTTAATTTATATTCATTACATTCCATTATCAAAATGTACTATGCTTCCTATTTTCTCATCTCTGTGAGAATTCTTAACATTTTCGTAGTCACTTCTGAGAACCAACAAGCTGGATCTATAAGTTCACTTTTGTTAGAAGTAGATATGTTGCTGGATCTGTAGTATTGCTTTTGTTTTGTAGAGGAGCACTCATAGTTTGGGCATTGGTCCGGTACCTTGATGATAGTAACTTTATCCTTATCTTAATCACTTAATCGCATTTCAAAATTTCATAGAATAGACCATCAGTTTGCAGGATGCAAAGTAGCATGTGACACAAATGCAACCAGACACACCTTGCTAGCCTGGTCAACATAGTTGGAACTGGTCTAATTGGCCCTAAATGCTTAAGCTCATGTTGACCAGTAGGAGCCACTTAACTCCTTACAAACCAATCATACATAAATTTTGCTGAGTGGATGCGTGAAGTTGAATGCTACATAAGCCATTTGATCTGATTGAAATTTGACATTGAATCTGTAAAACTATTTAGGTGAAAAAAGCATCTGTGTATGATGTCCTCTGGAGAATTTTATTGTTCTAGTTGTTTCTGTGTTAAAAGATGTGATTAATTAGCTTTTGACAGGGAACTTTTCTTCCATTGGTAGTCCCACCAACAGTATTTCAAGCGGGCCTATGGTCGACTTGGTTAGCTGTGCTTTGTTTCTTGAAGGTATTCACTGAAATTATGACCGAGCAGTTGATATTGTGGGTGTATGTGGTGGTTTATTTTTGATGGAATTCATTCATGCACATTGGGCAGATGTTTCAAGCTTTGGCTAGGGATCGACTTGAAAGATTGAACGCTTCTCCTTCTGCTACCCCGTGGACATACTTTCGTGTATATTCTGCCCTGTTGCTTGTATTCTCCATTGACTTGCTCTGGTATTTTCCAGTGCTATTTCTTTCATTTTTTTACAATCAAATGAGCGAGGAGATTTGTTTGTAAATCATAATCTTGAGTCGGAGAACATGAAATGGCTGGCTACTATCATTTACTTCTTAATCTAGCTTGGAGATTTATGAATTACTGAAGTGAAAAGAATCTTACAACAGTAATATGTTATGTGGCATATAGGTTGCCCTCATTGTTGCCATCTGATTTGCTGACATCCAATCCTCTATGTTTTGTGTTAGTGGCACTTGCTTGTTACATAAGATGTGTACATTGCAAGTTATTTGCTCTGATAATGATTCTTCAGCAGCTTCATCTCCTTAAGGCACTGCTCTCCTTCACCATTGGTTCCAAGCAAGAACTGAAGCAAGTTCAACTCACTGAGGAATAAAATTTCCTTTCGCATATATTTCTTCCATCTAGTCTGTACTGAGGCCATTAAGATCCATCTCAGCCACTAGTACTGTCAGCATTTCCTTGTTTCGTCTTTTCTGTTTTACCCTTCTCTTTCTCCTTGGCATAAAACACCTCTAGATTTCCCAGTGATCTTGGCAATGCTTGCGTTCTTGCTTCCTATTTTCCTTCAAGAAGCATTATCTCTTGTGGGCACACCTATTTAATTCCCAACAATTTCATCATGCTAACTACCAAGCTTCCCTTTTCTTGATCTGCCACTTGCACTGAAGATCCCTTACCATTGGGAATCGGTTTACTATGGATCCCTTGTGTTTCATTCTTTATGCTTGAGTTGTCTGTTAATGTTGAGCCTATTTTCCATCTTTTATTGTATACTAGATGCTGATTTATTATTGTAGATCAATGGGCTTTCTGATATAAAGCAATCCATGGACAAATAAATTTTGATACAGATAAAGTACCTAACTTTTAAGGGCTATAGATTGGCAGTAGCTTTTGGTACATTGGTCGCTAATTTCCAGCAAACATGTACGGATTTTATTGAATTTCTTGTTAAACAACAGGATCAAGATATTTAACCATAATTTTTTGTTCCAAATGATGATGTAATCCAAAAATTTTCAAGTTTAATTTTCCACAACTCTTTGCTTTCTTGATGTGATTTTATCCAAAATTTTATGATAAAAATTGATTATTTTTGCAGGATACTGCTGTGTCTGACAATATACAGAGCAACTAGTTCATCAATATATTTGTTGTTATTTTTTGAGCCTTCAAGCATTGCTTTTGAGACATTGCAGGTGATGCTGACTTTCTCTAAAACTAGAGGCATTATCTTCTGGAGCTTCCATTTTGGCTGACAGTTTACTAACTTTAATCTGTAGGCTATTGTGGTTCATGGGTTTCAGTTGCTTGAAATATGGTTGCATCATTCTGCAGGAGATGGTATAAGTTGCCGATTATCTAAAATCTTTGATATATCACCCGCAGGTGAGTTTTGGTATTATCTTCAAATACATTTATAGTATTGGTAATCTTGGTTTTAACTTAATTATCAATTTTATATTCCATAGTAGCATTACCATCTTTATAAGAAACATGTTTTGGTTATAATTGGTGGTCTTCAACAAAACAGCTTCATGCTGATTTTCTTTTAATTTTTCGATTGTCATTTCATGGCAAATAAAATTGTTTCTGCGGAGCACAAAAGGATTCATGAATTCATAGTTAAAATTTCTGTCAACAACTAGACATGCAGTTTACCAATACTGTTATCATGTTAGCCTTGAAAGTGTCGTGATGAAGTAAGCAAATGTGGAAACAGTTTTTCTGCTGCTTGAGCATCTATCTGGTTATGTTTAAACAGGGAATAGCTGACTGTAACATGGAATCTACAGAATGCCTGCAGATATTTTTGACCTTTTTCACGTATTGCTTTCTCTTGTATTTTTTTGATAAAGGGAATCGTCTTTTGTAATTTGTATATATCCTACATGCATAATTGTGAATTGAATTTGGCCTATACTAGGGCTCTTTTTGATTTCTCTGTGTTGCCATTTATATTCTAATACTGTTCTTGGTCTTAGGTTCATTGGGGGAATGGAAAGGCATCCTCGTCCGGAATTTGGGTTTTTTCCTGGACATGATGACAATGCTGATGGCTCTTGCTCATTATCTGCATATTTGGTGGCTTCATGGCATGGCATTTCATCTTGTAGATGCTGTCCTTTTCCTGAATATCCGTGTAAATATTCTCTTTAATTACTACTGCATTTACAATCCATGTAATCCCAGGTGTTGTTTGTTGTTCTTATTTGTTGTCTGTACTTATATTACCTCTTATTTTGTTAGGCCCTTTTAAGTGCAATTGTAAAACGTGCTAAAGGTTTTATCAAACTGCGTATAGCTTTGGGAACCCTTCATGGGGCCCTTCCTGATGCTACATCTGAAGAGCTCAGAGCATATGATGACGAATGTGCAATTTGTAGGGTAATTTTAACAAATGTTCTTTTCTGTAAGTTCATTTAGTTTATTCAATATCCAAGCATGTGATAAATTGAAAATTGGCAGGAACCAATGGCAAAAGCTAAGAAGCTGTCTTGTAAACATCTATTTCATCTTGCATGCTTGAGATCTTGGTATGGTTGATGTAATATTCGTTCAAAATGCTTCAATGCTGTCACTTGTTATTTTAAGATGTAAAGTTTGTATTGATTTAATGACAGGTTGGACCAAGGTTTAAGTGAGAGTTACTCATGCCCCACTTGTCGGAAGCCACTGTTTACAGGCAGGCCTGAAGGTGGGGTGAATACTAGGGCTGCAGAAATTTCAAGAGATGAGCAGCTTGCTCGTCAGATGAGTACTGGACTAGATAGGCCAAATCTTCCTGGTCATACTCCGCATGCTGGAGTCTTTCCGAACCAGTCACAGAATGCAGAACCGGGTGATTGGAGGTCTGGTTTTTCTCTTGATGTTTGAGCAATAACACAGCATTTGGTGCATTTTTTCTTTATATGTGTGAAAATGAGTGACTTATAGCTCATTTAGCTGGGAGGATGACAGTAGCTGATAGATAGCTTTATGATTCTTATTGCATTGTCTGAGTGTTTTTCCTCCATCATATTGTTTGATACTCTTATGTCAGATCTAAGTGTCCTTGAGTTAAATAAGAAAATGCTGAGCACTGGCATGGGGCATAGCTGAATGATGCTCTATCACAAGTTTTATGGACTTGGTAACTATGTTACTTCTTCATGTTGAAGTAGTAAATATGGCCACCCATCCCCCATGCATCTCCTTTTTTGGTTCCTATTCTTCTGGTGTCTGATTTAGCCTACTCTGTCCACCAACTTTCCTCATAAAAGTTTCAAAATTAATATGGTAGCTCTTTCAGTTTTTTCTTTGCACTCATTTTCCTTGTAGGAGGAGCGGAATTGATTCAGGTTGGTTGGGTTTAGATGGAGCTGGGCCATCTGGATTTAGTCGTGTTCAGATGGTAATGAGGCAACTTGCAGCTGTAGGAGAAACTTATGCCCAGACTGCCCTTGAAGATGCTGCATGGAGTCTGTTTCCTCCGAACCCCTCTCAGGCTGGTACATCCACATCAGCCATCCCTCCTACTGGTTCAATACGATATCCTACAGGTGCTGGTGGTTTGCATGTCAGATCAACATCAAATACTGCAAATGATAACCTAGCAAATATAATTGCAATGGCTGAAACAGTTCGGGAAGTGCTGCCCCACATCCCTGATGATGTAATATTCCAGGTATAAGTTCAGTTCAAGTTTTATACTCAAGCAGTTTTTCTTTCTGTTGAAAATTAATTGTTTCCTAATCTGAACATGATTATCCCGAAATTATACCCTTATTTAACTGAGTAGCATAAATTGATAAAGATAATATGAGAGGGACCAGAAAGATATTATAGGAGAACCAATTATACAATATTTCCTAACCTGAGATATGATTATCCCGAAATTGTACCCTTAGTTAACTGACTAACATAAATTGATGAAAGATAATATAATATGAGAGAACCAGAAAAACGTTACAGGAGAACGAACTAATACAATAACCCTGAATAAAATGTTTCTTTCACCAAGAAAGAATCAAGCATTTTTGTATCAGAAACTCTGTGACATGCTTATGGATCTAATTGGTGGGATTTGTGTAATCTTCAATTTGAAATAGCCTCTCTACTCGTCTTTTTGGCTGAATTTCAATGTCCTGGAATTTGCAGGATTTGCAGCGGACAAACTCTGTGACGGTCACTGTGAATAATCTTTTGCAAATGTGATATTTTTTGGTCTTTTTATTTCTATAATTTTCTTATTTGAGACCTAGTGGAGGCTAAAAGCATGTATACGCTCGGAATCCTGAATTCTGAGCCTTGTGCTTTACCTTATTAAGCTTTGCTGCTGTATATAGAGAAGCGCCATAGGAAACCATTCCATGGGGAAATTTGCAAATAGCTATCTTGTTAAGGAAATAAAGGAATTTCACTCTGTATGAGTGCCCAGACAAGTTGGCTTTTGTTGCAAGATCATGTTGTATTAACTTCTATCATGTCTGAGTGTCTTCGACGATGCCTTAACCTGCAGCTTAGCTCAACTGTTCATTACAGCAGGATATGTTATATCACATGTTAGGTTCTTCATCAATACATAAAAGCTAAGTTTGTAAAACGTCATGAAATTGCATTCCAGCATCTGAGAACTGCATGAGTTGAATAGGTTAAGAAGAATCTGGCCCCAGTTTGGGAGAAAAGAAGATGACGGTACTTTGATAAGCATCACTACATGTTTTCAGCTAGTTTTATGTCATTGGAAGTATGGTCTTACCAGTTAGCCTTTTATTTTTAATTTTTCATGAAGATGAGGTGTGAAGAAATGAGTATTGTGTTACTGAACCATAGATGTAGGGGTGGGTAGTTTAGGATAAAATTTATTGGGGGTTGCTAGTAACTGATTGGGGTGTAAGACTTATAGCTGGAGAAGTGCATCATTACCAATCGACCCAGCCCATTGCCTTTTCATATGATGTAATTGATCTTTTCTCCTGAAAAGAAGAGGAAAATGGGACTCAAGGAGCATACCCCAGCAGGTGGGTCAAGATTCTAAATTGTCCTGGAAAACTGCCAAATCTAATTATGCTATGAGCTGATGTCCAAATTTACACATGTGAACATGATTTCCAGCTTAACATTCTGTAGCTCCTTTCATTCCGCCTATATTTCTGAGGCTGCAAAAGCAAATTAGCATTCCAAGACAGGAGTTTGGGGGTCAAATTTCACTCTTTAAGCTGAATTAAGGAGGGAGACCCGCCTTAAACCTCGAGATAGTCTAAGCCGACAAGAAATTTTTTGATAGCCGATCACTTTTGGGAGTTTTCGTTAGCCAATGACTTGTGCTAAATATTAGGGGCTTTTGTCTATGAAACTCCGAGCATTAACAAGCCAGGGGAGTGTGTTATTGGTTTAACTTAGTCAATATGTCTATAGCTTCAACTATCATTAATATTAGTAACTCACATTCGAGAAGTAGGAGACAATTTGGGGTTGCAAATGCAAGTGGGCAGCAGATATCAGGGCTAATTGTTCTTAGAAATTAGTGAAATTAGGGCTAATTATTTATAGAAATTAGTGAATTAGGGTTAATTGTTCCTAGAAATCAGTGAATTTTTCGTCCAAAGACTTTTCATGTGCTTTGAGGTAAAATTTTCACCTATATATGTACATATATATCATTTGTTTTCATTTTAAAAATGGCAACAAACAGTAAAATTTCTGATAAATCGAGCGCAACACACCTCGTTTATTGTAAAATGGACCATAAAATATGCATCCTTGGGCCACCTTATACAAAATCAATAGATGAAATATGTTAGTAGGAACATCGCAGTCCAATTCCCTTCTTCAAAGCAATATTTTTGGATTGCTATTATTTGGAAAAAGAAGCTCCCGAATCGAAATTTGCCACTTTGAATAATTAATGATATAGATGGAAGACTGAAACATAGTCCGACCCACCATGCAAAAAAAGGAAAAGCAGAAAGTACCTTTGTACTGGCAAAAATTAAATTTGAAGTACAAATTGTGAAGCCCACAACAAGACAGTAGAGTAATTACTTACTCGAGATTCATTGGAAATTTCTTTTTCTTTCCTTTTTTTTTTTTTTAATATGTATTGTCGCCGGATGGTTTCTAGTCATTCTATAGGACTTAAATCTGCAATCAATCTATTTTAAGATCAAGATTCACAGAATGTTCTTATTTATTTATGTGCATACACACACCCAAAAATCTTTTAAAATTCGAGCTCAAAAGCTGAACTGGAAGACTCACACTTATTCATAGGATTTTTTTTTTCATTTATTTATATATACATGCATATTAAGAGTTCGTGAGAATTCTCAAACTCGAAAACTCACGCTTATATGTGTACAGACAATATAATTGAATTAATTAACTCCTCAACAAAATGTTCTAATTCCCGACTATCTCTTATGGAATTTAAACTAATAATCAACTTATTTATAAATATAAAAATTTATCACCAAATTAATTACCCACGTGTCATTTGATATTTGAGATTCAAAGGATTATTAGTTGATTGAGTAAAGGTGAGAAATAGATAGAAATGCAACACGTAGGCAATTGGCCCTGAATAAAAGGGCTGTAGATTGGGACCTGAATCACCTGATTGAACTGTTAGATAATGTGAAGTTCGTGGGGGAAGACAGATAAGGCCCCCTGATATTCATTTTTACTCAATCATACGTCTTTTCAAACACTTAACTGTGTGTTTCACTGCTACAGTTACTCCTGTCTCCTCCTACAAGAGATTCTGTTTTCAGTTTAAGTTAGGTACTTTATGTTCTTTCTTACCATTTCTTTTTTATTTTCCCAAAATTTTATATTGTCTTAAAAATTCTGGGAATAATTAATTTTCTGGACTTAATTTAAATTATTGTACCTCAACACTACTCGAGCCCAACAAACCATAATATTATTTTATGTGTCGTGGTTTGATTTAGAGGATGCATGTTTGGTGAACTTATAAGTTATTCAAAATATTGCAGAAGATGTTTAATAATATATTAGAAAATATTTGAAAATTTTATTTAAAAGAGAGCTTATAAGATTTTAAAATAAAATGTTCGAATTTGATTGATAAGCTCATTTTAAAAAATAAGATCTCAACTTGTTTTGAAGATTTGAATAAGCACCTTTAATTTTAGTTATTTTAATTACGAAATTGTTGTTATTAATATTTTGTAAGTTCCAAAATTTTAGTTTATCTAAATATTTCAATGACTTATTTTTGAATGAGATATAGTTAAAAGCTCCAAAAAATATTTATAAATTATATTTGATAATTTGTCCTTACCAACTCCAAATTAAAAGATAACTTGGCTATGTTTGGTTGCATTTTGGCAAAACAAAATTGTTTTGCCAAAATGTAACCAAACATACAAATTTTTTTCCTCCAAAATGTCAAATTAAAAATTTCAAAATACCATATTATTCCCAAAACTTTCCCATTTTCCAATATATGTATACATATTATATATATATATCATACATATTTTTATTATTATTATTATAAAAATAAAAAAACACTCAATTCCATTTTCACTCAAAAAACTCAACAAAAAAGTATTGATTTGATTGTTACAGTAAAAAATGTCCCCCCACCCTCAAAACATAAACAAATATACCAAAACTCTTCAAAACAATTTTCTAATTATTCCTCAAAATATAAACAAACATTATTACATCCCCCGCCCCCAAAACATATAATTTATAACCAAACATTAACTTAGTATTTTCTAATGTTGTAAACTCAAGAACAATTTTTTTTTTCTCCTGTCTAAATCAAAATATCTCCATTCATCTCTTTTTACTACGAATCATTTTCTTTCTACAATTTTAAAAATTAATCAATTTTAAAAAGTACAAATCCGTACAAACGCCCCAATAATTTTCCTCATGGAAAATCAAGAGTGCCATATCATAGGGCAGTTCCCAAACTCGTACTTCCATTTTCTCTTGTTTGTGTCTCTTGAGAGAAAATTACTTTGGTTTCTATTATCATCATCATCATCATCAATCAATCAATCAATCATCAACTACAATGCCTCCCAAATCTTCCTTGTTCATCATCTTACTCATCATTACGTGCTGCTTCATGCATGCATGTAATTCTCGACTCCTTGGCAATGGCGATCTTATGACTACCTCGGATTCTCACAACAAGTTTCCTTTGGATAAGGTATACGTTTCACTTTACTGTCTACGATTCCATTGACATTGACGATAGATTTCTCTTCACGTGCTTGTAAGCAAATTTATTCCCAGAGAGATATATATAGACCCAAAAATTATATCTATATATATGCTTCACGATGGTCTCATGAAAATGTCATGTTTTCTTTTTTCTTTTTCTCTTATGTTAATACTTTGTAATACAGATCGAGGAGAAGGTTAGGGTTGGTGTGAATTCTACTGCAAATTCAAGGATTAGTACTGATGACAGGAGAACACTCATCAGTTCAAAACCAGAGCTGGAAGAGGAGACAATTTGCAAGAAAAGCAAAGACAACAATATTAAAGGAGCAAATTCAGGTTTAATGTTGTCTTGATGCATCTTGGATTTTTTATTCCATTTTGGTGTTTCATCTTTTATTCCAATGTAGTGTATATATGTCAAGTGTATCTGATTCTCAATTAATTATTTTTATGAAGAAATAATTAATACACGGTATATATCCATACAGTAGAATAGAGGATGAAACATAAATTTGAATAGAGGATCTAAACAGGTCTTGATGAGCCTCCTTATAATTCTTATTAATGGTATTATTCAGCTCACAAATAAATTAACTTTTGATTTCTTCAATTTTTCTAATTATATATACACTTAATTGCTTTTTGGGGTTGAAATCTTTGTCCTAGATTTACCTCAATATGCTTAATTCTTGGCATTTAATATAATTTCTTAGTTCAAGACCCCTCTTTTGTAAAGAAATGTTTGAATGGTTGAGCATGGCTTTTCATCTGGAGATGTACAATACACTGGATGAGGGTATGTTTCCGTACGAGCATTAATTCGTTCAGTTCTTATTCCCATTTTTTCAGAAAATCTTCTTCTAATTCAGCGACAGGTATTCTCACGGGAGTTTGACTAAAAATACAAATTCTTCTCCACTCTTTTACTTGTAGGGTTTACAAGGGATTAACCTGTTATTTCTTTTTCTTTTTCCTTTTTTAGCATTTATAAATTAAATATCCTCTTGACTATATATGAGCAGGGTTTTTCATTTTTACAGTGTATATATATATATATATGTATATAATTCTTTATACATATATATATTGAATTCTTTTTGCATAATGCTGATGAGGTAAGATCAATGCAGGAAGTGAAGATTGTAAGTCTTCTCTTAATAAGGCCTTCATTGCAAATGCAACGAAACCAGAGGTAACCAGAAAGTGTGTTTTAATCTCTTTCATGAGTCCCTTTACCACCACCCCACCCCACCCCACCCCTCACCCACCCAAAGGAAAAGCAACCAAAGGAAAAGAAAGATGAGAGAAGAAGAAAAATGGAGAATGAGTTCTGAAAGAATTGATAGGTATTGGTAATATTATTCCAATTGAAGAAAAAGGTCATTTTATTAATATTGGCCTACCCAAAAATGAGTTGGCAAGAAAGGGAAATTTCTTATGTGTTGTAAAAATACGTGAAAATTAATTAAGATGGTGTTCGGTTAAATATATTTAAAAGATTTTATATATAACTTTATATTTTATAAGATGTTGTTGGAGGTCATAAAATATTAGGTTTTATTTTTAAAATAAATTATTAAAGTATTTGAATGAAAAACATGTTCAAGCTAGCTTATAAGATTTTAGTAATAACAATTTTGTAGTTGAAATTATTAAAATTAAAGAAGTTTATAAAAATCTTAAAAATAAGCTAGTTAGGGACTCCTTAATTACCTCCCCCCCCTCCCCCCCAAACAGCTTATAAGATATTAATTAAGATCTTATTTTAAAATCTTATAAATTAGTTTTTTTAAAAAAATATCAAACAAATCTAACATCTTATAAACTTTAAAATATCTTATAAGATATTTTGAAAAATTTATAAATTCACCCAAACATCCTCTAAAGTTAGATCAGTTATGATTCATACTACTTGATGTTTTTGTAGTACTTACAAAAATATAAAAACAAACACTTCAGAAGAAGAAAACTATCTAATCATATATCAATCATAGTATTTTTAGTTCATTTCTACTTTGTCAAAAAGGAACTCATAATGATGAACTTTAAAATATTAGTTTGTCTGGCAGAGACTATATTCACCTTGGTGTCATGGTAAGTAAATTTGAGAAGGAGACATTATTTTAAACTTTTATTGATTAATTACTGCATAGTGATTTTATTTAAAAAGATTGAAGCAGCAATATTAATTTCGCCAAGATTGAATTTCTCTATTATTACTTTTGTAACTTTATGGGGGTATTCACGATCGATCACCCAACATTACATGTGTCATTTCATGTCAAAATTGGAAGAATCACAAGGACTAAAAGATTTGACCTCACCTATTCTTTCTTTTCCTAAACTTGCAATAGTGATTGTGATATAATTATACGCATTCTGAATCCTCTTTTCTATTTTATGTTCTATTTTTTATTTCAACTTACTGTATTTATGCGAAATATATATGATTTTCAATCAAATATTTCTATAAATAAATATTTAATACAAATATTATATTTTCATTAAACGAAATATGAAATAAAATAGAGAATAAAATAGAAGATTCAAATCGATACATACACACCTTTGAACGTTGAAATTTGAGGCTAGCTAGCGTCTTTCCTAATTAATATAGCTCCAATTATATGTCTATTGGTGGGCCCAACTTGTTGTGTTTAAAATTGTCAAAACATAAGTATGTGAAAGCAATATACATATATATAGTATATATATATAATTATGTAACTCAATTTGTTACATTTTTATGCCTATGTAGGGTTCAAGATGGCCAAATCTAAATGCTAAGAAGGTTTTGTATCCCCCAATGCTAAGTGAAGAAGATATAATTGAGACAGATTATCAGCCACCACGTCGAAAATCTCCTATTCACAACTAATAAAATGATGGTTCTTATGCAATTATATTTTGATCTAGATTTTATTTTTGTATTTCACAAGATGATATGTTATGCTTCTATATATAATATATATTAGTTCAATCCAAGATGTTGTGGGCCAGCATCATTTTGGCCCAACTAATCTGTGGATCTTTATGGGCTTTTATACTGAAATTCAAACAGCCCATTAGAAAAAAATTGTCGGGCCCTCGAATTGCTTCTTGTTAAATATAAAGATAGTGATCCTCCCATAAAAGGAAAAAATAATTGATGTAATTTTTAGGATGTGAAAATTGTGTTTAGACATAGGGGTAGCAAATTCTAATTGGTCGAATTGAATTGAAATAGGAAATAATATGATTGAAGTTATTCAATTTAAACCTAACTCAACTCGATAAAACTCAATATCGCGAAACATAATCTACTTTAGGAAGATGAGGCTGTGTTTCAAAACGAGTTGATTCAATAATTTCTTATATTATTTTGCAAAACTATTCAATTCCAATATTTTCATTCACACCCATTTACAAAAATAGATAGTAACACCACAAAATACAATAATTAAACATGACAAACTAGGTGCTTGACAACATCTATAATTTTAAAATTTCAATTGCAACTACAAAATATTAATAAAATTCGAAGCACAGAAGAATTAAAAATATCTTTATTGAATCAACCTTTCCATCCACAAGATATAAAAGTCAAAAACTAAAGTTTCAATCTTGAAGCTACTAAATAAGAATAAAAACTAGTGGTCCCGTCGAGTTCAGTTCTGTAGGTCTGTGATTTTAACGGGTGCGACATGGGGGCCAAAGCAACTTTGGTTGCACGAATCCTAGTCCTGGATCGAGGCTGGGTCTGAGGCCGCGGGAGGTATTCAGAGCAAATTGGGGACGATCCCTCTAAGGATAAAAAAAAAAAGAAAAAGAAAAGAAAGAAAAACCAGTGGCATTAGTTAATAACTTAAATTAAATCTAAAACATTTATTTAAATATTAATGCCCTGTTATTTAAAAATTTAATTTTTCTTTTCTTTTTCTTCACTAGTATTTTTGACCCAAACAGAACATTATAATTAGCTTCCCATATGCTACTTTCATTAGCTTCGTTACTCAGGGGGCATAAATTGTCTGTCTTGTTATGCTAGCAAAGAAATTTTTTAGAAATATATGAAGTGGGCATACTGTTTTTTCTAAAGTTATATATTTCAACTGTTTATATTTATATTTGAATATTAAATTTTGACAATGTCTAAATTTGTTAAGACATAAAAGCTCAATTTTATAAGATATTATTTTATTAAAACTGTGATAGTGAATTTTATCCTTTTAAAAAGGACGCCAATATAATTCATGAGAGAGGGGATACTACTTATAAATTATCTTCAAACTTTTAATTCCTTCCATGTGGTGCAAGATCTAAAATGTGCCTAGTAAATTCCTCAAACTATATTATATTTTAGAGCTCATAAAATGTTGAGCTTGTGGACTCTTAAAATAAGATGTTTGAATTTAATAAACTTTTTAAAAATAAGTAAAGGATTTCTTTAAACTTATTTATACAATTCGAACAAATTCTTTAATATTTAATTATTAATTATAAAATTATTATTAATAATATATTATAAGCTCTAAAATCTTATAGAGACAAAAATTGCCTCTGCTTAAAAAAAATAAAATAAAATTGTAGGTACTATATGAAGTGGGCATATTGCCTTATTTAGAGTAACAATTTCAACAGTTCATGTATATAATTGTGAGTTCAAAATAGTTTATGTGATTGTGGCCACAAAGGATCTTAAGTTTGCATGTGGTGATGCCATTTCATGGTATAATGCAATTCTTAGTCACATGTTGCTCTTTCCACTTATTATTGTCTGATATGAAGTCTGTTCAATGGACAAAGTTAAAATTTCAAAATTTTTATTTCAATGTTTAAAAAAATTAAAGTATCAATTGCAATTAATTTATAACTGATATTAAAACTTCATAATTTTAATTACAAAATTAACCTGATTAAATTCAAAACAGATGCCCTCATAACTAGTTAACCTTTGCAATATAATCAATTTGTAGCTGTTTAAATATATTAATTTTTTTTATAAATAATTCATGGATAACTAATAATCGTTGTGCTTGTAGTTATAGATTGATAATTAATAATTCGTATTACTTGTATGTTAAAAAATTACATTTGTCATGAAAACTTCTAACTATATAATTGTACCTACAAAATTAATTTTGTAGCTAAGTTTCTGCTGCGGATGTCAATTTTTTGATAGTGCGAATTTCATCATTATGTGAAAGTTGAATATAAATTTTTTTTAAGCATTAAAATTGATAAATAATTGCTGTAGTTATTGATGGTTAATATTTCGTAATGTAAGGATGATAACAAATTTAATCAAAAATGATTTTCTTGTTAACAATAGGGTGAAAAAATCAAGAATTAAGAAAAGGGGAGAACAGAATCTTGGCTTTAACTATCTCCAATAGCCATAATCATTGATTAGTTAACTGAAGTACCAATTTTTTTGAAGGAAAGTGAGATTTGCTGAGGAAATGGGATCAAATAAGTCAAGCTTTTTTTGCTTTGAAAATAAGCAAAAAGAAATTATTTTGATTAAATTAATAATGATTATTACTGACCCGTGGGTGAATATATACTCTTTGCTAGTCTATTCAACATGTGAACATTTGGTGTCTGTTTGGTTTTGTTTTTAATGCTCATATAAAATGAATAGAAAATTATCAGTTTTTTTCAATTTTTGCAGATATTTTCATTCTCAAATTATTTTCTCAAACACACTTTTATAGTCTCTTTCCATTTTCACACCCTATTCTTCCATATTCTTATTTGTACGACTTTTAATACAAAAATACAATAACATCTAAATATATCTCATTTTCAACTATGTACAATTATTTTATTTTAGACAAAACAACCAAACAATATTTTATTTTTAAACCTAAAATCATAACTAACTTTTTACTTTTTAAAAATAACAAAAAATAGAAAATGACTTTGAAAATGTATTCAAACGGGCAATTATGATGAGCTGGTCACTATTGCCCAAAAAAAGAAAAGAGAAAAGAAAAGGCAGGCAGAGTGTGATTCCAGGCCATAAAACTTAGACTGGGAAAATGATCATGAACTCACGAGGAAAGCCTTTTACTTGGGGCCAAGTGTTGCATTACTTAACTTATTGCATCTTTTAAATTGAAAGTAAGCGTAAAATTAAGTGTTTTTATATCTTGTGAAAAAAATAAAACTATATGATTAAATATTACATAATCAAATATATGTTAATTATTATTTTTATAGGCACTATAAAAAAAAAATAATATCAGTGACAAAATAGTAAATGACAATATAAATATTATCACTAATGATATGTATTAAGTAACAATAGCTTTTATTTTGTCACTAATGATATTTTTTAAGTGACGATAACTTTTATTTTGTCACATTATATATGACTCAATAATATTTTATATTGTCACAATTAATAATTAGTGACACTCTTATGGTATAACAATTTAGTTACAATACAAATTGCCACTATAATTTATATCAAAATTTTCATTGCCACTGGGATGTCACCATATGTGTATTATTAATTATCAATTGTGGCAACTTAAACACTATTCTTCTTATTATTTAGTTTATAAAAGTTATTAAAGTGACAAAACAATAATCTTTTGTCACTTAATATATATAATTAGTAACAATTTTATTACCGACTTTCTTTCTTTCTTCTTTTTTTTCGGTAGTGAGGTATTGTTAAAAGTTTTAACACTAAGAAGGATGTTGTTATTAAATGTTTTAACATCGATTTGATCATCAATGAATTTTATAATATAATAAAGTGTTGCGCTTAATTTCAATAAAAATATATATTTCGAACTCGTAAATTATGAAATTTGTATTTAAACTTGGTGTTTTATAATTTTATGTGCTTTCAATTTCCAGCAAGTTTAATATATTATTGGTCCCAATTTGGGTAAAGTGGCTTGTCGGACACGTGAAATTTCGACCTAAAAAATGACTATATTATGGGTGATCTCTAGAGAGGACCACTTATGGTAAACCAGACATTTAGCCTGTCTTTATGATGTTTCTAAGTAAAACAAACTCAGGCAACCTTTTTGGGGTCTTATTGCTGCAACTTTGCATTAGGGTAAAAGCCAAACCACAAGATTTTCAAGGTCTAATCACTCCAAACAGTAATGATAGATAACTAATTTCCAATCATATAATTATGCAAACCTTTGAAATTTCAACTAACACGCATCTCGTGCATTGAATTCTATCTCCCGTGGCCACGTCTAGCTAGGCTCCGGTAGAAAAAATTAAAAAAAGAAATGGAATTAATTACCAATATACTACAAAAAATTAGGGTTTCAACTATGGTCATTCCGTAACTAATGCAAAAAATTCATGGCTTTACCTACAAATTAAATTGTCCTAACTAAATTAGATTGATGCTTTCGTAGCTAACTCTCGTTACAACCAATTCGTAGTTGATGCGTTTTTTTATTTATATTAATTTTTCTACGGATAATATATAACTAATATTTTATGCTTCAAACGAATTGATAATTAATAATTTTTGCTTATTATAATTAAAAAAATTACATTAGCTACGGAAATTCGTAGTTATAATTTGTAGCTATAGCTATGAAATTAATTTCACAACAATTTTTTCTTAGTACATATTTAGTTTTTTGGTAGTGGTAATTAAAATGTTGGTAAATTGCATTTTTGGCCTCATAAGTTAGGCCCTTTGGAAATTTAAATAGGAGGTTCTATGATTGTGCTTTTATGAATAATATGTGTGATTTTTTTGCTTGGGAAGACTCCAATATATGAAAGAGCAACACAAGTGATACCTGAATTACTTAGGATGTTTAATGCAATAGAGAAAAAGTTGTTAAAACTTCAAAAAAGACACACTGTGTTGGTGTATCTATTGGTGGTTTTTTGGTTGACGATTCTTCACTTTGTTGGAGTCAAAATCCAAACAAATTAATCTAACTTATAGGACAAAAATATATAATTTAATGGCTACGTACGTAAATGGCATGTGAGTCACTAGCTCCATTAACTTTTGAATAGAAACTTTCTTCAGTCTTCAAAATATAAATAAAAAATAAAAAAGGGTCACTTATTGGATGTAATATGTGAAATTAATAAAGAATGGATCGGACCAAAATCCAAATAAATTTAATTAATTTATGAGATCAAAAATATAATTTACCCTTAAAATATCAATCTTCCAATATATAGATCTAGTTTAGGATCAATCTATTTATGGTCCACTAGTTCAACCTTCTAATTACGAGCAAATTGAAATTAAATTAACCTAAAATCACCATAGATATTCGAAATATTGGGCAATTCCAGGAAAAATCTTCTAAAGTTTAAGTCAATACAATTAAAAGATGAGTCGGTTTAATGAAATAAACTAATAAAACATACCTTGATGTTATGTGGGTCATAGTATTTATATGGGGCATTGAATTAGACTTTTATTTACAAATTTAGATGGCTTTTTAGAACGATGCCACGCGTCTCTAATTAATGGCCACTGAAATAGTATTTGCTATGAAAAAATTACTACAAATTTAATTTCCTAACTATAACTACAAAATATAGCTATATATGAATTTTCGTAGCAAATATAATTTTTTTTAATTATAATTAATAAAAACTATTAATTATCAATTCGCAACATTATACTTTTGGAATGTAATTAATCAGTTATGTATTATCCTTATTAAAATTAATATATATATATATAAAAGAATAATCATCAGTTACGAATTCATAGTGAGAGTTAGTTACGAGAGAATTAATATCGAACTTAATAAGGATAATTTGATAACCAAAACTATGTATTTTTAGCATTATTTGAATTGACCATAATTAATGCCTGAAACTTTTGTAGTACTTGTCTCAGACTCTCAAGCGATCAAATTCAAGTGCAATAGTTAGAGAACGTGAATCACAACATATAATGGGATTACTTGTCAACTGAACGGTGTCAAATGTCGTTTTCATTCATTCTCATATTTAATATTTTATAATTTTTTTTCCATGTCCCATAGTTTTCCCAGTATAAAAAGCCTAGCTATCGATCAATCTCCACCCATCTCTTCATCACAAGTCTCTTCTCACAACTCGAAAAAGGATTTTTTAAGAGCTTAAACGAAAAAAAATGGCGGGTTCCAGAACTTCAACAAAAACCTACCTTTTTCTCTCCATGAACCTCCTCTGCTGCGTCCTCACCGCCGCCGCATGCGACAACTGCAGCAGCCCTTCACCTCCAGGCCCAACACCGCCCAGCGGTGGCGGGTCTGGCGGCTCCCCCCCAGCTGGTCAACAGCCACCAACTTGCCCGAAAGATACAGTAATGCTAGGTGTATGCGCCGCTCTACTTGGTGCGGGAGTGGTGGTTGGAAACCCTCCGACCACCCCTTGCTGCGCCCTGCTGTCGGGGTTGTCAGATCCCGTGGCGGCGGCGTGCCTTTGCACCGCCATTAAGGAGAATGTGCTGGGCATTAATCTGAACGTTGCCGCCCCGCTTGCTGTTCGCCTGCTGCTGAATATGTGTGGAAGGACTCCTCCACGCGGGTTTACTTGTGCTTAATTATAATTAAGCATGGGATCAACTAAATTTATTAGTTTCTTAATCTGCTTGATTAAGTAATGTGTGATTAAGGAAATAATGAGAGTTTTAAGAATTTGTTTTATGGGCGGTTTGTTTCTGATCATTGTACTTCGCAATGAGATGTGATCATCATGAGTTATGTATTGTCTGATTAGTGAAATAAAATTTCTGTTGGTTAATATTTAATATTTATGTTTTCTTCTTTACTTTTTTTAATTTTTAAATTATTAAGTACGTGATAAAGTGGCACAAGTTGAGGTATTCTGATTTTATGGTTAAGTTGTTTAGTTACATATGGTATATATATATATATATATATTATAATTCCACGTATATTAAGAATTCGTTAGAATATGAATCTTAAGTCTTACACATAAATATAAACATAAAAATAATATTATTAAATAAATTAATTACTCAACTAATTAGTATGATATAATCTTATATGATAATTAATGGAGAGGAAACATGATTGTTCACAATGCGTTAGTTTATAGGCGTAAGACAAAAGGAACCCTATGTCACAATATTGTAGAGCCGCATGTTTGATTTGGAGGATGTTTGGCTAAATTTATTTAAAATATTTTATAAGTTTTTATATTTTGTAAGATATTTTTTGAACTTATAAGATGTTAGATTTTATTTTTAAAATAAGTTGTTGAAGTGTTTGGATAAAATAAGATTTTAAAACTCATAAAATGTTAGTATAATGGCAATATTGTAATTAAAACAGTTAAAAATAAATGAGCTTGTTAAGATATTATAAATAAGTTAGGGTCTTTTTACTTTTTTTAAAATAGTTTATAAGATACTAGCATCTTATTTTAGGATTTTATAAGTTTTTTTTAAAAAAAAAATTACCAAACACTTTTTATCATCTTATAAACTTTTAAATATCTTATAAGATGT
This sequence comes from Jacaranda mimosifolia, assembly GCA_018894105.1. NCBI lineage: Eukaryota > Viridiplantae > Streptophyta > Magnoliopsida > Lamiales > Bignoniaceae > Jacaranda > Jacaranda mimosifolia. Next base: position 29,868,883 of record CM032125.1, on the reverse strand, counting down.
TTTAAGGAACTTATAAGCTCACCCAAACACCCTCTTGGTTACCTTCTCGTCTTTGTATTACATGATGATGATTAAAATTATCATTACATATAAAAAAATTAATTTTATAAGATATTATATTACTGTTGTATATGGTAGAGTTTTAGGTATCCTTAGATAATATCATATGTAAAAGTTTACTTTTCTTAAACTCATGAATTAAAGGGTTTTGGATGACATTGGAGAGTCGAGAGTAAGGCAAAAACCCCACTTTTGTGCATTGACTATAAAAAAAATCTAATATTAATGATAAAGAAGTAAGTGAAAAGGTAAAAAATACTATTAATAATATATATAAAATGATAATAATTTTTATTCTGAAGTCACTAATGATACTTTTTTCTTTTGTCATAATATGACTTAATAATGATAAAAATTAATATTATAAGTTATTCTATTAATAATTAATGGAACAAAAATCTTTTAACCTCCTGTGAAATATGAAATAAGCGATTTGCCCATTCATTAAAAAGAAAAAAGTTTCAAAATACCTCTCTATATTTTCCAAAAATAAGCTAATCACCTCCTCTTTGATGCTTGCTACCCATTTAATATTAGAATGACTAAATTATCCTCAAATAGTTTTTTATTTTTATTTTTCTATTTTTTTTTCTTTTTAGTTTTTCATTAACTTCTTCTTTTTCCAACCACAACCATCGCCACAGCCATGTAAGCATTAAATCAAAATTAATGTATAAATATTAGCAAAAATTGATTAAACCCAAAATCTATAGCTTCATGTTTTTCACATATAAATATATATGTAGTAAATGGGTGTACCTTTATCCATGAATATAAAATTTGTAGACACCAACACTTGATTTCTTGAGTGAATAGGATATCGATTTCTCTCTCTAATCCATTTTCTTTAAAGCATAATTTTGATGGATGAAATGTACAATTATCTTATTGGGTGGAGAGAGGACCATAATCCTTATTTATAGAGTATGAGAGAGTGTCTCCATCAAATACATCTCCACATTACGACTCTTAATCAACAATTATAACTTCATATGTAAATAGTCATAACTACACAATATTAAATGGTATGTAACTATAAGTTACAACTCTTCCATAAAAAATCAGTGAGATTTAATTATTTTATATAATTGTTAAATCATAAACTGATTAATAATATCACATAGAACATAATTATTCTTACAAGCCATCCTGGAGTCTCCCTCCCTGCATCAAAACGATCGCCATGGCAGCTGTTTGGTACATCTGGATCCAGCCAGATTTGGCCATCTCCATCCTCGCGGCCATGGCTGTCCATGTCTTCACAACTGAGCCAGTCGCATTTCCCCATGGCCAGGCCATGGTAGCGCAGGGGGAACCAGGGAGGGAAAGGGAGGTTTTAGGATTTTAGTGATATATATGCATTAAATAATATATATATAAATATATATACACACATTCTATAATAATATATTTATAAATAATTATATTTATATATATATTTTTAATAAATATGGCTTAATTTGGTCCATTGATTTTTTTCAAAAGCATTCGGTTGATATTAAGGGTATTGTTCACACAAATTTCATTATTTGCAAAATTAAATTACAGGACAAAGAAAAATAATGGACAAATTGAATTTATTTTAAAGAATAAGAGAACTACAATTTATCAAAGAAAAAATATAAATTTCTTAACAAAACTAATCTCCTGATTTTTCTCCCAATATATATGATCCAAGAGCTTAAAGCTTGTTCTTAGATATATGATGTAGTATCCTTTGACTTAATAAAAGAACGCTACGAGATTTCTTTGAACTCGAATCTTGACTCCGAGATCAAAGGACTTGATGACTTGATGCTTTGAAGAGGTATAGGACCTTTGCGGCAGCAATACTTCGTCGTAGTAGGAACTTGAAGCTTAAAAACTTGAAGTCTTGGACTTGAGAATATGTGAATATGGATGTGAGTCTCTGAACACTTCTTTATATAGGTGTTTAGTAGGAGACCCCCAAATGACTTGAACTTCTTTGATAGTATGTAATAATTGACTCTCTGCTTTGCCATGTTAAGTATGTAATCATTGATTCAACCCAAGCTGGCTAGACATGGAGAGTAAAAAGAAATATATATTTCGAAATCACTTTTCAATTTCCTCAACACATTCGCCAAATGTCAAGTAAAGCGATATCAATCAATATCAACAGAAGCGTTAAATATAAAAGGGCGATATGGAGTACTATTTTCAACATAGAGATTAAAAGGAAGCAAATGACCAGGATATATTACCAAGTATATATGTTCTTTCTCCAGCAAAGGAATATCATACCATTGAGTATAAACTCACCTACTAATTGCAGAGGAATTCCTAGTCATATGATTGCTCAGGTTTTGGCTTCCTAGTCAGTTCGAGAACTGCCATAAGATAACTCGGGTTATCATTCTATCAATCCTCTAAATCTTAATTGTAAATATAGTTAACATCTTGATGTTCTAATTGTATCAATAACTTTACATGTTCGGGCCAAATTAATCCTCACGTCACCGCCGACAGACTCTATTCCTCACTTTACTTATTTTACAGTCACGTAACAAGATCTGACTTCTTAAATCAGTGGGTATGAGTCTATTAGTTCCAAGTTGTATAATTCATTTTCGTTTTCAACATTTTACATTATTGAGTCTTAGGACATTATTCAAGGCCATTCTTAACTCAAATTATATTCAGATATCCTTAATTCAATAAACAATTAATTAGAATCATAAAAATCAATCGAATTGACATTTGATATGAAATTTACCCAATTAGATCGAACCGAGATCCAATCTCAAGTCGGAAACAATCTAGACGAGTCCGAAATTCAATTCTGCATAGACTGCCCAAATGCTACCATCGCGTGCTGCAGTCGGAGATAGGAACCAACACCACCATCGAGTGCTTGCCATCAAAACACCCATCTCAATTTCATCAACCACTACCGATTAGGTCGTCAATTGGCCGTCTAAAGCTGCGGTTGAGCCCTAGCACCGTTGACCACCACAAACCATCGCCGCCCCCTATCAAATTCGATTTCTCGGCAATTTTGCTGGTGTTTTGGGTAAAGTTTAGTATGGTTTTGTTCCTTGAGCTGAGAGGAGCCTAAATATGGTTTCAGTTTTAGGTTTCGCCGTCAATATCAGGCGATTTGCCGTCGGGGTGGTTCTGGACCATTTTTGAAAATTTAAAAGAATTTTGTCCTCTATTATATATATATCTATATATATATGTACTATTATATATAGCATGACGGTGTGGGACCTACAATTACTCAATTTTGATTGCAATTTTGGCCAAGTGGCAATTTCTTAGAATTTCGAGTTTTTTAATTAAGTTTAAAAATTTTCATTAATTGTTGATTATTATCTCAAACCGATATGAGTGTATTTTATCTCTAATTTTCTTTCATTTGAAATTTAAAATATATCTCTCTATACTATTAAGTAAGAACTTAAATCAAACTTAAAAATATAATTTATTTTATTTATTAACAATTAGATATTAATACTATATTATAAAAAATTCATAAAATCTTTTTTCTTTAATAGTTTAAGATAAAATCGCTACATCTCCATTGAAAAAAAAAAAACAATAGTCTCTAAGATCAAGTCATTACTTTTTTAGTTAATTCACACTAATTTTTTAATTAAATCAAAAAAAATTATTAGTAGTTGGTTGCCCTATTCATATTAGTTGAACACTTATCTATTCCATATAAATATTTCTAAAGTTTCGAAATTGTTTTCTTGATTGAATAAATAATTATTTAATTGATCTTTAATATCAGAAAAAACTATTATCTATAAAATTTGTTTCATCTTGCGCTTAGAAGAATATATCGAAGATTTCTTAATTTACAATTTTTTTAAAGATCTTTTTTATGTTTTCTCTTAGCTTTAATAACTAAATTTATTTATACCTGATTGTTTATGATGAAAACTTTTTGAGAAAAATAGTAATTTTACAACTAATTATAAGAGGCTATGTGTAAAATAAAGTACTAATAATCAATTTAGTGGTTTTATTTATATATTGAAGTATCAAATTCAATTTTAAATATAATAATTAATTTAAATAATATTTTAAATATTTATTTGGTCAATAAATCTAATATAGCTAAATATAAAGTTGAGATTTTTCAACCAACAAAATGCAGTCTAATAAGAAATAACAATAAAGCAAATTTCATCAGACGACATCAAATCTCTATCAAATAAAGATCTAATATTATCCTTTAATATTATATATCATAATAATAAAATAATATCAAAAATATTCTAGTAGGTTAAGACTCTTCTACTTCATACACCTATATAAAGGGGCTATGTGATTCCATGCAAACATAACTGGAAGAAATAGAAAAAAATCAAATTTCAAAAAGCTTTGCCTCGGTCTTTCAAATCTGAAAGAAGGAGAAATCAATAAATTTTTCCACAATAAATTCATTTTATGCTGGAATTTGGTATCTGTTGAAATTTTGATTTCATATATATAATTAAACATAATTATCTTTTCTAGATTGTTGAAAACCTAATGTTCTCTATACTGATATGGCAGAGTATGACAAATGAGCTGGGCACAGGAAATGGGTGAGCAAGAAAATTTGCATCAAAGAATGATTCTTTTTTGACTTATTTGTAAGGATTTAGGTAATATTTTCTTCATGTTCATTTCAAGTATAAGATATATGGTATCATATAAATGTATTTCTTGCCCCCCCTCCCCCCACACTAGAGTATTGCTACAACCTTAATATTTTAAGGATCATGAGAAGTATTGATCATTAATTTATTTTACTTTTTTTATATGAATGATCAGGAGGTTTGGACATGGATGATTTTTGATGGAACAGTAATAGAAATCATTATATTAATACGACGACGATACGATCAAGTTGGGAAATAGAGGTAAATAAGATGCAAAAAAAATTCTTTTTTATTATCAGCCCACTTTCAATAATTATTTGAAATACAGAGAATTGTTTTATCATAATGCAATTTTAGGTTGAGAATGTCTCAAAATATATTGAAAGGTGATCAATTTCTGATGTGGAGTCTCACAAGTGACAAAGGAATTCAAGATAAAGATGAATCATGTCTTAATTTCTACTTTAAAAGAAAATTCATAACTCATGTAATGTGATTTTTATTTTTATTGATTGAGTATTTGTAATACTTGGAAAAATTAATATAATGTTACTTTTGTCTTATCAGTAGTTCCTCAAAATGTGATTAAATTTTTGCTAGATTTAGTATTTCAAAACATGGTTTCTAATACTCTTGAGGAGCATTTTCTTCCATTAATGTAGTGTTCCACTTGGCTTAGCCTTTTAAAACATGATATCAAAACTTTCGAGCTAATTGTATAAAAATTTGTAACTACTCATTTGGCCAGATAGCATTATCCTTGCACTTATATGTATAAGATTTGGTATTCAAACTCAAAATATTCCCAAATATATTCACCTTTTGTTCGATATTTTTTTTTTAACTGTGCAGTAAGTTTTTATATTATTAATATTGTTTATCATTCTTTCATATCTTTGCAGGTATTATACTTTTTATTATTTTGTTCAAGTTCTTTTAAATTGACTAAGTTGAGAGTCTTTGCATTTTTACATCATACTTTTTTAAATTGATAATAATGTGACGAGCTTAAGTTTTCATTGCTTTTTATTGATATTAATACATATTATTTGATGGGAAAAACTCTTGATATTATTTATCTAATTTTAAAAAAAATCACGTATTAAACTTACTTTTACATAAAATAAAACAATATTAATATATTATATTTTCAATAATAATTAATTCCATCCATGCATAGCACAGGGTACATGCTAGTGTATATATATATATATATATGTAAGGATATTTTCAACTTCTTCAATTTTGGCCCCAAAATTTTTAACCAACTTAATTTACACCCCTAAATTTTTTCCCCACCTTCAATTTAGTTCATAGGCCTCAGTTGAGTCCTTCAACTTTTAATTCTTACACATTGACCTCTAACATTTTCATTCTTGGGCAATCAAGTCCAAATTTAATTATTTTAAAGTCCTCCAACTTTTAATTTCCCCTCATTAACCCCCTAACTTTTAATTTTGTTCAATCAAGTCCTTCTCTTATTTTCAATTCAACCCTCGGTTATAAATATTAAAGTCTAGATTGTAACTAAATCAATCTAAAATTAATCTAGCCAAACTTATTGATTTCACATTTTCTTATATTTAAGGATTTTAAAATTCGGCATGTTACAAAATAATATATATGTAATATATATACACACATTATATAATAATATATTTATGTATATAAATATTTTTATAAATATGGTTTAATTTGTACAATTAATTTTTCAAAATCATTCGGTTGATATTAAGGATATAATAGTCTTTTTATACATTAAAATTTTTAAAAACTCATATATAGATGCACGTGACTTATACCAAATCCTTCAAGGGTGTCCGTTGCAAGATTTTAAAAATGACATGGAGGTATTTTGACCTTTTTTATAACAAAGGAGTAAACCGTCTATTTCATATTTCACATGGGGTTAAAAGATTTTTGCCCATAATTAATGACTTATATATAATGACAACTTAATGACATAAAAATTGTTACTAGGTTGTCAAAAGTGAGAATTTAAACATCGTTTTTGTTATTATTAAGTTTGTAAAAATTATTAAGGAGACATAATAAAATCTTTTATCACTTAATATATATAATTACTGACAACTTTTGCATGGTAGCTCATTGTTTTGTCACTATTTTTTTTCCCCTTATAGTGAAACCTAGGGGCATGCACGTTTGAATTAATAGGTCAAATCGTATTGAATCGAAAAAATTCGATCCAAACCAAATTGATCAGTTGAAATATAGTTTAGTTTCGGTTTTAAATTTTTTGGATATTCGATTTTCGATTCGTTTTTATTTTTCAAAGAAATAACCGAATCAAAGTCATCATTTTAATATTTTTTAAAAATTTTAAGTCCTTAACAGTTGATTAATTTCACATTTTCTTTCCTTTTCATTTTTTATTTTAACTTCTTCCTATTTCTTAATTTCAATTCCCAAATCAAATATCAAACTCTAGTTTGAATTATGGGGCAAAAAATTCAATTAATCAAAAATAAACGAAATCAATAAATTTTTTTTGGTTATATTCAAAACTGAATCGATTAATTCAATTTTTTTTTTGATTTTATAAAATAACACATCAAAATTATCTATTAACCAAAATATTAATTTAATTTAGTTCTATTTATTTGAATGCACACTAAATGCAATACCTTAGAGAATTAAATTTCATATTTGGCAATAGATATAAATACCATCAAAATTCAAGAAGCCATTTTCAGTGCACTCGATCCAAAAATCATGAAGTGCATGTTTGTCGATTTATGAAAAATCTTTTGTTGATTTATCATATTATAAGTATGAATTTAACATTCCTATTATTGATATTAATTCTTTTTAGAAAATGTCATTCCATTATCAAAAAATAGTGATATCAAATAATACAAATTATATTACGTTAACAGAAAAATTTATACTGTACTGATATTATTTAATTCACATAGCATACCAGAAAAAAAAAAAATATATCCACTCACTATGAAGATTGACTTAATAAAAGTTGCCATGAACTTCATCATCATCCCATCATTGATCATCCCAATCAGCAATAAATATCAGCATTAATTGGTCACAACAACCTTCTAAATTAAAACAAAAAACAAAAGTAGTCTTTCCTATTGCTAGCAAATCGAAACAAAGATCCTACGAAAATCAAAAACAAAGAAACTAACAAAATTCAGAAAATCAAAACAATCCAATCAATCAATCAGTCAATCCGACGAACCAATCAAGCACACCGGAACTCTTTGGGAACCTCCTTTCTGCAGTGATTCATCACCATATTCATGGAGAAAGGGATGTCAATTTCCATGCCCAACAGATAGGTTTTGATGGTGACACAAAGGCAGGAGGCGGCCTCGAACTCCACCATGCCGCCGAGGACTTCGCAGCATTGCTGGTCCTCCTCCGGCGACCCTATTGACCAATGCATCAAATGCTTCAACAAGTCGAAGCAAACCGCCATATTCATATGACAAGTTCCGTCGTGGTCTGAGGGCGCCGGCGGCGGTGCTGCATTCGGGCAGGTGGTGGAGCTAAGAACAAGGGAATTGAGAGGGAGGAGGAGGAGAAGTACGGCGGCGGCGGTGGAGAGAGTTCTAATTGAAGCCATTCTGTGAAGTGGTTGTTGTAGCTGTAGGAAAGTAGGAATTGCGAAGTGAAGATGTACTACGAATTGAAGCAAAAACCTAAGAATTATATACACACACATATATAAGCATGCGGACTGTTGGTATACTGTTGGTAATTTTGGGTCGACTGATCCAGTATTACTCTGATGCGAATTTCTTGCCTCATGACTCGAATGTTTGCATTTTGGACTCCATGTTCTATGTTAAGAATATATAATTTTCAATTAATTTATTTTTAAAAAATTGTCTAATATATTTAGCATGTGATGTGAATTTGAGACTTTTTATTCTGATTCCAACCTCAGTCATTTTAATGAATTTATTTCAATATCCTACACTTCAAAAATGATTAGAGTCACTATTAATAACTATTTGAGATTAAGTTATTGAAGTGTTTGATGTTCTAAAACTAAGGGAATATGCAATAATATTAGGAAGGAAAGAAAGATAAATTTTATTATTAGTCTTTTCATACAAATTTTTGTCCGAAAAGTAATATCATATCAAATTGCTATATTATTGTATGTTATTTTTATTATAAGGTATTAATTCAGGTTGGGATTGATCCTCGCTAAGTTAGCTAGACTCGGTTCAAATTTTCGAATCAAACTTCTTCTATGACCTAAAATCACCACAAGACTGTTAGGATCATTGGGGAGAATCCTAATGAAAATCCTCCAATCACTATTTAAAAAACTGAACCGGACCGGACGGTTAGACCGGTTGAACTATTGACCGTCCTATGAATCAATTCGATTTTGAGTAAAAATCCGTAGACAAAAAAAATCGTCCTATTTTGTGAAAACCATCTGAATCGGCGATCGGACCATTTGAACCATCCACAGTTTATTAAAACAAGATCAATTCATTTATTTTCTTATTTTTTCTTTAATTTTTGGCATATTAACACCTTTTTTTGGTATGTTTTTGGCCTAATGTGAACCTCCAAATATCTTTAAAAAGTAAAAGCATAAAATATTCAAACATATCTGCAAAATAAAAAGGCCCGAATCAAATCTAACATACTAATTTTTAAATCCAGTTAGAAGGTAAAAACATTAAATCTCTTACCCAACCTATGTGTTCTTAGCTATCTCTTCCAAAAAAATTTAACTTATTAAGTTGAACAATATAATTTTGACTCTTTATGTTTTATGTTTTGCCATTTTATTAATTTTTAAGTAATATATAAAATATACAATATATATTATATAATTATATATATTCAATTATGGTATGACCAACGATTTAACTAGTGAACCGTGAACCGATAAATTTTTCAATTTAATGAACGATATAATTTTTCGAACACTAGTTCATTGGAGCGGATCCTAATGAAAACCCTCCAACACTCAAATCAAATCTTAGGGTCGAAAAAATATACTGAATGTTGGGTAATAAAAGGAAAGATTTAGGAAGTCAATACCGACTAAAAGTGAATTCTGGATACTATTTTTACTAATACTTGGACAATATCCATTAGACAAGATGATAGTATCTCTACCGTCCACGTGCTACCGATCTGACGACCAAGGATCACCCAGGTTGGGTTCATGCATCCGGGTCGGATGTGACCCGGATGAAGAGGACATGGGCTGGGCTTCATTATTTGGGTTTTGGGCTTCGCATATCATATATAAATAAAATAAATATTTACATTAATAGATCACTGTGACTGTGTCTGCAATAAAGTGATTTAAATTGAAGAAATACGACAGTCACGACCCCGGCGAAAACTTAAACCTGAACCAAATACCAACGGCCAAAAAGAGAACCGTCTCGCCATTTCAAGAGGCAAAAGTTAAAAATGACGAGGAAATCGGTCGTGTTGCAGACAAAACTACAGGAACTGGAATCCGAACTCGCCGACGTCTGCCGCCTTCCGCCGCAGGACCCGACTTTCTCCGACCAGCGCCACCAAATTTCCTTCAACGACATCGAGCTGCGAGCAGCGCTTTGTTTTCCTCAAGAAACTCCTCTCGGCGGAGGTTGCCACACAGCCGGAAACCTCCGACCAGATTCATAGATTGGAGATTCCTCAACAAACTATCGCATACAAACTTAGGGGCTCCTCTCTTGCTTCTATAAGATAAAAGTGTTTTTCTGAGGTAAACTTGTTGCTTGAGCCCTCTGGGTCCCTTTTTTACTTAGGCTTGAAATTAATTCACTAGATTGCTATAAATCAAGAAACTTCACAAATGGGATGCTTATTTTATATGGACTAGCATTCAGTGCACACTCGATGTGTGTGCATTTTATAAAATAAAAATTGACGTTATTCAAATGACTTGAAAATAATTACTATAATAGAGAAAAAAAAAATTAATTAACACCAATGTCAAATTCATTCATGCATTTTAAAAAAAATTAACATAAATAAAAATAAAAAATAGTTAAAATGGGAGAAATCATACTTGTAGGAAAAAGGTTGAGAAAAATAGAAATTTGTACAACTATGTATAACCTTTTATGAAATTATTATGTAGTAGTAGCGAGGGGATAGTGGGATGATAGTTATTTTATATAACAAGAGAATTTTAAAAGAAAATGATGATATTTTAGGACACGCAACTAAAAACATACCAAAAGAGGGACATGCTCTTTATTAGTAGTATAGATGGTAATGAGGTGGGTCAAAATCCGAATCCAAGCTCAATTCATTCCAAATGTGGCGGATTTGGGGTGGCTTAACGGAGTATAGGCTGGGGTATGAGATGCGATTTTTATAACCCGAATTATTTGGGGCGGGGTATGTGGTTTACCAACCCTGCCCCGCCACATAATAATAATAATAATAATAATAATAATAATAATAATAATAAATTATTTTATATTTTTCTAATTAAAAATAATGTACAAATAGTTTAGGGCTCCCACTTCCTACTAGAATCTTATATTTTTCTAATTTATTTTATATTTTTTCTATTTTATTTCTATAATCTTATCTTATTTGCATAGATTTTTCATTTTTATACCTATAATTTCAATTTTAATTACTATCAATTGGTTTTGATTTGATACTTTTATTGACTCATTCTAAACTTGCCAACCCGATTGGACGAGGTCTTCTTGGGGTGGGGTATGATCTCGAGGGGCGGGATATGGGGCGGGCCGCCCCAAACCCGTCCCACTGCCATCCCTATTATTTTATCATGATAGATATAAACATTTTTGAGATCTTCAAGTATTTGAGAGTTCTTGCATTTAAGTTTTCTTGTTTTACTATTTTTTGGGAAAAATTACAATTTTAGTCTCTTAACTATTGCCTATTCTTCCGTCCATTTTGATATGGAGTTAACATATTTGATCCATTACACATAAAATTTTCACACGTTGAGTCCAATTTTCTCCACATTTGGTCATTCATGCTCAAAAATTTTCAATTGAGCCCGCACAGATGCATAGTGCTAACTCAGTTTCAATTGGGCTTTAAATTTAGAGTTTTTTTCTCCCTTTGTCGTGCAAGCCCACATCATCCGCCACATGTAATGCCATGTATTTTATTAATTAATAATAAAATAATAAATAAATTAAAAATAATAAAAATCTAAAATAAGTGTCACAAATTCAATAATGTTAAATAATAAACATATATAAAATAGTTTAATTAATAATGTTACATATTTAAAATAATTTATTTAAATAATTAAATTTATTAATAATATTAAATTCTAAATTTATTTATCAATTGAATTACATATTTCATAATTCTAAATTAATAAACATATCTAAAAAATTTAAATAAATTTAAGTGAATTATTTACTAATTAAAAAAAATAAACAATTTAAATAAAAAATTAAAATAATATTTCATATTTAATAATGTTGAAATATAAACATAATTGAAAATAAATTATTTAATTCAATTATGTATATGAAAATTTTCTTTAAATAATTAAATATAATATAATAATATAATTTTGATAATTTTTTAGTTATATATTTAATAATATTAAAATAATAAATATGTCTAAAATAATCTATTAAAACTCAATAACCTCTTATTAATTAATAATAAAATAATAAATATTTAAAAATAATAAGAATCTAAAAGAATGTCACGTATTTGGTAATATCAAATAGTAAACATATCTAAAATAATCTATTTAATAATACTACACATCTAAAATAATTTATTTAAATAGATAAGTTTATTTAATAATATTAAATATTAAATATATTTATTAATTGCATTATATATTTAATAATATTAAAATAATAAATATCTCTAAAACAATTTAAATAAATTTAAATGAATTATTTATTAATTAAAAATAAAATAGATAAATAATTTCAAAACAAAATAATACTATGATAATACTATGGAATTTTTGAAAATGATAAAAGATCCAATTTTAAGATCTAAAATAATAGATGAAATGGAAAATATTCCTTCTTCTTCTTCTCCCTCCCCAACTTCTTCTTCTTTTCAAACAAATGATATTTTAAGGGATAATGATCCCTATTCCATGTCTGAAGTCTATAAGATTTTAGAAAATAGGAATAAGAATAGTAATCCTACTAATGTTATTGATTTGAAAAAAGAAGTTGATAACTTGAAAAGAGAAATAATAGATTTAAAAAGAAATAATAATTCTCTTGAAGAAAGAATTAAAAGACTTGAAATTTCTCAAGGTAAACAAATTATACCTCAAATTGATAATATGTTTAATTTTCCTGATAATATCACTAATAATATTCAAAGTGATGATTTTCTTAATAAATTAGAAATGGTTACTTCACAAAAATGGCTTGTGAAAGTAAAATTATTAATTAGTAATAATTTTTCAAAAGAATTTATTGCACTAATTGATAGTGGTGCTGATTTAAATTGTATTCAAGAAGGTTTGATACCTACTAGGTATTTTGAAAAAAACTACTCATATTCTTCGTACTGCTAATAGTGAAAAACTTGATATTAGTTATAAATTGTCAAAAGCTTTTATTTGTAAAAATAAAATTTGCATTCCTAATAGTTTTTTATTGGTTAAAAATATTTCTAACCAAATCATTCTTGGAACTCCGTTTTTAAAGAAAATTTATCCTTTAAAAATGGTTGATAAAAATGGTTTTATTGTTACTGATAATAATAATGAAATTCATTTTGAATTTATTGTCGAACCTTTTTCTAGAATCCTTAATAATATTGAGGAGGTGTTAAAAGCAAAGACTAATCATATAAATTTCTTAAAACAAGAAATTGTTAGTCTTGATATTGATAATCAATTAGAAAATCCTAAGTTAAAAGAAAAAATTGCTTTTCTTGAAAATCAATTTGCTTTATCTATATGTGATGAACACCCTAATGCTTTTTGGAATAGGAAAAAGTGTATTGTAGATTTACCTTATGATGATAGCTTTGATGGTAATATTCCTACTAAAGCTAGGCCTTGTCAAATGAATTCTGAATATTTAAATTATTGTAAAAAAGAGATTGAGTCTCTATTACAAAAGAGCTTAATAAGGCCAACAAAGTCTGCATGGTCATGTACTGCTTTTTATGTTAATAAACATAATGAACAGGAACGTGGTGCTCCTAGATTAGTAATAAACTATAAACCTCTTAATAAGGTTTTAAAATGGATTAAGTATCCTATTCCTAATAAAAAGGATTTACTTGATAGGCTTTTTGATGCTAATATCTTTTCAAATTTTGATTTAAAATCTGGTTATTGGTAAATTCAAATTGCTGAAAGGATAAGTTTAAAACTGCTTTTAATGTTCCATTTGGACAATATGAATGGAATGTTATGCCTTTTGGTCTGAAGAATGCCCCTTCAGAATTTCAAAAAATTATGAATGATATTTTTAATCCTTTTAATAAATTTATAATTGTTATATTGATGATATTCTGGTTTTTTCTAATACTATTGAAAATCATTTTAAACATCTTAATATTTTTAAACAAGCTATTATAAATAATGGTCTTGTTATTTCCAAACCCAAAATGGTTTTATTTCAAACTAAAATTAAATTTTTGGGTCATTTTATTGAAAAAGGAAATTTTTTTCCTATAAATAGAAGTATTGAATTTGCTTCTAAGTTTCCTGATAGAATTACTGATAAAACTCAACTACAAAGATTTTTAGGTAGTTTAAATTATATTCCTCCTTATTATAAAAATCTTGCTCAGGATACTGCAATTTTATATGATAGATTAAAGAAAGTTCCTAAACCTTGGAATGACAAACATACTAATGTTGTTATTAAAATAAAAGAAAAGGTTAATAAATTGCCTTGTTTAATGCTTTCTAATCCAAATTGGGATAAAGTGGTTGAAACAGATGCCTCTGATATAGGGTATGGTGGTATTTTAACTCAAATTGATCCTAATAGTAAGTAAGAAATTCTTGTTAGGTTTTGTTCTGGTAAATGGAATGATAGCCAGAAAAATTATGCTACTATAGCTAAGGAAATTTTTGCTATAGTAAAATGTGTGCTTAAATTTCAGGATGATTTATATAATCAGTTCTTTATAGTTAAAACTGATTGTCAGGCTGCCCAATTTATGTTTAATAAAGATTTTAAACATAATGTTTCTAAACAAATGTTTGCAAGGTGACAAGCTTATTTAGCCCCTTTTGATTTTAAAATAATATATAAAAAGGGTAGTGATAATAGTCTCCCTGATTTTTTAACTCGTGAATTTTTACAAGGATGGTCTCTTAAAGGGGCCACAATCCCTTCTCTAATAGAGGAGGAAGAGGAGGCAATTATCGTGGCACGCCAAGGCCATTAATACAACATGGCAAACAGAAGCTAATAGCTTCTCCTGTTTCTCAGGCATCATATGCCTCTTCAACCTCTTCTGATCCCATTTATAAAGATCCTCTTTTTGCAGAATTTCTGTAATTCAAACAACAACAAAATACAGATGAGTCTAATAGACCTTCTGCCTCCAACCCTTCCAAAAAGTCAGAAGGAACTAATAGACCTTCTTTTGTGGATGTTACTTCTAATATTGCATCCCCAGTTGATGAGGATTCTCTCACAACTTTTGAGCAGAAAGATGCTAAGGATATAATAATAATCCTTGAGCATAAAGATCTTCAATGGAAGAATTATCCATGGGTAATAAACCAAAGGTATTTGGATACAACATCACATGCTGCTGGGTCTTATAAACCCAGAATGTTTTTTTGAAAATATTCTTATATTTACTGGCTCTTGTGAGATTTCTCATTATTTTCCTCACTCACAAGAGAAAAATGTTTTTAATTTTAGTAAAATAATAATTAAAAAATTAATTTCTATTGAAGAATGGGGCTTATCCTCATTAAAAGAAAAAGAAATTTCTGTTAATAGAATAACATTTAAATTTAATTATTGAGATTATATCCAAGCATTCAAAAATGTTTTTCTTTATGAAAACCCCAGGAGAAAACATACTTGTTTTGTAAAAGTATGTCCTGAAATTTTTGATACAAAAATACCAAATTGGTTTTTATCTTGGTGGCAATCATATGATCCTACTAATAATATTCTTCCGGACCAATTTAGACAAGCCTATGATAAATGGAGTCAATATTCTCCAGAATTGATTGAAGCAGAAGAAAATGATCAAATGGCAACTAATAAAGCTGCCACGCTTTTCTTCATTGAATTTTCCATTATCCAATTTTCAGGAAATTTAACATCATCCCATTTTATTGGTTTTCTAGTAGTAATATGGGATTTACAAAAATTGGTTTCTATCAAAATTGTTTCATTTTTATTACTATTAATCATTTTACACATAGGATTTAATGTATACAGTGGTTTATAATAAATACGATAAGTAATACAAATCGTTTCAGTATTAGGCATATAATTATAACCATGCAACTTTACATTTAAAGTTAAAGCATGTAATATATTAACATCAGTTAATGATAACTGCAAATTAGGATAAACATTAAAATAAACAGGATCATGAGCCAAACTAGATTATATCACACCCATAATTGAGTGCTTCCAGTTTAAATTTCTAGCATCACTCAAAATAGCCACAAAACTATCAGGAAGATTATCAAGAGTTAATGGCTTAAAAGCAATTTGTATTAAACCAATATGAATAAATCTATAATCAGCAGATCTATATTTATCAATATCAGATCTATGAAAAAGCTGTAAAGTAATATCATCTTTACAAAGAGGAATTGTTTCTTCAGTAGTCTTTTCTACCTGTTTGAGACCAATTTTCTCAAATGTTCCAAACTGATAAATAAGTTTCGGATCCACTTTAGGAATGATCCATTTATTAAGAAGTTCAATATTAACAGGAAGATCTATTTCCTCCATGGTACTATTTTTAATATTACTAGATTTTCCTTTAAGAAAATTCATTTTTAAGCAAAGTGTTAAACATGCAATCATTAAATACTCTCTACACTTCCATGGCTCCGATACCACTACTTACAGAATCTTATGAAGGGGGCCACAGATCAGGCGGTGAATCACAGCATTACATGACTGTGACTGTTTACCTGAATTTAACTAGCCCACCAAGTATGAATTCTGGAACCAAAGTACCCCAAACAACCCACAAACGCCAACCCCGGCTAACAAGGGCAAACAGGGTAAACTTCCAGATGACAACATACTTGGAGTGTCGTTAAGCCTCAGAACCCAATCATAACTGGCTAACCAGACCATGAGATCCGAACCCTTCTCACAAAGTCTTGTACATAATAGACCTTTACCACAACTGTATAGGAAATATTAAACTCTTACATGTTTAACACAAACACCTTAGCCTTCCATTAGGCTAAGTTCAACTAAATAAATATTTAAAAACAATAAAATAAAATAGAAGCTTATCAAGAAGGGATCTTCAAAACAGCTTCTGTATTATACAAAGAAAACTAAACTTAAAGAAGGAAAAATTTACAAAGAGGGAAATTACAAATGGGAGATCAGGGGAAAACAAAGGAAAACTGAGAGGGAGAGTAAAATTCTGCATTATATTAAATATTAAATATATTTATTAATTGCATTATATATTTAATAATATTAAAATAATAAATATCTCTAAAACAATTTAAATAAATTTAAATGAATTATTTATTAATTAAAAATAAAATAGATAAATAATTTCAAAACAAAACACTAAAATCATATTGAATATTTAATAATATTGAATAAAAAATAGTTTTAAATATAATTTAAATAATTTATAATATTTTTTAAATTATTAATAATATTATTTATAAATAATTTATTAAAGTAATTAAATTTAATAATCTTAATATATTTAATGTTATCATCTTGCTTATCCCACCCAACCCCCCGCTCCAATCTCCACCCCTACCCGCAACCATGGGTAGCCACTGCTCATGCTGCCCATGAACAGCGGCTGGTGTCATGCCTCCCCACCCCACCTCCCTGCCCCACAGCCCCCTTCGCTACACATATTCCTTTCCCCACCCTCCCCCTCCGCAAGATTGGCCACCCACTGCAATGGCCGCGGCCGCTGCTACCGTGGCAGCCGCCAGATCTGGCAGGGGATCATAGAGGGGGTGGGTGGGTAAGTACTGATAGAGAACTTAAATATATTTGTAAAAGATAGATATCAAAATATTTAATGAATCAACTGTTTTAATGCTTAATTTCTCTAAACTCAATGCATAATCTTTATAATCTTTAATAGCTATCAGATGTAAGGATTTGTCTGCTCTGATGGAAAAATGTATTTTTTGGCATTTATTTTCTGCCTTTGTAAGACATATATAGAGGTTAACTCTTTTTTCATAAATAACGATAAATATTCATTTCCTTCATCATAAGCCTTCCCTTCTACTTCCAAATAAATTTCATAAATTAAGAAAGATAGCTTAAATTTTAAAATTTAAACATTACACAACGAGGAGTTTGGGAAAGGAATGTCTAGCTAGAATTCAAGTCATTTTGACTCAATTTTCAGTTTTGGTAATTTTGAATCTATTTGTTATAAAGTAAAATTTTTAATTATTTGATACTATATATGGTAAATCTTCATGTACTTAGAAAAAAAATTACGTTCCATTTTCAATTATTCTTTTTAAACTAAGAAAACAAATTTCAAATTTAAAAATTCCATATAAATTAAATGATATAGGAAGGGGTGTTTGACTAAAATTAAGGTCATTTCGCTAAATTTTAAATTGAGGTAATTATGGTTAATCTTTTTATTATGAAGTGAGACTTTTATGAATTATTTATCATTATGGTAAATCTTCATTTGCTTTATCATAAATCTTATCTTTTACTTGTAATTAATCATAAATTATAGAAATACAATTTTAATAAAAATTCAATAAGAAATAATATAGGAAGGGAATGCTTGACCAGAATTAAAGTCATTGACTCAATTGTAAAATGAACCTTGAGTTCTTTTCTTATGAAGTAAAATTCTTATTCATTATTTGATATTATGGTAAATCATCATTTTTGCTTCATCATAGATCTTACCTTCCATTTCTAATTGGATTTTATAAATTAAGAGAAGATAATTTCAAATTTCAAAATTTTAAAAATTCCACATAAATTAAAGGAATGTCAAAGTAATTTGATCCAATTCTGAAGTGTAGAAATTTTATATTTTTAATCATGAAGAAAATTTCTTATTAATTATTTAAATTCAGAATAAATCTTCATTTACTCCATCATAAATTTAAAATTTTTATTTTCATTTAAATTTCACTAAGTTTCAAATTTTAAAATTTCCATAAATAGCAAAATAGGATAATGTATTTATAACGCCCTTAAAATTCGGTATTTTGGAAAATAAGGATTTAGAAATTAATATAATGATTGATCGGATTTTAAGGCTCGAAAAAATAAATAAAAAGGACTTGATTGCAAAACTTTCAAAAGTTTAGGGGGTAATGTGAGCAGAATAAAAGTTTAAGGACTTCAAAATAATTAAATTTGGATTTAGTTGCCCAAAAATGGAAATGTTGGGGGTCAATGTATAAGAATTAAAAGTTAGAGGACCCAATTGAAGACTGAGGACCAAATTGAAGGCGATTGAAACTTTTTGGGGTGAAAAGTAGGATGGTCAGAAAGTTTGGGGCCGAATTGAAAGGGCTAGAAAGTACATTTATATATATAGGATTAAGGACAATTTTTTGTCAAATTCTCCAAGAAGGCCCAAAACCACCCCAACGGCGAATCGCCAGATACTGACCGCGAAACCTGAAACCAAAACCATAGTTAGACTCCTCTCAGCTCGGGGAGCAAAACTATACCAAGTTTTACCTAAAACACCAGCTAAATCGCCGGGAAATCAAGCTTAATGGTGAGCTCGTTGCGGGGTTGGCCGTTCTCCAGCGTACGGCGGCATAACGGGGTAGAGCTTTCATGGGTTTTGGTCACGAGCTCCTAGGCATCACATTGGTGCCCTCAATTTGAGGTTTCAACGGCGGACAGAGAAGAAATTAACGCGGTGGTGTCACGGCAGCGCTAGGGCTTGCCGATGGGTTTTTGGCCAAATTGGCCATCACGACAACTGTGAAATGAAAAATTATTTGAGGGGTTTTGTTGGTCTCGCTGAGACGCATCCAGTGGTGGTGTTGGTTTCAATCTTTGGCGGTGGCGTGTGCCGGCGGCTTCTGGGTAGTTTGCTCAAATTTTAATTTCAGACTCGTCTGGACTAGCTCTGACGTGAGATTAGATCTCGGTTCGACCCAATTTGGGTAAATTTTAATAATCTAATTTCAATTCGATTAAATTGTCGAATGTAATTGGATTTTCGAATGAAGTTAATTGTGACCTAAAGTAATATTGTTAAACCACGATTTAGCCTAAGGTTATAGATTAATCTTGTAAGTATTGAATTTATTCGACTTGGATGAATTATCAGATTGTTGTTGAGACCTTGAATGAGATGTTAACAACTAGTTTATTGACTTATCGAGTTAAGGACTATGATAGGTGATTACCTTGCATAGTTGAGTGTAACATGGAAATTGAGAATTATGACTGAACAGTTAGAATAATTGAGGAACGTGATAAGGATATTTAAGTGCATTAAGAATTATGATTGAGAAATCATAATCAATGTTGGGTTTAGGTTATGTACTTGGAACTTTAAATCAATTGGGAAACAAGGTTATGAACTGTTTAAACATCTAAGAATTATCAGGACTATGTCAGATACCCTTAAGTATGATAATGACATTCGTTATATTTATAGTAAAGATTCAAAAGATTTGAGTGTGAACTTATTCCTTTGGTAGGTGACGAATGAGTAGGTCCCATAGATCAGTAGACTGCCGATTGTGGTTGCTTTCTGAGACTTTTAAGATGAGGATCTGCCAATCTGGCACTCTTGTAGCTATTGATTTTATTGATAAACCCCTATGAGGGTTGGTATTGAATTGATTCTCGTATTCAGTTAATTGTTGTGACCCTTGTGAGGGATCTGCCAATTGGTTATCGCTTGTATGAGTTTATTCTGTATCTAACGTTGAACCCATTAGGTTTTGCTAATTTGATATCTGTCTTGATTAATGTTGCTTGATTATCGAACCCTGTGAGGTTCTCCTGAATTTGAAACTATTTGGTATTTTTCCGCATTTTCTTGAAAATAACTGTTTTTCAATCGAACTTCGTGAATTTCTCCGAACTTGTAGACTCTATTTGAAAGCCAATCCCAGTGGAATGCTTGGATTTATATACTAAAACGGCGTTTTCGGCCATTATACTTATTAGTTTCTTATAAACATGTTGTTTGTTCAAGTGTATCGTTGATCGCCTTGTTGGCAAAATTGTTAAATTGTTCTGCCCTGTTGGCAATTGAACATTGAAAATCTTGACCCTTTTTAAATATTTTGTTCAGTTAGTACTATAAAAATATATGCCGGGCAGAGCAAAGGGCCATACTATTTGACAAGGCATGTCCAGTGAGGGCCTCCTCTTGAGTTTGTTACAGAGCAAAGAGCCACACTAGTTGATAGGGTATGTCTAGTGGGGGCTCTTCTTGAGTGTGTACTCGTTACCACCTCTGGATTTCAGTACTAGACCTACTTGTGTCAAAAGTTCTCTTAAATTGTTCATGTACCTTGTTTATTGGAATAGGCATTGCCGGCCATTATTGGAAAATGTTTGCCTTGTAAATGGCAAATCTGGTAAAGTTCTGAAATGTTCATGTTATTGTTTGAAAGGTTAAATTCTTATCTGTTGGCATTATATCATTCAACCCACGGGAACGCCCTTGGGAAGTTCAACCCCGAGGGATGCCACGGGAAGTTGGGCCCGGGGCTAGGTCCGAAAAGACTGCTGAGCGGTACAGACCGATGGTGACAGATCTCCTGGCTAGTACCCATTTACGATCCTAACTTACAGCTAGATGGAGGTAGCAAACTGTAGGTGACGGGATCCGCCATGTGATCGACCATGCCATATAATCAAGTTGTTACCCGCCGAGCTAAGTGCTCGAGCAATGGAGTGATAAGGAAATCTCGTTTATACCGTACCGATGCGGTACTTGCATATTATGATTTGATTTAGGAGTAATACGGTTGACTGACCAACCGTCTGTCAAGTTCGATATCATGTATGTCATGTACTCTATTGATCATGTTAAAAATTCTTGCTTATTACCGAATTTTGTCCCTATTGAAAAGTCTTGCTTATTACTGAATTTTATTGTCAATTGTTGTATCTCAATAGTTTTTCTTCGCATCTTATCATTTTCTTCTCTCTCACTAAGTCATTTGGACTTACCCCCATTTATTTTGATTCTCACAAACAGGGATTAAGTGAAGGATGGGACTTCAGGCAAGACATGAATATTTTGTAATAAATCAGGTGTTGAATATATATGGAAATTATCTGATTGCTACGCATGGACATCAAGACACTATGATATGTTATGTTGATGTGGTCGACTTAAGGAATGTAAATATTTTATTATGTAAGAATGTGAATCACGACATTTACTTAGTGGATTGATGAGTCTGTTAAGTTTGAAATTCCGCTGCTTCTGATAAGTTGAATTTGAGATTTTGTGGCATGTACTTAGTAAATGTGTTGTATGTTACAAGATTGTTTAAGGTTTGTTTAATTTGGAATCCGCTGCTATTTCTGATAAGCTTGAAACATTTGGTTATGGACTATTGATTGATTTGTAAGTTCAATTTAAGATTGAATTGAGTGGCGCCTCAACTTAGGTGTTGTCCTAAGTGGGGGCACGTTACAGTATTTGACCATAATTGAAGTAATTTTGACTCAATTCAAAAATATAGTAATTTGAATTTTTTTTAGGAGAAAATTCCTTTTCATTATTTAACATTATAGTTAATCTTATTGACTTCATCACAAATCCTAACTTCCATTTCCAATGAATTGTCGTAACAGTTATAAAAGAATGAGGTGTTTAACTATTATTGAAGTAATTTTAACTCAATATCCTAAATTGTGGTCATTTGATTTTTTTTTTTAATTTATTATGAAGAAAAAAACTTTCATATTTATTTAACACTATAGCAAATCCTCATTTCCTTCATCATAAATCTTAACTTCCATTTCAATTAACTTTATTAGATAAAGGAAAGATATATTTAATACTTAAAATTTAGAAATTCCATGAAAAATAACGTAAGGAGCTTTTTTATTTATTTATGTTTTAATGGAGTAAATGTTGCAAAAGTTATTACATCATTCAGAACCGATTAGGTTTTCTTTCATATGCTCAAATTAGCTTTTGCAAAAATCAAGTACATCAAAAAAAAAAAAAGTTCATGAATGAAATGGATTAAGAAATCATTTGACTATAAAATCCACAAACTTCCTTATCATCATCACTAAATCAACCAAAAAGTAGTTATTACCCTCAAGGACTCAAATATAATTACGTCTGCTCAATGAGTCACTATGTTAACATAATAAATAATTCTATTTATTATTTTTGAGATATTTTTTACATCGTTAGATCTTATTATCTTTAAAGGCTCCAAATATGACAACGTGCACCCAATGAGCAGCTATGATAATATAATAAATAGCTCCATTTATTATTTTTGAGAGGCATATCACAAACCCAGAGTTTTACTACCATATTATTTTTTTTCCCTTTGTAATATATATCTTATTCAATTAACTGACTTAGGCATTCGACGATGGTCGTCCGGCAAAGTTTCTGTTTCTTTTGAAATTAAAGTGGAATTTGAACCAAACTAGGGATTTGGCCCAAAAAGAAAATTTTCATACTCACAACAAACTTTACACCATGTCTGCATCAAGTCGAAAAGTTCAAAGACGTAAAAAAAATAATACAAGTCCCGAAAACATAAAATTGAAGAGCCCAACAATCATCATGACTAGACATCCCAAAAATATCAATGTTTCAAGCATTGACACTATTCCGGGTGAATTGGTCTCTAAAATCTTAGCTAAAGTAGCTGCATCTTCATTCACCGACATGTTCAATGCTAAGTTGAGGTACGCTCATTTGAAAAACGCATTTTTTTTCAGTAAACTTCTGCTATAAACGTGGTTTTATCATTGATTTATTTTCTTTATTTTTGTTTGTTTTGGGTTAGTTTCTTGATTCTTCCACTAGGCTATGAGTTACAGTATAATTTGATTCATGTTATTTAAATGGTCAATTTTCTTTTCTTAACTTTTGGGTTGGGCTAGAGGACCAGCATTGTCCTCCTTTTCATCTTTCTCATCTTCATTCTCCTTTTCCTTTTCAGTCATCATCTACTCATCGCTGGGGGTGGGCGTTCGGATTGGATAGTGAAACATCGAGTAATTCGGATCGGGTAGCTAAAATTACTACCCGACACTTACCCGAACTTGTCGGGTACCCGGCAAGTTCGGATTCGAGTGCCCGACATATTATTTTAAAAAAAAAAAAAAGAAGAGAGAGAGAGAACCAATTGATTTGGACAATTGGTTTAACAAAGGCATTTGTTTGTACAAACAAACAAAGGCTAATTAAATTGGCCTCTACTTTGTTTGTACAAACCTTTGTACATTTGGTTGTACAAACAGAGGCCAATTACAGAGGCCAAGCTTCTGTACAAAGGCATGGTCTAATTGTTTGATTCAATATATAATATATAATATTATAACATATAAAAGATATAATATATCTATTTTTATAATATATTATGATATATAATATATATATTTAAATTGGATACCCGATTGGATAGGAGACTCTACCCGATAACCGACCCGAAGTTTTTGTTCGGGTATCGGGTACCCGACCCGATTAATTTTTTCCTTGACAAACCCGACCCGATCGAATATTATCTGATCGGGTCGGGTCGGGATCCGAATTACCCGATCCTAACGCCCACCCCTACTCATCGCCTACATTTACTTTCCTCTCCAAAATTTCAATTATGTGCTTCAGCAGTTCCACTTCTTCATTTTTTTTGCCTCAATTGAACTTCCAAACTTAAAACATCATAGCTTGACCCAATAGGAACCTATTTGAAGCGCACAAAATTATTAATGTAATAACAAAGTAAACTTCAAGTACTAATCATGTGTATCTAAATAATTACCTGCATTGCAGCGACGAGTTTCTCCTCCTCAGGAAAGGGATAGATAGCCACAATCTGTTACAATAGGAATTTACACATTTCTTTCAAACGTCAAACTCATAGGGAATCATTCTAAACATAAACAATAACCTCTTACTTTTTCCCTTTTAATTTGCTTAAAAGCTTTCTCGGTATTAGCCACATTCTTGGGGATTTTGTTGCCAACCCACCGAAAGAACTGTGGGCATGCATGCAAGCATTTTGTTTTTCCCAAAGAAGGAATGTGCTCATGCAGCCATCCCTATCGTTCATAAAGCAAAAAATTATATTTACTTACAGTAAATGACAACAATTTTACAATTTCAACCTTCAAAGATACTCACCACAAGACCAACTATACAACCATCAAAATATTTTTTCCTCTGCACCTCCTCCATATCACCTCCCATGTGATTTCTCAATTCTTGAACTATAAAATTGTATGCAGCCTCCCCTCATGTATACAACCTGATAGAAGTTAGATCATCAACGTAAGAGATGATAAAACGAGGCGTGCAGTAGTTGCTCATTGGAAACAAAATACAATTAAAAACAAAAAGTATATACAACCTAATAAAATCTTCAATATCTTCATCACTATGTCTATCTACATATTCTTGTAACCTTTTAAATATTTGTCCATGGTTAACATTCGAATTTTTTTTTGAAAACAAGCGATCAACAATGTCTGAGTTCATCTTCATATCAACATTGATAGGTTGCCCCACATGAGACAACCCCAACACTAAACAAAACTCTCGACCCCGAAAAGAAATTTCAACGTCTTCACCAAAGACAAATGAAGTTGTTCGTATATTGAATTGTCTAATGATTGCTTGCGCTCTACTGAAACTATAATAGTTCAACTGTGGCATATTTTTAAATATATAGAATGTGGCTTGTTTAAGGGCGTGTCTGTGTCGGAACCTAATTTTGGGTTCCAACTCCTTCATTGCAGTATAAAAATATCCCTAAAAGCAACGACTGTATACTTCTGATTCCATTGCTGCAAATACAGAAGTCATGTAAATAAATACGTTAAACATCTCCATATATACTTACATTTAAGGTTGTCATACTCAAAATGTAAACAAAAATACTAAAAAAGAGTACTTTTGTACCAAATATACATGGACACAATACTCAATAAATTAATGTTATGTTTTTCTTCATGAATAATAGCAAACGACTAAACATGATGTAAACCTTTCAAATTTGAAACTATATTTTGAATATAAGCCTTAAAAATTGAGCTGCCAACATACCCTATATTAATCGTATTGTGAACCAACTCAATCATTACAAAAGTGAGCTATTGTTTAACTCAAAACAACATTCATAACAATTAAAACAGAAAATTTAAGTACCAATTAGACTAAATCAGGTTTCCACAACAAAATATTAGGGTTTATGAATACTATTGATTTTAGTACACAAAATACTACCTAAAGTACAAAAAACATGAACTTAAGTTTGTTTTCATCTCAAATGCGTATATAAACTCAGGTTTCAGGTATATTTCACTAATATATCACAAATGTACTTACAGACCCATCATTTTACTCGAAAAATACCTTATATAATCTGAGGGAAGCATGTGAAATCAAACAAAACCGATGGAAGAAGAGAAGAAGATGAAAACTCAGACAGGAATGCTTCAGATACTAGACGAGAGTCTTCAGAAGGTAGTCCACAGTGAACGGATGCTTCAGTCAAATAGAGAAATTGGAGAGAATGGAGAAGAAGGAATCGATTGATGATTTAAAAAAAAAAAAAAAGAAGAAGAGAAAATGAGTAAGAAGCATGGATGCGATTCCAATAAAAAGAAATGGCCACCCATATTTGGTAGTTTTGTGTTCAAGTGGAGGACAATCTGATACTTAAGACTCAATCTTTTTTATGTGGATACTGAATCCTAAATGGAACGTGGATTTGAGGATTTTTGCCCAATTAATCGATATTATTTTGTCATAGAAAATGTTTTACTTGTTTTGATTTTTACGTAGGGTCAACCTATGTCTCTGCTTTACGAGCCAAAATTATTCCTAGAAATAGAGAAGAAAAGAAAGAAAGAACCCCGTCCCAACCACCCTCGGCGGCGGCAGGCGGCAGTGTTAGTGTTGGTGTAGAGAAAGAGAACTGATCGGTGACTTCAACAATGTACCAGTTTTTATATTCAAAGATGGCCCTTTAGAATATGGATTCTACAGAAACTCCAACTCTTCCCGGCACTCTCACCGCTTTTCTCGCTTTCCGGCGGGTCTTTCAGCTTGCTTTCGAAAACAATTGGGTATGCGCTTTTATTTTATTTTATTTTCCATTTTCCCTGCATTGCAATGCTCGTGAAGGTGGCTTGTTATTTCCTGATGTTGCTGTTAACAGATTTTTAAGGTAAATTATCTCTGAAAACGTTAATTTAAAGGAAAGACAATGAATCTTCTATGAAGTCAATGTCAACCAGTTTTATTTTTATTATAGTGGCATACAATATTGCAATTCCGTATTATGGCAGAAGTGTTGACTTTGATCAAATAAAGAACCATTAGCATTTTCAGGGCAAAAGCTTAGGAGAAGATGTCCACTATCTATGATAACTGGGAGAGGCTGGTTACCGCTGCTTTGAGAAACAGCAGCAGTGGGAACTTTTTCACGCTCACTCCAGGAGACCCAGCGTCCTCTCTGAAGCATCAAGTTCAAGCTTCAATCTCGGTTCTCCCCTTCACGATCTGGCCTTCGACTTTTCAAGTCTTGGAATTTCATCAAGGTCACATAGAGTGCCTCCAAAGCTGGTTCTGATTTCAGATTTTATTCCACCTTTTGGCATTGATGATGTATATCGAGCTTCTGCTGAGTTACTTGGGAGGGGAACCTTCGGGAGTGTGTATACCGCTGCAATGGATAATGGGGTAAAGTTGTGGTGAAGAGACTGAAGTCAGTGAGTATTTCTGAGCTGGATTTCAAGCGCCGCGTGGATATTGTTAGAAATGTCAGGCGTGAGAATGTGGCTGCACTGAGAGCTTACTATTCTTCCGAAGATGAAAGGCTCTTGCTGTATGATTACTACAGTAAGGGGAGCGTCTATGCATACGGTTGGTTGAACTCTGCAACTTCAATAGATATTTTTTTGTTCTTGATTTATGTTATGAAAATTCCATAAAAGCTTAACTGTTTATCAAATACATTGCTAAATTTTGTGGCAGCTATGAGGTAGTATATTGGTTCTGCATGTTTGATCATACTGCAGCAATTGACATTGGAGATTGAACAGTCTTATCATATATGGCTTCTACATATCTGCATTACCACACTCCAATAAATAGATGCAATTTGATTCTATTTATCTTTCTTGTTTGTTTGGACAAGTTATTGAGGTGATTGATGAAGTATGTAGCAGGGTCAATGTGTAAATATCTCTTAATGTCCTCTGACTTCAATAATTAATTGTGCAATATCATCAGATTAATCTTATCTAATCACATCCATTCAAGTTTCTGGGTACTGTTGTAAGATACGTTTAGCAAAACAGAGGTTTTGGATTGTACTGCTATTAGTCCAATGTCTTGTACAGGAGATACTGAATTTAAACATATCAATAGCCCAGAATTAAGTATTTTACGCATAGATTTTTCAGGGGTGCCCTCTTACACATTATTTTCTTGCTTCAATCAACATAATTGTGAGAGGCTAGTTGGTGAAATATGAATGTGGATGATCTTATGCATCTTCTCATCTTTCCAGGACAAACAAGTGAACGTCGACATCATGTAATGAGACTACAGATTGTGATTGGTGCAGCGAGGGGTATTGCTGAAATACACACACAAAATGGGGGGAAGCTTGTCCATGGAAACATAAAATCGTCAAATATTTTTCTAAATCCACAACAGTATCGGTGTGTATCAGATCTTGGCTTGGCAAACATGATCGAAGCAACATTTATGCCAACTGCATGGTGCTATGCTCCAGAAGTCAAGAATACTTGAAATGCGTCCCAAGCATTAGATTTTTATAGCTTTGGGATTGTGCTACTTGAGCTTCTCACTAAAAAGTCTACTGCACATGTCCCTGGTGGTCCTGAGGCTGTTGACCTAGTCAAGTTGGTTGGTACTGTAAAAAGCAAGGAGAAGGCTGCTAAGGTATTTGATGCAGATCTATTGAATTATCCTACCATAAGGGAAGGTGGGGTTAAAATGTTGCAAATAGGAGTAAAATGTGTAGCAAATTCAATAGAGAAGAGACCTAAAATGTCTGAATTAGTGAAGATGTTAGAGGATATTAGTAGGATGAACCCAGGAAGTCGTGTTTCTTTGGGAACAAAACTTGTGTTTGTCTGGGATACTAATCCCACATTTGACCTTGAGGATTTGTTAAGTGCTTCTGCTGAGGTGGTCGGGAAAGGAACCCTTGGGACTTCTTATAAGGCAACATTTGAAAATGGAAAAACAATCTGAGTGAAGAGATTAAGGATGCAAATGCTAAACTTTAAGGAATTTCTGCAGCATGTGGAGATCATTGGAAGAAAGAGGCATGAAAATGTTGCTGAATTAATGGCATACTACTTTTCAAGAGATGAAATCTCCTGGTGTATAACCATCACAATCAAGTCTGCATATCTGCTCTGCTACATGTTACGTAGAACTAAAAATATAAGGCAGCTGGTCTGACTTGTTTTTCATGTGAAGATACATGGGAGCAGCCATCTATTGAGTCGAGGTTGGAAGATTTATTGGAGGATCTGCTTCCCACACTTACAACATAAATAATTTTTTAGATTTGATATTGTGAGTACATTTTCTAGTTTTCTCTTGTTTTTGATCACTCTATAATTCATCTTGTCTTCAAGATTGCAATTTGTGAATTAGAGAAGGAAAATCCTATCTGTAATTTTGGGACTACTTGTATCTCAAATGTTTTATGATTTAATCTCTCTGGACTCAGTGCATAAGTCTTTCCTGAATATCATTATCCTTCATAGTTCATAAAGAGAACTTCTGGTTGCAGTTTTGTTATCGTGTCCTATGGTGCTTTGTCTATCAGATGTACTTTTCTTTGGATTTGTTGGATTGAATTTCACTTCGTTGCAGCCAGAGACGGAGCCAGAATTTTGTTTATTACAGGGGGCGAAATTGAGTTATCAAAAATATAATATTTTGTAAATTTGAAATGACAAAGAAAGACAATGACAAAGTGTATATTCTCAATAAAATGAAGGACTATTTTATAATTTAGGGATGATAAAATTATAATATTTTAAAATTTTTAATATAAAAAATCAAATTCCAAAATTTTGTTTTGGTTAGAGGGGTGTTGCCCCTCCCGGCCACCCCCTTGCCTCTATCTCGGGCACCCAACCTCAACTAATCCCCTGGCAAAAAGTTCTTTAAAGCAAGGGAAATACTGAAAGCTGCCTTTCAAGTAATAGCTTTTGAGAAGAATAGTTGAGTCATGTTATCTGATTGAACGTCTTTGTCAGAGTACAAAAATAACTTCAAAGAGAAAATCCATTGCAACAAATTAATTTTTTTCATCTACAAAACGATAATCATATTTCACCTTCATGGAGGCATCTATAACAGGTAGACTACTTCAGATGATCGACAAGCTAAGTTGATCCTCTTTTGCAAAAATAAACATCAAAATTAAGAAAGTTTGCAAATGAAATGAATCAAGAAAAAAAACAAACGATGGCGGCAGAATCAGACCGTATAGAATCCAACTTCCTTATGGTCCCATGGAGTGCCATTTTTTTTAAAATTAAAATTAAAAAAAAAAAAGGTTCTTCCTAAAAATTGATCGATTTAAAAAGAAATGACAGAAAAAATAAATAAATAAATAAATAAATTTTTTTTTTTTAATTTTCTATCGCAACCGCGAAAAATTAAATGAAATTGCTGAAGATAGATACGTCTATCAACATGTATCTTCAGAGAAGTTTATTGTAACGCCTTGGTGGCCTTTCAATGAAAAGGAGAAGGCTTTTTTGAAGAAGTGCGTAGAATGTGAAAATTCGGAAGTGATGTATATAAAAGCAGTGGTAAGTTTTTTACATTTATAAATCCCTAAATTCTTGGACACATATTTTAAGATTTTAATATTGCATCTTTCCAAATCACTTTTAATATGTATTGGGCAAAGCTATAGATATATTCATAAACTCTCTCTCTCTCTCTCATTGTTTTTTTTTTTGGTTCAGGTGGACTATTTTTATGGATTAAATATTGTGTCGGCATGTCACAATTCAGAGAAAGCTTTGAAATTAGGTAACTTGGAAGCTTTGTGTCTCAGTTGTATCATCTTGCTTTTGAGTGGTAATGATAAACAAAAACATAAAGGGATCAAACTAATAGGCTGAATGATAAAATCTAAATCCATAAAGAGGAAAGTGATTTTGTGTCGCAAAAAATTGAAAAGAATCTTGAGACAAATGTGGATAAACAGTCCAATGCCCGAAGAACGACCAATATGTTGTATGACGGCACATGAGCATCATTGGTTGAGTGGATGGCCACATGAAGAAGATTTAGAATGCGAAGCTTGTAATGCCAATAGAGAACTCGAACATATATGTGATGGATAGATATCAAAATATTTAATTAATCATCAATTCTATAGACTATTAGTTATGCAAACTCCAGGAAAATGTCCCAAGCCTTCTCATCATGTCCCATTTGTGGTTTGTCTAGTCATTCTATGTCAACTGTTTTAGTGCTTAATCTCTCTGAACTCAGTGCATACTTTTCATAATCTTCAATAGCTATCAGATGTAAGGATTTTTAATTATTTGACACCATGTTAAATCTTCATTTACTTTTAAAAAAATCTACGTTCCATTTTCAGTTACTATTTTTAAACTAAGAAAACAAATTTCAAATTCCATATAAATGATATAGGAAGGGATGTCTGATTAAAATTAAGGTCATTTCGCTTAACTTTAGATTGAGGTAATTATGATTAATCTTTTTATTATGAAGTGAAACTTTTATGAATTACTTGTCATTATGGTAAATCTTCGTTTGCTTTATCATAAATCTTATCTTTCACTTGTAGTTAATCATAAATTACAGAAATACAATTGTAATAAAAATTCAATAAGAAATAATATAGGAAGAGAATGCTTGACCAGAATTAAAGTCATTGACTCAATTTGAAAATGAATCTTCAGTTCTTTTCTTATGAAGTAAAATTCTTATTCATTATTTGATATTATGGTAAATCTTCATTTTTGCTTCATCATAAATCTTACCTTCCATTTCTAATTGAATTTTATAAATTAAGAGAAGATAAATTCAAATTTGAAATTTTTAAAATTTCCATATAAATTAAAGTAATGCCAAAGTAATTTGATCCAATCCTAAAGTGTAGCAATTTTATATTTTTTATCATGAAGAAAATTTCTTATTAATTATTTAAATTCAGGATAAATCTTCATTTACTCCATTATAAATTTAAAATTTTTATTTTCAATTAAATGTCATTAAATTTCAAATTTTAAAAATTCCATAAATACTAAAATACACTACAAAAAAATATAATATTAGTGACAAAGTAAAAGTTGTCACTAATAACATGTATTAAGTGACAACAACTTTTATCTTGTCACTAATAATAATTTTTAAGTGACAATAATTTTTATTTTGTCATAATATGATTCAATAGTGACAAAAAATAATATTTTGAGTTGTCACCATTAACAATTAGTGACACCCCTATAGTGATAATCTAGTGACAATAAAAATTGTAACTATAATTTGTGACAAAATTTTCATTGTCACTATAAGTGTGTCACTAATCGTTTATGGTGACAACTTAAACGCTAATTTTGTCACTATTTAGTTTGTAAAAATCATTAAGGTGACAAAACTAAAACTTTTGTGACTTAATATACATAATTAGTGACAACTTTTGCATTGTTGCTTACTATTTTGTCACAAATTTATCTTTTTCTTGTAGTGATAGAAGAATATATTTGACCATAATTGATTTGACTCAATTCTAAAATATAATAATTTGAATTTTTTTAGGAGAAAATTCCTTTTCATGATTTAACGTTATAGTAAATCTTATTGACTTGATCACACTTCCTAACTTCCATTTCCAATGAAATTTCGCAACGGTAATAAAAGAACAGGGTGTTTAACTATCATTGAAGTAATTTTAACTCAATATCCTAAATTGTGGTAATTTAGAAATTCCATGAAAAATAATATAAGGAGATTTTTCAAAATTTATTTATTTATGCTTTAATTGAGTAAATGTTGAAAAAGTTATTACATCATTCAGAACCGATTAGATTTTCTTTCATATGCTCAAATTAGCTTTTGCAAAAATCAAGTACATCAAAAAACAAAAAAGTTCATGAATGAAATGGATCAAGAAATCACTTGAATATAAAATCCACAAAATTACTCATCATCACTACTACAAAACCAAAAAGACCCCCCCCCCCCGGGGGGGGTGGCCTACGTATATTAAGGGAAAATTATCTAAAAAGTGCATATCTGGAAAACAAAAAATGCAGTTACTAAACACAAATTGTTCTTCCAACACATTTAAAAACAAAAGTTAGAAAAAAAAATAATTACTTTATATATATTCTCTATTTTAGTAGTTACTCTCTAATTCCTAGCCAATACAAAACATAATCCATCTCCAATGCTGATGTATTATTACTAAAATCCCATTTTTTAAAATACTCATGCCATGAAATTTGGATAAAATAGAGAATTCGCATGTTGAAAATATAATTTGAATCTTTAAAATCACTGGATCTTATTATCCTCAAGGACTAAAATACAATTATGTCTGTCCAATAATGAATCACTATAGTAACATAATAAATAGTTCCATTTATTATTTTTGAGAAGTTATCAATCTGGAATTCTTAATATCGTTGGATCTTATTATCCTTAAAAGCCTCAGATATGGTGGCGTGTACCCGATAAGCTGCTATGATAATGTAATAAATCGCTCCATTTATTGTTTTTGAGAGGTATGTCACCAACCTAGGTGATGAGGGTTCGATCCATCAGGGACAGGTCTGAAGGAGTTTCTTGTTGAGATTCGACCTCAGAGATCGAGTCTCTGGTGGTGGAAAATGCTGAATATTGCAATCACACAGCAAATGTTAGGCTAGCCGAGGAGCCCTCGGTTATGGCACTCCGACGCTTAAGTCAGTATGGATCGACGAGATAACTCGAGCAACAGAGTAAGGGCTTAATGTATATATGAGAGCATACCTGAGGAAGGCTAAGGTGAAAGTATTTATAGCTTTTTTATTTTGGAAGATTGTCTGAAATGCCCTTGGTGTGCTGAAAGGGTCTTTCCCCTAGCGCGAGGGGTGATTAGTCATTTCCTCTCTCTGTATTATTTCAGGTAACTGCCCTTCTAGGTTTTAGGGGTAGGGTGGTACACTGTTGAAGTACTTGCTGCGCCAGGCAGTAATGGGGTGGCATGCGCCATTAATGCGGCGACATGTCAGTGCATTTAATGCGGCAAAGATGTACCACGCATATCTAGACCTCTAAGGTCAAGATACGAAACTACTCCATAACGTGCAGTGCCCGGATTGGCATCGCAGGTCGACCCACCGACCCGCGGCAACGAACTAATCTGCCCGAGTACCGACTAGTCGACAAATGAGGTCGAGTGTAATGCTAGACTCTGGAGGCAGGATGCGCCTGGGGCTGCATCTTTGGGCCCATATGGTTTGGGCTAGTCACTTGAGTCATCCCATATCACTAGGCATTCGGTGGTGATTGCCCAGCAACCCTGAACAACCCAAATGTTTCTGTTTCTTTTGGGATTAAAGTCGAATTAGAACCCAACTTAGGGATTTGAGCCAAAAAGAAAATTTTCATACTCACATCAAACTTTGCACTTTATTCGCATCGAGTCAAAAAGTTAAAAAAAAAAAGAAAAAAAAAGTCCGAAAAACGTAAAACTGAAGACGTTGCAATGATCATCATGACTAGACATCCCAAGAATATCAATGTTTCAAGCATTGACACTATTCCGCGTGAATTGGTCCCTAAAATTTTAGCTCAAGTAGCTGCATCTTCATTCACCGACATTTTCAATGCTAAGTTGAGGTACGTTCATTTGAAAAACGTATTTACTTTAGTAAACTTCTGCTATGAATGTGGCTTTACCGTTGACTTATTTTCTTAAATTTTGTTTGTTTTGGGTTAGTTTCTTCCACTAGGCTATCTTGTTTTTGGATTTCATGATGTGGTTGGGTTGTTGCATAATTAGTAGTAATTTTGTATTAAAAACTAATTTTTTTTTCTTTTTATTTTTTATCGCAGCTGCAAATTATTAAATGAAATTGCTGACGATAGATACGTCTACCAACATGCATCTCTAGAGAAGTTTCCTACAGTGCCTTGGCAGCCTTTCAATGAAAAGCAAGAGGCTTTCTTGAATAAGTGCGCAGAATTTAAAATTCAGAATTACTGTATAGGGAAGCAGCGGTGAGTTTGTCACATTATATCTCTAAATTCTTATATATATCATTTTAAAATATTCATGTTGTCATCTTTCCAGAGCAGTTTTAATTTGTGCTATGCAAAACTGTAGTTATGCTCATAAAAAAAATTTCTTTCTTTATTTGTTTCAGTTGAATTATTTCAACAGATTAAATATTGTGTCAACGTGTCAAAAGTTAGAGAAAGCTTTGAAATTAGGCCACGAGGCGGCCTTGTATGTCACTTGCATCGTCCTCTTCTTGACCGATAACAATATATTAAAACACAAAGGGATTAAATTGTTGATTTTACTTTGAAATTTGAAGTAAAATTGACAAGGAACGGAAGAAATAGAGCGAAATGGAGCAAAGTGGTCGAAATGGGCTCGAGAACATACCCCGGCGCATGTTGGAAGGACGTCGTGCGCCAGGGCATGAGGTAAGGTGTGCCAAGGCGTGTACATGGGCGAAAAGGGCATGAAAAGACACGTCGTGCGCCCCGGCGTGTAGTGAATAGTAACTTTATGCCGGGGCTCAAAGTTTCTGCCCATGTTCGGTTTTTTCTTGGCACAAGCAGTTTTGTGCACCTCGGCATGCGACGTAGGCCCAAGGGCCTTGAGCTTTGATTTTTGAGTATAAATATCAATTTTTTCTTTCAGGAAAAATATCACGAATATAACACAAGGGCTTCCTTACTGCTTTTGAGTAATTCTCTCAAGACTAAGTTTAGAACGAGGGTGTTAGGTGTTTTCGTGAGATTTGTGAGATTCAAATTTGTACTTGCACTTTAATTTGAGATCAGTAAAATTTCTTTTCTTTATTGGGTGGATTAGGTACATCGTTGAACCACGTTAAATCTTGTTGTCACTTTACATCAAATTACTTTACTATTATTTTATTGTTTCCGCAATAGATCCTCTCGAGTTACAACAAATTGGTATCAGAGCAGGTTGGATCAGATGTCAGGAATGAAGTACGAGGTAGAGAAATTTGATGGGAAGAACGACTTTGGGCTATGGAAAATGAAGGTTCATGCCCTTCTGTGCCAACAAGGTTTACAGAAAGCGTTAAATGGCAGAGATTCCTTGCCAAAAACACTGAAGGATGAGGAAAATGACGAGTTCATGGCGAAGGCTTATGGTACTCTAGTGTTGTCATTGGCGGATAACGTACTGAGAGAGGTCGCTACGGAAAGTACACCAGCGGATTTATGGAAGAAGCTAGAGAGTCTATATATGATGAAGTCCCTGACAAATCGGCTGTATTTGAAACAACGATTATACATATTGAGGATAAAGAAAGGTACATCTATTCTCAACATATTAATTTTTTCAATAAGGTGATTCTGGATCTCGCTAGTATAGATGTCAAAATTGATGATGAGGATCAAGCTTTAATTCTCTTGTGTTCTCTGCCAAAATCTTTTGAGCACTTGGTTACTACTTTGTTGTACGAGAGAGATACGATTTCAATAAATGATGTGAAGGCCTCATTGAATTCCAACGAGTTGAGAAAACATGTCCTGGGCAGCAACGATGGTGAAAGTGGGGAAGGATTGGTGGCAAAAGGGACTAAGAGAAAGGGGAAAGAGTAGAGGCCGATTGAAGTCCCAAACCAAGCCTAGAAACGGTGACAAGTGTTTTAGGTGCAGTGGAAATGGGCATTGGAAATGGAATTGTTCGGAACGAGGAAAGGCCAAGGATGCAGGTGAAACTTCTGATCAGAAACGAGAAGATGTCGCAGGAATTGTTGAGGATGAATCTGATGGTGGGATTGTTCTCAACATTGCCAAAACTTTACTAAGCTCTGAATGGATTCTAGATAATGGTTGTTCCTACCACATGTGTCCAGGAGAAAATTGGTTTACCACATACTAGAAATTTGATGGTGGTTAGATGCTTATGAGAAATGATGCTGCTTGCAGGGTTGTAGGAATTGGCTCAGTTAGTATCAAAATGCATGATAGGATAGTAAGGACTCTAACAGATGTGCGTCATGCTCCATATCTGAAGAAAAATTTGATATCGCTGGGTACTCTGGACAAGAATGGTTGTGAGTACAGAGCTCGAGATAGAGTTCTGTGGGTTTCCAAAGGCGCATTGCTTATAATGAAGGGAGAAAAGCGGAACGGCCTTTGCATATTGTAGGGAAACACGATTTTTGGTACTGCTGCAGTTTCTTCATCATTCAATGATACTACGAGACTCTGGCATATATGGCTTGGGCATATGAGTGAGAGTGAGATGTGTTAGAACTAAGCAAATGAGATTTGCTTTGCGGGGAGAAGATTGGAGAACTGAATTTCTACGAGCAGTGTGTGCTGGGCAAGCAACACAGGGTGAAATTCGGCACTACAATTCACAGGACCAAAGGCACCTTGGATTACATTAACTCAGATCTTTGGGGGCCTTCTCAGGTTCCTTCAAATGGAGGTGCAAGGAACATGCTGACATTCATAGATGATTTCTCACGGAGAGTATGGGTGTACATGTTGAAGCATAAGAATGAGGTGTTTGTCAACTTCAAGCAATAGAAGACCTTAATTGAGAAGCAGACAGGAAAGGAGATCAAGCGCTTGAGGACTGACAACGGATTGGAGTTCTGCAACAAGAAATTTCAGGAATTCTGTGACAAGGAAGGAATTGTGAGACATCGCACAGTTGTACATACACCACAGCAGAATGGAGTTGCAGAATGGATGAACAGGACTATCTTGGAAAGAGCTAGATGCATGCTCTTTAATGCCAGATTGTCCAAGGATTTTTGGATATAAGCAATTAACACTGGTTGTTATTTGGTGAATAGGTCACCATCAATTGCTTTGGACTGCAAGACACCAATGGAAGTTTGGTTTGGGTCTCCTACTAATTACTCAAATTTGAGAGTATTTGGGTGTTCAGCCTATGCTCATGTTCGGGATGGGAAGTTTGAGCCAAGGGCTAGGAAGTGCATATTTCTAGGCTATGCAGATGGAGTCAAAGGTTATCATTTGTGGTATAATGATTACAAAGGCTCCAAGATGATTATCAACATGGACATGACATTCGATGAGTCTGTAATGATGAAGAAGGTGGAGCAGCAGGAAAGCGGTCAATAGGGTGTTAAGGAGAAGGTGGAGATTCATATTGATCCTCCACAAATTTCAAAGGGGAAACAGAAGGTAGTAGATGAAATTGGTGAGAGCATATTACCACCTAATCAACAATAGGAAAACCACTACAAAATTATCACTTGACTCGCGATAGGGAGAAGAGGCAGATCAAACCACCACAGCGATATGCTTACTCAGATCTAGTAGCTTATGCTTTGAGTTCAGCTGAGGAGTTTGTAGGAGATGATCCAGTCTCATACAAAGAAGAAATTTCCAAACCAGATTCTGATAAATGGGTTGCAGCTATGAGTGAAGAGATGGAGTCTCTACACAAGAATAGCACATGGGAGTTGGTTGATGTGCCCAAAGGGCAGAAGATTGTAGGTTGCAAATGGATCTACAAGAAGAAGGAAGGGATTCCCGGTGTTGAAAATGTTAGATATAAGGAGCGATTGGCTGCTAAGGGTTTTACTCAAAGAGAGGGAGTTGACTTTCATGAACTATTCTCCACAGTTGTAAAACATACTTCCATTCGTATTTTACTTGCCATGGTTGCTTTGTTTGATATGGAACTGGAGCAGATGGATGTGAAAATAGTGTTTTTGCATGGTGAGTTGGAGGAACAAATCTACAGGAGTTAACCAGAAGGATTCATTGTTCCTAGAAAACAAAATCAAGCATGTCTTTTGAAAAGGTCATTATATGGCCTATAGCAGTCTCCCAGGCAGTGGTATAAAAAGTTTGATGCTTTTATTACCAAGATAGAATATACTAGAAGCAAATTTGTTTGTTGTGTATATTACAAAATTTGTAGTGATAGCCTTCTCGTATATTTGTTGTTGTACGTTGATGATATGTTGATTGCCTCTAGAAATATATCTGAGATCAACCAATTAAAAACTCAGTTAAGTGAAGAATTTTTGATGAAGATTTTGGGCATGGAGATCATTCAGGATAGACATGCAGGATTGTTGTACTTGTCTCAATAGCATTACATTGAGAAAGTACTTGAGTGATTTATGATGGATAAGTCCAAGCCAGTTAGTACGCCACTTGCAGCTCATTTCAGGCTCTCATTAGATCTATCACCGAGTACTGAGGAGGAGGTGGAGCACATGTCAAATGTGCCATATGCTAGTGCAGTGGGTAGCTTGATGTACGCCATGGTGTGCACTAGGCCAGACATTTCACATGCAATCAGTGTTGTGAGCAAGTATTTGCACGAGCCAGGAAAGACTCATTGACAGGCTGTGAAATGGATCATGAGGTATCTGAGAGGCTCTGCAGACAAATGTTTGAAGTATAGTCAATCGAATTCTACTACAAGAATTATTGGCTATGTGGAAGCGAATTATGCAGAAGATTTAGACAGCAGAAGGTCCATAACGGGCTATGTGTTTTGTATATCAAGTTGTACGGTTAGCTAGAAGGCGACTTTGCAGTCATCAATTGCATTGTCTCCAACAGAAGCTGAGTACATAGCTTTGGCTAAAGGCGTCAAGGAAGGCATTTGGCTAAAGGGGTTGATCGATGATATGGGTATGACTTCTGAAATCACTAAGGTATTTTGTGACAGTCAGAGTGTCATACAATTGTCAAATAATCAAGCGTTTCATGAGAGAACAAAGCACATAGATGTGAGGTATCACTTTGTCCGCGATATGGTATCTCAAGGAGTCATGCTGGTTGACAAAGTTGGGACTAAGAATAATCTGGCAAACATGTTGACTAAGGCTATTCCAGGAATCAAATTCGAACATTGCTTGGATTTGGTTAATATTTGCAGACTCAGATAACAGGCCCTATTGGGGGCAAGGACAAAGAAGATGAATGGAAATTTCAAATTAAGGTGGAGAATTGTTGATTTTACCTTGAAATTTGAGGTAAAGTTGACAAGGAACGGAAGAAATGGAACGAAACAGAGCAAAGTGGTCTAAATGGACTCGAGAACACACCCCGACGCGTGTTGGAAGGACGTCGCGTGCCGGGGCGCGAGGTAAGGTGCTCAAGGCGTGTACATGGGCGAAAAGGGCACGAAAAGACGCGTCGTGTGCCCTGACGCAAGATTTTTGCACCCCGGCATGTAGTGAACAGTAACTTTGCGCCGGGGCTCAAAGTTTCTACCCATGTTCAGTTTTTTCTTGGCACAAGCAGTTTTGTGCGCACTGGGGCGCAAGTTTTGTGCGCCCTGGCGCGCGATTTAGGCCCACAGGCCTTGAGCTTTGATTTTCGAGTATAAATATCAGTTTTTTCTTCCAGGAAAAGTATCACGAATATAACACAAAGGTTTCTTTACTGCTTTTGAGTAATTCTCTCAAGACAGAGTTTAGAACGAGGGTGTTAGGTGTTTTCGTGAGATTTGAGGGATTCAAATTTGTACTTGCACTTTGATTTGAGATCGATAAAATTCCTTTTCTTTGTTGGGTGAATTAGGCACGTCGCCGAACCACGTTAAATCTTGTTGTTACTTTACATCAAATTACTTTACTATTATTTCCTTGTTTCCGCAATAGATCCTGTTGGGTTACAACACAAATTGATCAATCGAATAGCAAAATCCAATTCCATGGACAGAAAATTAATTTTGTGCTGCCAAAATTTGATCAACATCTTGAATCAAACGTGGGTGAAATTTTCAATATTGAGACAATGACCGATACATTGTACGACACAACATAAGCATCACTGGGAGAGTGGGTGGCTTGATGAAGTATTGCTGATAGAGAACTTAAATTTATTTGTGCTAAATATCAAAATATTTAACTGATTAGTTAATATTGTATATTGTTGCCAGCTTTCCACATTAGAGCCTGGCTTTCTATCAGACTATCAGTCATGCGAAGTCCAGGCTATTGTGCCCCTGAAGTGTTTACAGAAAGCAATGGATTGTATCTAGACTGCCTTGGCAGAGTTGGGAACTTGTGGTCTTTTAGTTTTTCAGTTTTCTCTTTTATTTGGTCATTTGAAATACATCTTTGTCTTAAGATTGAATTTTGTATTTGGTCATCCTTCAATAATTCTTCATTATCTGAACTCAATTTTGGTTGAAGAATGAATTCTTGAGGCAACTCGACTTGTCTTTATCTGTAATCATTATTTAAAAATAGATGAAATATGAAATTTTAGGAAGAGGTCCTCCCTCTTGGAGTAAAAATTCGGATGGAAGTTTTTCAAATTTCAATTTGAACTGGTTCTATATATTACATCCAACTAAGTAATTAATCGCAAGTGTTGATCATTTCCCTTTTTTTTTTTTTTCTCTTTTTCTTTTTGTGATATATAGTTTCTAAAACAATAGTTTTATTTAAAATGTTTCAAATATTTTAAATCAAGAAGTTACAATTGGTCAAATCATATGAAAGAAAGAGATTAATATCTAATCAAATAAAATTTAAAAAAAAAAACATTGGCCCCCGTAAAGTATTTCTATATGATATGGAACTTGATCATTTTTTTTATGAGATTCAAAAAATTGAACTTGCGCCTTTCAACATTAGGGAGATATATTCTTCAAAACTTTTATATGCATTCAAATACAAAATAATGATTAGAATCTAAAATTTTCACTATTTTGGAGGAAAGAAAATATAATATTTAGACTTATTCCTAAAAAGAAATTCCTTTGAAGAATTTCATGTAACTTCTATTTCTTTTTTAGGTCTTTTTAGGCGAAATGGACTGTTAAATCATCACGGGTTCTTGACTAAACTTGAGTATCCAATTTTCATCTCTCACTATGATTTAAAATTTTTAATTTTCCAACTCTATTAAAGACAATCACAAGTAATATTGAAATTACACTTGCTATGTGATTTTTTTTTTCGTGCAGCAGAAAGTTGGAGCTACAATTTCTTAATTATAACAGAAACATCTACTTTCAAACTCATACTTTGAGAAATTTAAAAGATTATATAAACAAAAATTAAAATAAGAAGCAAGTGTAACAGGTTGTGCTTCCCTTCAATTATTACTATTAATGATTTTGGTGTACTCAATGTGCATGTGAAAACTTTAATAGTATAAACTTAAAATAAAGCGTAATAATTGCAGAAGAAAAAAAGGAAAAATTGGAGGGAGAAAGAAAATATTAAAGAAGACTTATTTACAAATTTCAATCTTGAAGACAAGAAGAATTTAAAAAAAGACCCAAAAAAAAAAAAAGGAAAACTAAAAGACTTAGTAACAATAACCAATCTAAAAGACAAGAAGTCCCTATTGTAGAAACTGCTTAGCATTGTCTCCTCCTCATTTTGGTATCTCAGAAGCTCTAAATCCAACAGTTCGTTGGTCTATTCATTGTTGTCAGGGACAAGTACTTCAAGCACCACAACTCCAAGGCTGTGGACATGATCAGAAGGCTTGGGACACTTTCTTAGAGTTTGCATGAGTAACGGTCTATGGAACTAATATCTGCCTACCACAAATATATTTAAGTTCTCTATCAGCACTATATAAGCTTCACATTCTAGATCTTCTTCATGTTATGTGCCGTCATACAACATATTGGTTGTTGTTTTAATATCGAACTATTTATCCACATTTGTCTTAAGATTCTTTTCAAATTTCTGCGACACAAAATCGCGTCTCTCTTCATGGATTTGCATTTTGCCATTCGGCCTATCAATTTGATACCTTTGTGTTTTTGTTTATCGTTACTGCTCAAGAATAAGATGATGCAAGTGAGATACAAAGCTTTCATGTTGCCTAATTTCAAAAAATTTATGAATATCGCTATAGCTTTGCCCAATACATATTAAAAGTGATTTAGAAAGATGCAATATTAAAATCTTAAAATATGTGTCTAAGAATTTAGGGATATAAATGTGAAAAGCTTACCACTACTTTCATATACATCACT
This sequence comes from Jacaranda mimosifolia, assembly GCA_018894105.1. NCBI lineage: Eukaryota > Viridiplantae > Streptophyta > Magnoliopsida > Lamiales > Bignoniaceae > Jacaranda > Jacaranda mimosifolia. Next base: position 29,825,671 of record CM032125.1, on the reverse strand, counting down.
TTCGAATTTTCACATTATGCACACTTCTTCAGAAAAGCCTTCTCCTTTTTATTAAACGGCCACCAAGACGTTACAACAAATTTCTCTAAAGATGCATGTTGATAAGCATATCTATCCTCAACAATTTCATTTAATGTTTTATGACTATGATAAAAAATAGAAAGAAAAAAGAAATTAATTACTACTAAAAGAATTCAAAGAAATAGAAATATACATATATATATATATATATATCAACTTAGCGTTGAACATGTCGGAAAAGGAAGATGCGGCTACTCTGGCTAAAATATCAGAAAGCAATTCATTCGGAAGAGTTTCGTTAGCTAAAACTTGATTAATAATATTGTTATTTTTGGGATGTCTACTTGTCATAATATGTTAGAACAGTTTTGATAGAAACAACAAATTGACCGTGATTTTGAGGCGTGATGATACTATTCTTAAGTTGATTTTTGTCTCCACTCTGAAAAAGTTTGCCAATGAACCTATTAAGGCAATTCATTCCCAAGATACAACAAAACTACCAAACTCTGCAAGTAGTAATCTTGAAGAATTCCTTTAGAACTTCTTATATGATTTGTAATAATATATTTATAAAGAACATAAATTGCAAAAAAAATTTCTAGCTTGTTTTTCATAGTGTATCAAATTCGCAGAGAGTATTGTGTATTTATAATTAATGAAACAATGCATCCATTAATTATGGATTGATACACTATTTAAGTTAATTCTGTTTAACTTAAGTTATCTAATACAACTGTTTATGAAAAATTAAATGTTTTCATAGAAAATATAAAAATAATAATTTTATAATAAAATAATGTGCAAATAAAAATCGAACAAATAACTTGTAGAATTTATTTATTCACACGCACGTGCAAATGTGCAAAATGCTTTTATATATAAATAATATATATTAACTTCCACACTTTGTTCAATATTTTAATCCTATATTATATCCTAAAAGTACTTTATATACAATAAAACTCTTTCTCTAGTTTTCTATGTGGGACAAACTCCCACAAATAATGCTTTTTCAATACACAAGTTAACATCTTCCAAACAACTTCTTCAGACTTCAATTTGATTAATGTATTATTTATCTTTTATGCCTTTGAAGTCTGGGGTTAAGATTGATGTGTATATATAGTCTGTGAAGGAGGATAATGTGTTAATTCTAAGTCAGATAGGAAATGGAGAGTTTGAGATAGAATTTGTGGGGTGGCAGGAATATGATAGGATCATGTCACATGGAAATATTTAGATCCACATCTTTTTATAAGGGTTGGGTCTTGACTCGATTTGAACCCAAATATTAAGAAGTTCCAGATCATTCAAAGGTGATGCATGGAAGGGGGGAAATGTTGCCACACAAGACAAACAGTACACTTTCACCTCAACAGACAACTATAAATTCTCCCTCATTTAATTCTAAAAGGATGATAGAATTTATATCATAACAGTAACCTTATCAACTCAAGTTAAATCATTTCAACCTCTGCAAGCTCCAAGATTACGACCTAATCCATCCAAACCAATCAAGCTACTCGCATAATTATCCAACTTAGGGAGTTTAATCATAGCCCAATTATTGACCGACCTCACAATCAATGACAAATATATTAACGTTACCATCCCGACATCAAAAAGATTAATGATAAAAACTTCTTCGATTGCGTTGCTAGACTTTGTGGATGAATAGATTAGCATGATATGCGAGAAGCGCGCTGGTGCATGCAAAAGATATGGAGTAAATTTATTCAATGTGTCTTGGCCACGAAGAGATACTAGTTGATGTGATGCTTGCTCATCTCCTATGATATAGCTTGAGCTTTCGTGTTAATTGCCTCCAACCCTCTTCCTTGTGCACGAAAACAACTTGTTAATGGATTCTCTATTTTAAGCTTGTGAATGCATGGTGATATAAATTACTCATCCAGTCTTAACGGACCAAGCAAACATCAAATGTAAAATACGCACGCCATTTTATTTTGCAAATTTTTGATAATATTCTCTTTATAATAATTGCATTTTCTTGGGTGCATAGTCACTCCATTTTATTTTGCAGATGTTGGATTGATCTGAAGGTTCTTCCCGAAACCATCTACCATTGAATAAGTTGTTGTTGTCCATGAACTTGAATCATATGATGCAATTAGACATATAAAATAGAGGAATTTGGCAGATGGGAGCCGATCGAGTCCACATGGGTGAAAATTTTATGAAAGGATGAGAAAGATGTTCCAACAGCCATGCATGACTTGTAACTAGAGCATTTAGCTCATGGATGTCAAAAGGAAGAAAATTAATGCGAGAAAATGCACTCTTCCATCAAAGCGGACAAATCCTTACAAAAAAGGGTACTCAAAGACAAGTGCATGACATCTGATAGCCAAAGCACCATAAGAAAACCAGAATAAGCTTAAAAAAGAACTGCAGTCATTCGCTTTATAGAGCTATTAAACAATAAAACATTTGAGATAAACGAGAGCCCAGATTACAGATCGGATTTTCCTTCTTTTATATAACAGAAAAGACCAAAAGACGTATATATATAGACTAACATTTGAATCATTGAGAAAACTAGAAAACTTATTAACAGATTCCAATCTTGAAGACAAGATGAATGACTGAATGACCAAAGAACAAGAGAAAACTAAACACCTAGTCACGAAAAACTCTGTATGATGTCATTGTGGGCAACAGATCATGCAATAGATTTTCCAACCTTGATAAAATGGATGGTTGCCCCCATGCATCTTCTGATAGATCTTCCAATCTTGATTTATTGGATGGTTCAATGCGACAGCAGCTATAGGTACAAGTGGACCCACTCGAATGAACTGTATACACAAAGCTGGAATGAGTGAACCAACTCAGATGAGCTTTATACATGAAGCATATAGAGCAGTCCATATATTAATTTCTCAAGTTGCTAAAAGACAGTTTATGTAAATTATAACAAATATACAGCTAGCACATCGTTGTACAGTTTAAATTTGATGATGCAATTCTGATGGTATTGAAGACTTGCCTACTATGACTGGAGGAAGCAAAGTCTCGTTTTCATGGCCGGCCCCCAGATTCCACTTGCTCAAGTTCCCACAGGAGATCTCTCTACACAAAAGTTCTTTTCTATTAATTAAAAAGCCCTGAGATCGATAGTAGATTAATTTTGAATGAACTTCCTCTCAGCCAAATACACAGAGGAAATCATATTGAATATTTTTTCAGGCTAACTACGCATATATAACTGGGGGAGCAGGCATGCCGGGCACAATCTTGTCAAGGTTCAGACTCTGATTAAATTGCAAAACAGATAAGGATAACAGAAGTTGGAAATAAAAGAAAAAGACAGACGAAATAGAGAACCACAACACATTGAGGTAGACCTGATAAGCTTTTGGTTGGTAATATAATTTAAAGTTCATTTACCATCGGAGGGATAATTGCTGAAAGCTAATGGGCCTATAACATACCTAAAATAATGTTGTGACTCATCTTAAGGATGTTAGACTGGCTTGACAAGCTGTGTGAAGTGGCAGAAGGCCACCTAAAATCAAACAGAAAAATTAAAAGGCACCATTACGAGAATAATTTCTTCTCATGTAGCTTCGTTAAGCCATCAACTCAACTAAATATAGAAATATTGGTAGAGGTGATTCAACAATGAAGTTAACCTGGGATAAGATTCATGTAGATGAGATTGAAAAAGAGAAAAGAAAAGGCATTGCCTTTCTATTGTTGGAACGCATAAGAATTGGAAGTTTGGTTGACACAACACATGCAAACTTTCCAGCAATGCACTACTGATAATTTATGAGAAAGTGGTTCTATTCAAACTGAACTCTGTAAAATTCTTACATCTGAGGTTAGGAGAATATAAGTCCGTAATCAGGTACTAAAATAAGCCTTACCTGTGCCTGCTTTTCTTTCTCCATATCAAGATTGTGCCGCAATTCTCTAGTTTTCGCTAGCTCAAGCTCCTTTTCTATTTCATTTGTTCTCTCACTGAATACACCAACAGCAGGATTTTCACCAGATAAATACGTATGATATTGTAGATAAGATGATCCAGGAAAAAAGATGAAAAACCTATTAAGTTTCTGAATGAGTTTTGCTTCTCGTAAAGCTGCCTCCTCCAAAAATTGTTGGCGGGCACACCTCAAGAGAAGCTTTTGTTGGCTGCGACCTGCTATTTCTTCTTTAAGTTTAGCCATTTCTCTGATGAAAAAAGAGGCCGGGAAATAGAATTTAAACTTACAATGCCAAAGCTACCCGCACTGAAAGTAAATTGACAACGAATAATAATTATAAAAAAAAAAAAGGCTATAACACGTGACATATCAAATGTTTGTATATCACACAGAGATCTTGAAGAAGGGCCTACCAAACATAAACTCTAATAAAGATGACTTATCAGAAGTAAATATTGTTAGAAATTGCAAAGAATCTCGGTGGAGTAGAGGGCATGCACCCGTATCCATGGCAAGCCCTCGACGCGATTGTTCACAACTGACCTTTTTTGTAGGGTGACTTTTCTACTCATAACCTTCTCTTTTCAGTTTCTTCAGTCCATGATAAGTCAAGTCAAGGGGGGAGTGAATAGGCGCTGGGATTCTCTTTTTTCCTTTTCTTTCCAACTACAGAGTAAGATTAGTACTAATCTAAAACCATCTTGAAGTGGACCAAGTTTGTCATTCTAAGCTTCCTGATTTAAGTGTCTTTTGTCCTTTTGAAGCTTATAGCCAAGGAATAAGGCGCCACAATCCTAAACTGTTCTTCAAATATTAAATCTGAGTGATTTAGAACAACTGCCTAGACGATGCAGCTGAATATAAAAGATATGGACCCACAGGGCAACCATAGTGCTCTCTGTTTCCATTTTTATTCTTTCCTTTTTATTTTCTCTTATTGGAGGGCAGGGGCTTCTTGTTGGACATTGTTCAACCTGAAAGGCAGTTTGTTTTCAGGTGCAATAACTTTGAATAATCTCAATAATGTGAAAAGAGGAGCATCTGCACATTGTTTTAGTTTATCTACATGGTGCTATGTATTTTCCTCCCTACAATCTTTGTTTCTTTCATAGTTTCTTCGACACATGTGCATATAAGTGAATCCAGGCAGATTGGAATTAGTACTGCTGTGATATAGAATGAATGATGTTGAAATCATTTTTGTTGAGCAATTTTTTTTATCTGGAAGAGGGAAGAAAATAAACTAGAAATTTTTCTGCTAGTTGCTGATTCGGGAAAGGGTAGTGGTTAGTAATTGTTAGAGATGAATAGCTAACTATCTGCTCTGAGTGTAAGGACATAACATCAATTTAAATTCTAGAAACAGACACAAATGCAGTACCTCAAAATTTGAGGAAACCATTAAAGATGTTAATGACAGATTGGTCTTGGACGCTTCATAATCAGAAACATTGAGAGCCAACCTTGCAGTTTCTCTGTCATGCCAAGGAGAACACTTCTACGTCAACATTTTCTATTGGATAGTCAAATATTGAATAAGTTAATACAATTGTTTTCACAAAATGGATGGAAAAACAATCTGGAATGAGGTCCAACTTTCAAGACACAAGTGTTAACACGATGTTGAGTAAAGTTGATTTAGCTTGATCGTCTAACACCACTAAAATTGCCAGGGGGGAAAAAAGAAAAAAAGAAAAAAAAAGGAAAAAGGAAAATTTCATTAAGTTCATCTCCTTGAGAAAAGATTTGCCAAAAGAACCTCATTTAGTACATAGAAGAAGCAGAGAAGGTAATAATGGATTGCATGGCCCTCTTTCCATTGCTTGGGCACTTCGGCAATATAGGGTAAAAAGAAGTTTTGGCGGTCAAACAATCTCTTAAACTTTTTTTGAGCTATATACTGTTAAGTGGAAAAAAATATCAATCAAACGACCAGCAGGTCTAAGTGCACCTATGTTGCAGCAAATGCCAGGCACACATTCATATTTAAGAAAGGTAAGTCTTTGAGTTTTGTTTTTCAGAATGGGATGCAAGGGATGGAATGCAAACCCTGAGGGATGACCGAGCAAAAATTTGAAGTCCGAAGTCCGGATTCAACAGAGGTATCAGACAACCTTTTCATGTAGCATTTTCTTGAGTTTTTTTCCCTTCTTCTCTCTTTTCTTTTCCCTCCCGCAATGTCAAGTAGAGCAGAGTAACTCAGCAGTGCACAACCGAGGCTTATGGACAAGGTAATTAGTTAAATAGGTGTGAAAATATAGGTATTTAGCTCAGCAACGACAACAAAAACATAAGAAATGCAGCGCATTCTGCAAATATGAGAAGAAATCAAAACTACAATAGGTCTAAAATATTTTTTGCAATTTCATTGTTTAGTTAGCAATCTAAAATATATTCTCAATCTAAAACTCTATCCTGCTCCTTCCTCATCCACAAAACTTAAACCATACTCCTAGTATCACAACAGCATATTGGAATCTGAAAACGGTAGAAAAATGATAATTTAACAATGTAATGGAGAAAGACCAAATGATATGCCAAAAATTAGCAAGGACATAAGAATGAAGCCAAATTCAAAACTACTGCTGAAGCAGCATCATTCACTGATGGTTACGATTAGTTAGAACATTATCAAGAAAAACCAAGGCATGTTAAAGGTAGCTTTGTAGAGAAATATGCAAATATGATGCTAGATTCGCGTACCTTTCACTTACAATCTGAAGGATGGGATAAAAAGGACCAGCAAGCGTGACCAGAAAACACATAGTAGGTTCAGCAGCTTCTGCAAAGCTATTAAGATCGGCCTGCAAGATATTAATTCGTATGCCCAATAAAACTTCAGTTACTATATAACACATAACTTCTTTTCCTGAAGATGAAATGGACTCCAAATCTGTACCACAAGGTGAGGACGAAACCTGGCCAACTGGCTTGTCACATCTTGAAGCAACTACAAACGAACAGTTAGAGAACAGAACAAGACAAGCAGCTAATAGATATGCTTCAGATCCTACAAAATTACAATCAGCGCCTTACTCATGTTAGTTATTGGATAGTTAGTTCACCTGAAGATGCATATCAACAGCATCTTGTTTGTGTGATATAATGTATGGTAGCAAGTAGTTAGCAACAGGCTTAAACTCTGGCTCTAAACCCTGAACTGGAATCCCGATCAGCTACAATGGACAAATATAAAACATAATGATCGAGACAGCATGTAGGCAAGATGAAAATCTCAGAATTAAGCTGAAAGCCAAAAGGAATCTAGTCCTAGGAAGTGCACATAAAACAGGAAAATCAACTGGAAAAAAGTAAGTCAAATGCCGACAACAAAACGATGCTATCACCTAGATGCAAGAGGCGCTGTACAAATTTCAATTATTACCTGAATAAAAAATAAAGCTATTGGGTTCCCACGCATACAAGATATCCGCACATAGCGGCAAGGAGTGTAATTCATTGGGTACATCCTGTTGCGCCGAGGTGCCTCACAGCGAGGTCGAACTTTAGCAAATGTCTCTGGCTGTCAAGTGAACATGTGAAGGGGGCGCAAAGATGTAATACAGAACATTGTGATAAAACAATCTTATTTCAAAGAACAAAACAAAGTCTCATAGCAATATAAGGTAATTGTAAAAATCATGCATGAAAACTGTAACACAAGTCACAAGGGGAAAGACACGCTCAACAAAAAAGTACTAGATATTTAATGTCTGGCCATCAAATTTGAAAATGAAACTTGCAAACCAGAAGATAAAAGCATCAATATTTAAAACACTGTTTATTTATGTTCAACTAAGCGAAACAGGAGCGTAGTTATTGGCATCCCCCAAACAGGGCCACTGAATGAGTTACCATTCAATAGTCCCTAGAAATAAAACACACATGAGACATGAACCAATTTTCTATATCATATGCTCATAGCAAATGAAAAGAACAATGCCCATAATGGGAAAATCAAACCCAAGAACATGCATGATATGTCCTACTTTTGTTTAGTCGCTAATTATAAAGATCGTGAAAAAGTTCCCAAAGCTGCTGTTTTCACAAAGCAGCAGCAACCAGCCTCTCCCAGTTATCATAGATAGCAGACATCCATGTTTAAAGTCACAAATTCTGCCTCAATGCGGAATTGGAAAATTATATGCCATATAATAAATAAACTGGTTGACATTGACTTGATCAGAAGATTCATTGTTCTTTCTTTAAAAAAAAAAAATTGACAATTATAACTAAAGGTTACACATCTTCATGGGTTCTCCATTTCTCTTTCATGCTTCCTAGAGTGGGTATGCATGAGTTACACAACATCTAAAAGTACCATACCTTGTCACAGTATTCAATGAGCAGAGGGATGTTTGAGGATGAGAAGCACTGCAGACACTCATTCCTTACAGATCAACCAGGAGAAGCCACATTTGATCATTAAAACATAAAATTGAAACCTGGAACTGAGATAATCGGCTTGGTTAAAAGAATGAAGCATAACAGAACAAATTTGCTGGTCAGGAGCAACATCATTAGCTAGCATCATTTGGAAAAAATTCATAGCATCATTTACTAAAGATCTTTTGCAAAGTCTATTAACTACTGCACTAAAATCTTTCAATGTAATTTCAAACCCAGATTCAACCATATGATGAAAGAATGACATAGCCTTTCGAGCATCTCCCTTTGCACAATTTGCCTTTATAAGAGTGGTAAATGCAACTTTCGACAACATGATATTTTGGTCTTGGAGAAGGGAAAATACTCTTTCAGCATCACTTACGTCTCCATATGCACATAAACCATTTATAAGAATGTTATAAGTGACAATATTTGGCTGAATGTTAAGTTGAACCATCTCATCATGTAATTGAAATGCTCTGTTGAGATCTCGAGCTTCGCAAAAACATTGGATCAGAGCATTATAAGAAGTTTGATCTGGAGAAAGACCCTTAGCTAACATGTCCTTCAGCACTCCAACAGATTCTTCCAGCTTCCCTTGCTTACATAGTCCTTTCATAACCACAGTGTAAGTTACTTGATTTGGCTCCATACCATTTGCTTCCATTTCCTCAAGCAGCTCAAATGTGGCTTCTAAGTTTCCCACTTCACAAAATGCATTCATAAGGGTAGTATAAGTAACAACAGTTGGCGCTAAATTATGAATCCTAATTTCATCTAACCATATTCTGGCATCAGCTAGTTTTCCGGCTTTGCACGACCCATCTATTAGGGAATTGAATGTAACTATAGTTGGAGCAATCCCTTTCTCCAATAATTTTTTGTACGATTGTACTGCCTCTCCCATGTTACCAAATTTAATATATCTATTAATCATAATATTGTACAATACAACATCTTGTATGAAGTCATTATTTGTCAATGTATCAAAATAACTTCTTGCTTCAGAAATGGTTCTCTTCTCACACAATCCTAATTTAATGGATCTGAGTGGAAAAGAATTTGGGATGATTCTCCTTGTACACATCTCCTTGTAAAGTTGGATGGCTTTTTGTACCTCACCCAGCTTGCAAAGGCCATGAATTATCATAGAATACATGAAAAGATCTGGCTTTAAACCAACATTTTCCATCTCAGAAAGCAAACTCAGAGCTACATTTATCTGTCCACTTTTACACAAGCTACTCAGTAGCACACGGTATGAGATACGATTTATCTGAAGACCCTTAGATAGCATCTCCTCTCGCAGCCTAAAACCCTCTTCACTATTACCTGTCTGGCAATGCGCACAAATCAGTATTGTGTAGGTCAGAAGATCAGGGTTTGAGTCTTTATGTAGCATTCTCTCAGTAACTTTCCAATCTCCACCCGCCATACCAAGTAAACGAAATCCTTTGGCAAGAATGTTATAAGTGACTCGATCAGGCTCCAATCCATGTTTTTTCATGTCATTTGTAAAGTCCAATGCTTCTTCTAGTGAGCCAGTAACGCAGAGCCCATGGATGAGAATATTGTAGCTATATGCATCAGGAATTAATCCATACTTAAACATCATGCAGAAGAATGATTTTGCAATATCTAGAAAACCCATTCTACAGAACCCTGCCATCAGAGTATTAAACCAAGCAACAAAAAGCTCTCCCTCTGTCTCTTCTATCTCTCGCAGAAATGCAATTGCTTCATGAATCAAGGACTGCCTGCATAGACCGTCAATGAAAATTGAATTTGTGTACTCAGTTGGGCCAGACCCATTAGCTTTTATTGTACTATAAACATCCCACATGAGATCAGTGTGCCTCAAGTTGTGTAACAAACTATTGTATGTCATAATTGATGGCTGAATATCTAAGTCCTTCATCTTGGACAGGACAAGAAGAGCATCATAGACCATACTACTTCTAGAATAAACAAATGCCAGCATATCCCACACCAAATTGTTTGAATCCCAATCAATGAAGCTTTTAAAAAGCACCTCACAAAATGAGGGTGCAGATCCAGAGCCTGACAGAAATCATAAAAAAAACCTATGAAATGAAGAATTAGCAATCTCCTAGCGGCTCAGAATCAATTCCATCCACCATGCATTTCAACAATAATAGGATATCATGTAGGAGAAGAAAACAAGATAACTCAACTCAAAAATAAATAAATAAATAAATAATGCTTAACCTTTTTCCTCTTTCAACTGGGTGGAATTTCATGTATTCCCACGCACTCATAGTTTTCCCCAAAACATCCATCAGCCAAACTTATGTAATCATAATCGTCCATGATATATATTCAACATTCTGCCGTTTCACAACATAAGTCCAGAACTTTCAGCCCAATTATTCTAACCCAATTTGATCTAAAATAAAATTCCATGAAATACAATAATTACAAAGAAAATGCCGGTTACCTTCTTCTTGAAGCACTTGCTGCAAATGACACTGCAGTGCACGGCACCGCTTCTTTCCCGCCAAAATATGGGCAATAACGAACTGCGAATTTCGTGAGTGCTTGACTCCAAACTCATTTTGCAACAAAAAGAAGAGTTGAATTGCATTTTCCGAGCTGAGCTTCCCGACAATTGTGTCTATTTCAGAAGGCCCCAATTTCAGAACTTCATTCTTGAACCAATCATCGTTTCTGAGGGAATTGAATAAGAGCTTACTACTGTAACGAAGCGGAGACGAGTTAAAGTGACCGAGGATTTGCGAGACCGTGTCGTTTTCCAGGAAACCCGCGACGGCCGCGACGCTGGCGAAGGAAAGGCCGAGAGGCTCGGTGAAGATGAGGGGGACGAGCAAACAATGCCGTATAATGGGCGACCGGAACATTGTGTATGGTGACTGGAAGAGTCGAGGAGCAGTGCACCTGGGTTTAGGGCTTAAGTTAGACGGTAGATTGATTAGGAAGAGTGAAGGAGCAGCGTCTGGCTTACGGCTTAAGTTAAGAAGTTAATTAGATTGATTTGGAAGAGTGGGTGGAGGAGCCGGGAGCGTCCGCTATTCCTAGGTTTATTTGGAGACTCATAAACAATAATTTGGATATAATACTAACTACTCACTTTGCAGCAATAAGAATCATACGCCATATTTATATTTTATTTTCAAAATTATAATATTGTCACTATCTACGTATGATTGTTTATATTAAATTTGGCAAACATTGTAGATGAAGTTGAAATAAAACATTTTTTTAATTTTTTTCAATATTAATACTAAAAAATTTATTGTCAAATATAAGGATATTTTTAAAAAAGTAAATTATTATTTTGTAGCTTATCAATTATTACAAACATGACAATTTTTACTCATTTAAATAAGTACATGAAGTAATTTATTCGTTTATGTGGATATTCTACCCCAAGAATGAAGTGAGAACTTTTTTTTTTAGAGATAAGTATCAAAATATCCGTAGTGCAGATACTCACTGTTCGTTAATATATAATTAATTAAAAAATATATTAAATATACTTGGGGGAAAAAAAAAAACTCATTCTTAATATTTTTATCCATAGCCAGCCACTTTCTCCATCTTATTTTGAATCTTTCCCATCACCATTCAATCTTCTTCGTCGCCTTACACCTCTACTACTCTTCAAGGTTGTGTTAATAAAATTGGAGGCTTAAGGCAAAATATAAAAATAAAGCTTTAATATATAATAAAAAAATAATTTTTTAATACACATATCTTTTCAGTAATTATTTCGTATTTTATAAGGAAAAAAGACTTCTCATATAAAATATTATTATCTAAATTTTATTTTCTAACTTTTTTAGAAGTAAAATTATTAATTATATTTTTATTATTAATTTCATCTAATATTCTTCTTTAATTGATCAACATAGTTAGCCCATTTTATTTTTCTTGAGATGTTGATAGATTTTATTAATTTTAATTTTGAAAATTTTATTTTAAAGAAATAATTTTTTGATTTATAGTAAATGTGAATTAACACTAATATTATTTAGTGATTAATACTGAAAAAGAATGAATAAGATAGGGTTTTGATAAGTAAGAGAAAAAAAATTAAAAGGATAGTGGAGATTTAGGAGAATGAAAAGTACTAAAATTTAAATTTATTTTTTTAATTAGTTATTTACTGTAAATTTAACTAATTAGGTTAGGCCTAAATTGTTTGAAAAAGAAAACATATATATGAGGCTTCTAAACTAAAGACCTAAATGTTTTAAGCCTATAATGTGAAAAAAAACATAATAATAATAATAAAATGAAAAAATAGGCCTTATATTTTTATTTTTGTAGCCTAAAATATAGAAGAAAAAAAACCATGAGTTATCGCTGTTGTCTTTTTTTTTTTTTTTTTTTTTCCACACACACACATCAGGAGTCTCTTGACCTCCCACATAATGTGAGAGACTTATGTCTTTAGACCACAAGCCACTTGACTAGGTTATCGCCGCTATCAAAGTCTATTGTCGGAAAGGCTACTAGAGAGGAAGACTCTTTGGCTCTTATCAAAATGAATTTCAAAATGCCAAACTCCACAAGAGTTTGTAAAAGCCAATGACTCTTTCCAGATTTCATTTTTCCTTTTTTTCTCAAGATTCAATATTTTTCACTCTTCTATTCACAAATCCAATTAACTGAATCAACCCACTAAAATTTAAGCCTGAAAAGGCACCACCAGCAAGCGATCTATAAAAAACTTAAATAGGGATTGTAATAAAATAATATTAAATTGATCACTTCATAAAATGTTGAGAATTTTGCCTTTATAAAAAGATAAAATTAACAAATGAGAGATACAAATTATTTTTAAATTGATTTAAATTTCTTAGTTCCTCCAATTTAAAATAACATGTGGATTGTGTTCTCATATTTTTCATGCATATTATTTGTTTAAATCAAATACAACTAGCAATCAGATAAATATCATGGAATAAGGTTTGATCTTATCATATTTCATTCTAAAAATTAAAATTGGATGCAATTATTAATTCATAATCTAGCATATAATGTGCTTTCTGCTGCAGATATGGCCTTACGGGGTCAATACATGTGCCAAACTCACAGGGAAAAAGACAAAAAAAAGAAAAGAAAAAAAAAAGATATTACAAAAAGCTGAGATAATTTTATTTAGATTCCATCTAAGAACTTCAGAATAATTAAGACATTAATTTTTTACTTTAGCAATCAAATTTATTTTGCATCATGGAGTACATATTCTGTGGTACACCATTATGAAGGCCCACTTACGAAAAATTTCTTGGGCCATTGTGAGTTGAAGAACGTTGGGCAGCTGCCCAAGTTTGAAACCTCAAAGGAGGATCCTTGTGTGGTAGACATTTGGATAACTTTTGGACAAGAGTCCGCAGGTCGACATGTCCAAATGAATTAAAAGAGTGTTTGGGTGAGCTTATAAATTTTTTAAAATATCTTATAAAATATTTAAAAGCTTATAAGTTGATAAAAAATATTTGATAATTTAAAAAAAAAAAAAAACTTATAAGATTCTAAAATAAAATATTAGGAGCTTATAAGCTCTTTTAAAAAAAATAAGAAAACCACAACTTATTTTTAAGATCTCAACAAGTTTCTTCATTTTTAACTATTTTAATTATAAAATTGTCATTATTAACATCTTATAAGCCCCAAGATTTTATTTTATCCAAACAATTCGACAACTTATTTTAAAAATAAGATCTAACATCTTATAAGCTCCAAAAATATCTTATAAAATGTAGGAGCTTATAAGATGTTTAAAATAAACTTAGCCTTTATATTGTTAAATGTTAATTGTTTAACACTTAAATACTTAATTGTGGCTGAAGTAGTAAATTAGCCTAATAGTATCGCCTTCACACTTGTATGTGTAAGATTTAGGATTCGATCTCTTGATGTGTGCATTTAAATTTTCGCCGAGTAGCCAACTGTGACTGAGTCGAATAGTTAATTAATTCAATAGCATTATCTTCAAGCATATAGAAATAAAAGTTTGGGGTTCAAATCTTAGTGAACACTGAATGTGTGTTCAGTTAAGTGGTTAATTGATTGAATGACATTGTCCTCATACTCATATGTGTAAGGTTCGAATTTCAAATCCTATTACTTGGGCAAATGTAAATTTAAAAAAAATAATAGTTGAATGAATGATATCATTTCCGGACCTTATTTTGTGGTGGAGGTCACTAGATGCTTGAACTTGTTAAATAGCCACTAGAATTGTTTGTGGAGCTTGATAAATTTCGTGTATTATCACAAATAAATATTTATCAAAATGTAGGAATATATCATAATATGAATAACAAAAATTAAATATATCTAAAAATCTCACTCAAGACCTTTTGCTGAAATATATAAAGCTACCTTAAATGGGTTATTGCTTTATTACACGACTAAACAAAATCCAAGATCATTTTTAAGATCATTTTATTCTTATATTTCTTCCTAAAATACCTTTTTTATGTATATAGCAGGCAACGAACTAAATTAATTAGGTATTGCTATTTGATGTCAATGCATGAACCAAGGGCCAAGTAAGAAGTGAAAATGGCCATTGAAGAGTTGTACGGCCAGTTCTAAAAAGAAAAAAAAAAAGGAGAAAAAAAAATTTGAAAAAAAGAATGTTAGAAATAAAATGGAAAAGAAAAAAGGACTCCATTGGGTCCAAATGAACTAACAGATAACTATTTGATAAGCACGATTTGCCTCAAAATATGACCTTCAAGTCCAACCTGAGAAGCTTTTAAAGTAATTTTCATTTTTCAAAGCTATAGTAAAATTTTATAGTCTTGTAATTTAAAGCATTTTTACTCTTTGTTATGGTTTTCTTCCCACATTCCTCCTTTTCCCCATGAATATCACGTTTATATCAATCTTGGAGTTCTGACAATTTAAAAAAAAATAATAATAATAAACAAAAATATTGACAACGTAATAATTTCATTTTCGAATACTTTTAAAAATGTAGATTATGTTGTTACTTTCTGAAATACATAATCAAGTTTCGATCTATTGAAGTAATACTTTTAAACCAATGTACCCATTTCCTAATGCTCTGCATGATTTAGAGGGTGTTTGGCTAATTTTATTTAAAAGGTCTTGTAAGCTCATACGCTAGGGCTATCAATGGATCGGATTTTAATCTGAATTTGATCCAAATTTGATCAAAATTTTAGGATTTTTATTCGATTAAAAACATCCGATGGATCAGATCCGATTATAAATATCCATAATTCAAAATAATTGGATTGAATGCGAAATTAAGTAATCCAAATTCGAATTTTAATAATTTTTTGTTAAATTAATATATTATATTGACTTAATGTCTATATTAATGTTTATATTATACTATTAATATTGAGCTTTAGTCTAAAAAATAAGAGGGATACTGATAAAATATCAAATGTAATAATGTATAATAGTTCATCTATGCATTAATATAATGTGAAATATGAGTTTAGTATTCAAATATTTAACTTTTGGACTAATATATAATAAAAAGTTGTTAAAAATTCAAATATAATGTAAATTTAATTTATAAATACAATATTTTTAAACAATTCAAAAGAAAAAAAAATATTAAATAGGGTTATTTTTTTATTGGATTCGGATATGGTATTGACTAACAAATATTCTATAAGATATCGGGTTGAATTCAGCTATGAATTTTGATAATCAGATTTGGATTTGGATTCGGTTATGGTCTATCCAATCCGATCCGAATTCGATCCGTCGACAACCCTACCTATGTTTTATAAAATATTTTTGGAACTCATAAATTGTTAGATATTTTCTTAGAAATAAGCTTTTAAAGTATTTGAATAAAATAATATATTTGAGCTTATAAGATATTAGTAATAATATTTTTGTAATTAATATAATAAAAGTTAAGCTAAATTGTTAAGATCTTCAAAATAAGTTAAGCACTCCTTACTTTTTTAAAATAAGTTAGGCACTTCTAACATCTTATTTTATAAGCTTATAAGTTCTTTTTAAAAAAAATTTACCAAATACTTTTTGACATCATATAAACTTTCAAACATATTATAAGATATTTTGAGAAGTTTATAAGTTCACTCAAACAACTTCTTAGTTGAGGTGGTTAAACTAGAAATTCCAGGAAAATTCAAAACTCCTCCAACCTAAAATACAAAAGGGGTCAAATGTGTGAATTTCTGCTTGTGGGCCCTTTGGATAAATGGACTCAAACTTCATAACATGGTGGTAGTGGCCTTTTATTTTTGGGCCATTTTCTGGCCCAATTAGTACTATATTTGTTCTGATTTTTCTAGCAGCCTAACCACAAATTGGATTTAATCAAAATTAATCAAAGTGGCAAATTGATGTTTAAGTTCTACAAAATCAAAGTTTTCTGTTGAGCGTAAATGGCATTATTGCCAGTGTCTCGTTTCCATTTTGTTCACTCTACTCATGAAGAAAAATAGGGGGAAAAAAGATGAAAAGTAAGAAGGAAAGAAATGTAGAAATAGAAACAACTTACAAAATGAAGGCAACTGAAGAGGATTAAGAGAAATACATTAAAAAAGATTGCATATACAGATAAAATCGATAAAATGAAAGAAATTTGAGTGAATAGAAAATGAATTTTATATTCAATGAAGAGACATTAAAAACTCTAAACATAGGCTATATATTTATCAACAATATTATGAATTTTTAACAAAAATTAGGATAACTCATACTGCAAGGAAGGAGAATAGACCTCTCAAAATAATTTTATTATGATGTAAGGAGAATATAGTGAATATTCATGAATAAATAATTACAATATTATAATCAATTTTTTGGGAGTTGATACATTTGATTGGAAAGAATAAGTGACAAAGAGTGCAAAATGAGAATATCAAATAGTCACTGCATTTCTTTTTTAGGATTCTCGTATCTATTTATGTAAATATATTATTGAAGGAGGATTCGACCTAAATTAGTTAAAATAATTGAAAATAAATTTGAATCCAGAATTTTCTACACTCAACATATCGGCTTTACTATCTGAATAAGACTTATTAATTTTTTTATTTATATTTAAATGCATTCATATTTTTTCTTTTTTTAAGTTTAAAATTAGGAATGTTAACGGAGTGGGTGAGGCAGGGTACACCTCCCCCACCTCGCAAGGAAATATTGGTCTCCACCCAACCAAAATTTCTGCAGGAATGAGGAATGAGTGCTCGTCGCAGGGAAGTAAATTTACATGGATATTTATGAGTATTTATTAACAAATTAAAAAAATCCTAAAAACTATTTTAATTAAATTTTAAAAATTATAACTTAAAAGATCAAGTTAAATTTAAGACAGACAATAAGAAGATAATGTTAAAATCAATCCAACGTAATTAGATAACATAAAATCTAAAAATACAACATCGTAAACTATACATTTTGCTTAGTTTGCAAAATATATTTAGAATTTAAAAATTTCTTCAAGTCAAGCCTTGACAAATCAATTTCGCTACCATTTGAGTCCTGCACAATTATATATTAGATGTAATTTATTGTAAAAAATGGTCTTATAAATAATGAAAATTATTGTGGAACTATCCATATATATATATATATTTACTTACATCAATATTGTTATATCTTTATGTTATTTTTATTTGTAATGCTTCTTTTAAAAAAAGAGGTTGTCCGTGACGGTGGCGGAGTACTAAGGTGCAAGGCGGCAAAAAAGATTATATTAATGGGTGGCAAATGTCCACATACGAGTATTAAGATACTTATCTTAAAAAAAAGAAAAAAGAAAAAAAATCCTTATTTCGTCCCAAGAATAAAATATTTTTTCTATATGTTATAAATGAATAAATACCTTTCGGTTCTTGATTGAATAGGTAAAAAAATTTCATCCCTATTTGAAATATCTATAATAATTAAGGAGCTATAAAATAATTTATTTTTCTATGATGCCCTTATATTTAATAATAAATTTTTACTTAATGTTGAGAAAAAAAACTTGAAAAATATTTTATTTCTATTTCATCTACGATTTTTGTCAATTTTTAATATAAAACAATCATACGTACTATTACATTTAAAACAAAAAAAGGATGTAGGGATGCAAACAAATCAAGCTAGCTCGTGAGCTTGATGAACTAGCTCGAAAAGTATTCAAGTTCGAGGCAAGTTTGTATAGGTTTCGAGTCACCTCGACTTGAGTCAAATAATTCTTGTTCACAATTCGTGAACCAACTCGCACGGCTATATTTTTTTAAATAATATTTTTATATAAAAACTTTAATAAAATATATTAACTTTAGAATTTTTTATAAAATAATTTAACTTTTTGAGCTTGAGCCCAAGCTGAATTTGAGCTTATAACTTGATGATGAGTTCGAGCGTAACAAATTAAGTCGAGCTTGAACTAAGACTCGAGTTGCAATTTCCTTAGCTTGTCAAGCTAGAGCATTAAAAAAATGGTTAAAACTCGACTCGACTCTATTCAACCCGTTTGCATTTCTAATATAATGTATGATTCTTATGTATTGTATCCAATTTATTGTCTATGAGTCTCCAAATATTGTAGGGAAAATGAAAATGTAAGAGAGAAGAAAAATAAACCAAGGAATAGCAGACGGCATCGTTATCCTCAGTGTTCGAAAAATCGAACCGCTCATTGAACCGAAAAACTTACCGGTTCACGATTCACTGGTTCAACCGTTGGTTGGACCGTAATTGAACCGTGATGTCATAATTACGCAATATATATATTTATATTATATATTATTTAAAAAATTAATAAAATGTCAAAATATAAAGCATAAAGAGTTTAAATGATATTCTCTAACATCATAATCCAAATTTTTGAATATATCAAATTTAAAGTTTAAAGTTTAAACACATAAATAATTTAATGATGTCTCAGCCACTCCCCATTTGACTAATACTAGGTTATTTTGACTTTTAGCTTGTACCATAACCTTTAACTTTAGTACTTAGGCAAAAAAATAAAAACAAAAAAATAATTTCATTAAAAAATTAAAAAAATAAATAAATAACCATTCCAATTCCGGTGAACTGCTACCGGTTCACTAGTTCAACGGTCGATCCATTCAAATTGGAATATTTTCATAAAAAATGCTCATTTTTTTATTTTTTCAGTTTTTTCAAAAAATCGGACCGGGCCACCTGTCGGTCGACGGTCGGACCGGCCGGTCTGGTTCTGTTTTTTAATCAATGGTTACCCTCTCCTCGAATCTGCTCCAAATCAATCTAACGTCTACCTTAAACCCTAAACCCTAGACGTAATGCTATTCCACTCTTTTCATTCACAATACACAAGGTTCTGATCGCCCAGTATATGGCACCGTTTTCTCGTCCCCTTCATCTTCACCAAACCTCCCGCCTTTCCCTTTGCCAGCATCGCGCCCGTCATGGATTTCCTAGAGAACGACATGGTCTCACAAATCCTTGATCACTTTAACTCGGCTCCGTTTCATTACAGTAGTAAGCACATATTCAATTCACTCAAAAAACGATAATTGGTTCAAGAATGAAGCTCTTAAATTGGGGCCTTCTGAAATAGACACAATTGTCAAGAAGCTCAGCTCAGAAAATGCAATTCGATTCTTCTTTTTGTTGCAAAATGAGTTTGGAATCAAGCACTCACGAAATTGAGAGAGAGAAGGGGGAGAAGTACGGTGGTGGCAATGGGGAGAGTTCTAATTAAAGCCATTATGTGAAGTAGTTTGTAGCTGTAGAAAAGTAAAAATTGCAAAATGAAGGTGTACTTGAAGCAAAAAACTAAGAATTATGCACACACACACACACACATTTTTTTATTTATACACATGCACATACATTAGGAGCCTGTTCGGGCTCAAACTCCTAACCTCCCACATTACGTGAGAGACTTATGACATTGAGTCATATGCCACTCAACACACACATATACATGGTATGGGATAACCCAAGTGACTCGGCCTAAACTATATTGGCCCAAAGGCACAGTCCTGAGGAGCCCAACAGTACACCCGACCTCAGTTATCTTCGTTACCGCGGATCGGCGAGTCGACCGGTGATGCCAATCTGAGCACTGTACATTACTGTGTAGGTTCATATCTCAACCAAAGAGGTCGAGATATGCTCAGTACACCTCTGCCACATTAAATGCACTGACAGGCGGCATGCCACCACATTAATGGCGCATGCCACCCCACTACTGCCTGGCGCAGCAGGTACTTCAATAGAGTACTACCCTGCCCCTAAAACCTAGAAGGACAGCTACCTAGAACAGTACTGAGATAAGAAATGACTAATCACCCCTCACGTAAGGGAAAAGGCCCTTTGAACACACCAAGGGCATCTCAGACAAATCCATAAAAGGAGAAGGCTATAAATACTCTCACTTCAACCTTTCTAAGGTATGTTCTCATATACACAAAAAGCCCATACTCTGTTGCTATTGTCTAGTCAAACCATATTGACTTGAGCATCGGAGTGCCCTAGCTTGACGTTTGCTAGTGATTGCAGGATTCAGCCCACCTCTACACATAAATTCGACCAGGGAGGTCGAATTACCGAGACTTCTAGTTGATCTAATATCCAACGGATTCCACCCTCATCATTTGGCGCTATCTGTGGGAAACCTTTGAATCTGCTATCAATAATGGTAAACACCAGGTGAGCCCCCTTAGGAAGAGAAGAAAGTAGGAGATCCAACTCTCTCCCACCTCGACCTCACCAAGAGCCACTGGCACCAGGGGCCAGCGCCCAGCCAGAGCTAGTGGTCACTTTGACCATGCCCCAATAGATGCAGCTCATTAGTAAGCAGATTTTAGCTCAACTCTCGGCGGCCCTGAATCGACACACCACCCAACCGGAGCCGGCAGCCAGTGCAACACCGCAACCCACAGCCCCAGAGATAAAACAACCTAAAGCAAATTTTGAGCGACCAGAATAGAGCAGGCCACCATCGAGGCGTGAAATTAGCCCAGGCCGTTTTCCAAGAGAAATGGCTCGACCTGTGCCGCGAGAGGAGGTGGCAGATTCAATTGACCACGACGTTTAACCTATTCGAGCCCCGCAGCGCGATAGGGTCGAACGCTCGAGACACCACACGAATAGAAGTGTATCCTAGACGGATAAAGAGGAGTGGGAAGAGGTGTCGCACTAGGTGCAACAATTGAACCGGCGATTGGAGGAGATCTCGAGGAGAAACACGGGAAGGTTACCCCACCAAGAGGGACCGCAGAGGTTCCGAAGAGAAAGAGACTCCCCCCTTGTCCAAGATATCATCGACGAGCGCATTACTGTTGATGCCAAGATTCCGACTAGCCTGCCAAGATACGACAGATCGACCGACCCGAATGAGCACCTAATGCAGTTTGAGCATATGATGCAGCTGCATGGACACAATGAGTACATCCATGCAAAAATGCCGGTGACTACTTTCCATAGAATAGCACTCGACTGGTTTGTTAAACTGGAGCCGGCGTCGATATTCTCATATGACCAACTGTGCGATAAATTTTTGCACCAATTCGCGAGCAGAAAAAAAGCTAAGCTTCCCCATACACATTTGCACACGGTAAAGCAAGTTGAAGGAGAATCGCTCTAGGACTTTTTCACCCGATTCAACACAGAGGTGTTAAAGATCGACAGCCCGAGAATCGAATTCTTGATCGACGTGTTATTTCTGGGCCTCAGGCACAAGGAGTGTGCCAATGCTTTAGTTCGCGAGCAGCCCAGAATGATGGAGGAGCTCCTCGACCTCGTGGAGAGGCACATGACCCAAGAAGAGATGAACAAGTGGAAATATGGTAACCTAGAAGTCGACAAGAGGAAAAACAAAGAGAAAAATGATCGTCAGGTCAGAGAGGGACGTCGTTCCCCCATAAAATGCTTCCATAATTACACTCCACTCAACCTCCCGAGAAAGAGGTATTGTTTGCCATACAGCACAAAAACTTGCTTAAAAAACCCCGAAAGCTCATGGAGACCGAAGCCATGAAAAAATCAAAAAAGTACTGTCATTTCCATAAGTAGAAAGGACATGACACGGAAGATTGCTTCAACTTGAAGGATGAGATCGAAAGATTGATCAGGTAAGGCCATTTGAAAAAATATGTCGAGGAGCAGGTCAGGCGCAAAGAGGGCAGGGCAGACAGGACTCCCCGTAGAGAAAGGTCGGCCAGTCCAAGGAGAGAAGAAAAAAGGAAAAGACCTGCCCAAGAACCTAACCCACCCATTCGAAGAGTCATCGACATGATCGCAGGAGGTCCCACTGGAGGGGATTCTAGGAACGCAAGGAAACAAACCCAGAGGCAGCTAGAGTCAACCAGACCAACTAAGGTCGAGACGGTTTTCCAGCTCTAAACCAGCACCGAGCCAATCTCCTTCAGCGACTCAGACCTCGACCATATGGAGAACAAGAGAGTTGACAGAAAAATAGACTACCCCATAGTGGTAACCCTAGAAATAACCAACTTCGAGGTCAAAAAGATATTGGTAGACAATGGCAGCTCCGTGAACATCATGTTCTTGTCTACATTGAACAGAATGAAACTAAGGGAACTAAAGTTTGATTTAGTCAGAACACCGCTAGTCAAATTTGGTGGGTCCGAGATCATCCCAGAAGGATCTATCAACCTCTCCACAACATTTGGACAAGGCCCCAGAGCAGAACCTTGATGATCAACTATTTGGTGGTCGACGCTCCATTTGCATACAACGTCATCATTGGTCGACTAGCCCTAAACAACTTCAGGACCATCGTCTCTACTTGCCACATGAAGATAAAGTTCCTGACCTCAGCAGGAGTAGGAGAACTCTTATGCAACCTCAAGGCTGCATGGCGCTGCTACACCATTTCCATCGAGTCTAATGAACAGAAGAAACGACATCAACTGAAGCCTTTGGGGGATGCCCCTGTAGCGAAACCCGATGAGGGACCTTTAGCTAAGAAGAGAAAGTTGGAAGGCACTCAAGTTGAGCCTGTCGGGGAGTTCAAAATATTAGAGCTCGAACCTAGAAACACCGACAAAACCACTTGGGTCGGGAGTGATATGGGCGACCGTTTGGAATGCCTCATTGATGTGTTCGCTTAGAAAGCTACAGATCTTCAAGGAATCGACCCAAGTATCATCGTCCATTGACTCAATGTGGACCCAGCTCACAAGCCAATGGGGCAAAAGACAAGAACCTTCAATGCTGAGAGGTCCCAAATCATCGAGGAGGAGGTCAGCAAGCTTTTAGAAGCAGGATATATTGTAGAAATTCAGTACCCCTCTTGGCTTTGTAATGTTGTACTTGTCCCTGAGAATGAGGGGAAATGGGGAATGTGTACCAATTTCACTAATTTAAATAAAGCTTGGCCGAAGGATCCTTACCCCTTGCCTCGTATAGATTTATTAGTAGATTCTACAGCTGGATGTGAATTGTTGAGCATGATGGATGCCTTCCAAGGCTATTATCAAATATTTATGGCACCCGAGGACAGAGACAAGACCTCTTTCGTTGTCCCCAATGGAGTATATTACTTTTTAGTCATGCCCTTTGGACTCAAAAATGCGGGAGCAACGTACCAAATATTGGTCAACTTTATGTTCAAGAATGAGATCAGGAGGCCGATGAAGGTCTACGTCGATGACATGATCGTCAAAATCGAGAAGGTCGAGTACCACCTAGCCGACCTCGACCACACCTTTGCCATATTAAAGGCTTTCGGCATGAAGCTCAGCCCTAACAAGTGCACATTTAGAGTACGCGGGGGCAAGTTCCTCGGGTATATGGTTAGTTAAAGAGGGATCGAGGCAAACCCACAGAAGATCCAAGCAATTCTGGACATCGCCCCACCTCGTACGGTCCCAGATGTCCAACACCTGGTCGGCAAGATCATAGCCATCGGCAAGTTCATAGCACGGCTGGCCGACAAGAGCTTACCTTTCTTCAAAATACTTAGAAATGCCAAAAAATCAGGGTTTCAGTGGACTAAGCATTGCAACTAGGCCTTGGTAGAGCTCAAGTAATACTTGTCTTCACCACCTATGCTCGCCAAACCCGAGATGGGAGAAGTGCTATAGCTTTATCTAGCTATGTCCACTGCCTCGATCAATTTAATATTGACATCGACAAGGGACTCACCATCCTGTGTAATATTGCAGCAAGCTTTACATGGGCCCGAAAACAATTATTTGGAGATCGAGAAGTTCTCCCTCACCCTTGTTAAAGCAGCCCGGAAGTTACGGCCTTACTTCCAATCCCATGCGATTGTGGTGTTGACGAATCAACCATTAAAGCTGGTGTTGTCGAAACCCGACACTTCAGGTCGACTCACCAAATGGGCCATCGAGCTCGGAGAGTTCGACATCACATTCCAGCCGCAGACGGCTATAAAAGCATAAGTCCTGGCCGACTTCATCGTCGAAAGATTGGACCTACCAATCCAAAATGTCGAGAATGCCTCGGTATGTACATTACACGTTGATGGTTCGGCAACCACATCAGGAGATGGAATAGATATGTCCCTTCGTTCCCTACTTGCCGAGGAATATGATTTTACCATAAAACTAGACTTCCTGATTACCAACAATGAAGCAGAATATGAGGCTTTCATTGCAGGAATGCGCATGGTTGCAGCTCGCAGCGTTGAACGGCTTGTAGCGATCATTGATTCTCAGCTAGTCGCGAAACAGATCGAGGGCAATTTCGAGGCGAATGAGGTTAAAATGACTTAGTATTTGACAGAAGTAAGACAATTACGACAATCAGTCAGAAGTTTCACCCTGAGCCAAGTCCCCCGAACAGAGAACGAACGAGCAGACGCTCTCTCAAAGTTAGCCAGCTCGACGAAAGATACCAAGGAAAGAACCATAACATTTTTTGTGGCCAGCAAACCTTGTAATCCAGCCACCAATCATAGTCTCGTCGGATGCGTTGAGGAGACAGCTCTCTCTTGGCAAGAGCCAATTAAGCTTTACCTGAGTCAAAGGACCACGCCCGTCGACGATGAGGAAGCCCGCGGGCTTAGATGGCTGGCAGCCAAGTTTGCACTAGACTAACATGGACAGCTCTATAGGAGGCCAATATCAGGACCCCCACTGAAATGCCTAGCGGTCGAAGAGGCGAACAAAGTACTGCAGGAGATATACGTCGGCATCCGCGGCAACCATTTCGGTAGTTGATCTTTAGCGCACAAAGTTGTCCGTTACGGTTATTTTTGGCCCACCTTATTACAAAACTCAGTCGACTTTGCTAGAAAATGCCCGTCGTGCCAAATCCACTCGAACATAGAGCACCAACTAGCTACATCGATGCATAACGTCCAGATCACATGGCCATTCAACCAATGGGGGATCGACATAGTTGGATCTCTCCCGGAGACATCGAGCCAGCGTAAGTTTGTCATAGTGGCAGTTGGATACTTC
This sequence comes from Jacaranda mimosifolia, assembly GCA_018894105.1. Classification (NCBI taxonomy): domain Eukaryota; kingdom Viridiplantae; phylum Streptophyta; class Magnoliopsida; order Lamiales; family Bignoniaceae; genus Jacaranda; species Jacaranda mimosifolia. Next base: position 29,799,909 of record CM032125.1, on the reverse strand, counting down.
ACCAAATGGGTGGAAGCCGAAGCAGTTCCAAAAATTACTGACGCGGCCATCAAAAGTTTCATTTGGAAAAATATAATCTTTCAATTCAGGTTGCCTAAAGTTTTAATCTCGGATAATGGCACTCATTTTCAAAGTAAGAGCATGAGAAAATGGTGCGAAGCCTTGGGCATCACCCAACACTTCACGTCGGTGGGACATCCCCAGGCTAATGGTCAGACCGAGATCACAAATAGAACAGTTCTCGACCACCTCAAGGCTCAAATAATAGGGACAGGGGTTAGTTGGGCAGACGACCTCCCATGGGTGCTTTGGGCTTACAGGACCACACCTTGAACCGCCACGGGCCGCAGCCCGTACAGCCTAGTCTATGGATCCGAAGCGGTAATCCCGTTCGAGCTTATCCAGCACATAGCTCGAGTAATCCACTATAATCCGATTAGAAATGCAACGGAGAGGTCGCTTGACCTAATCACTGTCGACGAGCTGCGCCACGCAGCTTACAACACGATGCAGTAATACCGGTCGAAAATGACGGAACGCTATGACAGAACAGTGCAACCCCGGGGTTTCAAAGTTCGCGACCTCGTCCTCAAGAAAGTGGAAGTATAAAAAAATGTAGGAAAACTCGACCCATAGTGGGAGGGGCCTTACTCAGTGATCAAAGTGTCCAAGAACAATGCCTACCGACTAGCAGACGCAACCGGCCACAAACTACCACGACCTTGGAACGCAGTAAACCTGAAAAAGTTCTATGTGTAAAAGGCCATTGGCCTCCTTTGTATCTCTCACCAGCAATAAAAATTATAGCACACACTGACAACATTAAACTTGCAAAATCTCCTCTCCTTAGTCGATCCCGTAGTCGAAAAAACAAGCTCCATGCAACCAAGACCAAACAGTTGACCCCGTAGTCGACAAAGCGGGCTCCATGTCACCAAGTCCAGGCTTATCAGCTAAGACCAAACAGTCAACCCTGTAGTCGACAAAGCAGGCTCCATGCCACCAAGTCGAGTCTTATCAGCCAAGACCAAACAGTCAATCCCGTAGTCGACAAAGCGGGCTCCATGTCACCAAGTCCAGGCTTATCAGCCAAGACCAAACAGTCAACCCCGTAGTCGACAAAGCAGACACCAAGCCACCAAATTCAAGGCCTTTTTTCCCCATCGTCGACCCCGAAGTTGACCACACTTGTTTCTAGTCGCTAGTCAACACTTTTTAACCCATTATCGGATTAACTTACTAGATGTTTGTTATCCATCCCCAGAACTACTCAAAAATTTATTGGGGATCTTTTGTGTTGTATCTGTAATCTATTCAACGATAAAGACATACATTCAGCAAAACTAAAAGTAGTAAAGACGAAAGATCAGCGAAATTCGCTAATAAACCACTTGTTATGAATAATAAAATCTTCCACAGTACAACGCCTCATCGAGGCACCTTTATTACACATTAAGAAAAAAAAAAGACAACAAGCAAAAACCTAGCTAGAACCGACACCCTCATCATCAACCGCTTGAGCGCCCTCCTTAACGGCGTGCACGAGCTCATCACCCAAGGGGATAGAAATAGGCACAGACGTAGGCAAAGCAATGGCAACAGGGACAACAACAGTTGTCGGCTGAGAAGGGCCGGCTGCATCTTGGAGGAATTACTTCTCTGGAATAGAAAAATATTCTGCAGCGTCAACCGCTCTCTCTTTGACCTCGAACACGAAGTCACCGGCGAACTCAAACTCCTGGGTGACCGCTTTTAGCCTCCGCTCGACCTCAGCTCTCCTCTTTTGTTCATCGGTCAACGAGGTCGATAGCGAAACCTCTGTGATGCCCTCCACCGCAATGGCCTCCACACCTGCTCCCTCAACCCCACCCCCATCCTCCGGGTAAGGCTGTAACTGCTCATCGAGCAAATGGTTCAGGCAGTGTCTATCTTCAGGTCGGAAGGCATAACCCAAGAACTGCAGCTGCTTAAAGGCCTTCTTGAAGGAACTTGCATCTTGGAACGCTGGGCTTAACATGAACTACTGCACCGTCTCTCGGTGCACCAATGGCAATATGCGATAGAACTCAGTCCGGGCCTCGTCCAGCCCTGCATTCCGGCCCGCAGCTTGACCAGAATTGAAAGCGACTTGCCCATCCAAATGCAATTTTTTCACCAACTCATCCATCTTTGTCCTCTCATAGACAGATGCAACTAGCTACTTGTCCCTCAGTTGGAGCTCCTTGGTCAGCCCCCGACCTGTTTCTCCAACTCGTCGACCATCATCTGCGAAGACTCGAGTTGAGCTTTTAAAGTCTCTGCATCCCCACCAGCCTCCAGCTGCTCTCGATTGGCCAGGGCCAACTCCGACCTCCGGTAGAAGTTATACCCCAGCTGGCCGACCTAAAAGACAACGCTATTAGATGATCTATCAACATGTGGCAGCGTAATAAATGCGAACAATGCCCGAAGAGCTGCGTCTTGGCTCAGCCCCATAATCTTTCTCTGGTCGGCCAGGAACTGACCAGCCATCAACACTTTCAGTGGGGCAGCTCCCATCGATCCCGCCGTCTCCATGGAGAGCGAGTTATGCACCACCATACCCGACTCATTCCCGAACTGGGCGAAGGCAGCTTAAGCAGGTGGAATAGGACATCGTCCCCACGCACGCCAAAAAGGTCATCTCCGTTCGGCGGACTCGACCCCGCAGTTTTCCTTTTTCCTTTCTCGACAGCAGCCCTCTTCGGAGCAGGTGGGACCTGCTCCGCCATTGCTCTGTTACCCCGACCCATAGGGCTGCCGCCTATGGCCGCGATAGGTCAAGCGGGTGATGGTGTTGGTGAGGGAGTAGGCGTCGCGACCTCCTGGTTGGGCACCTCGATTGCAGCGGCCGCTTGACGAGTCGCAATAAATTGACACCGCTGTTGGTTCCTCTCCGCCCTCGCCAAGGCCTCGCCCCTCGACTGATTTATGATTTCCTCGTGATCTGTCGAATAGTAAAATAACAAGGGTCAAAATCGACAACAGCAATGGAAAAATAATAAATTAAAAGAAGTACAGTTTACCTAGTCGGTCATTTGCAGGCAAATTTAACGAAGCTAGCGATAACCCAGCCAACACCAAATTTCTCTCCTCGATAAATACCGAGGCCTCCATCTGTCCAAATTCAACCAGATCCCGAACGAAGGTGTTGGGCCAAGTCGGGGTAAGGTTACCTAGCATTTCGACATGTCCCATCCACCAGCCCCGAGGAATATTGAAACCCCCAGCGACCCGAACAAACAGGTACTATTTTTTTCATTCTTGCCCATAAGAGGAAGCGGGGGCTACAAGGAACTTACGATGCGGTCGAGTAGTCAAATAGTAGAAGCCCGACTCGTCAGCGCTACCCGACTTGTGAGACATTGACAAATGAAAAAGGTCTGAAAAGTTTTCAAAACTGGCTGGCTGGTCGAATAGGTGCATTAAAACGATGAAGTTACAGATGGTAGAGAAGCAGTTGGGCAATAGCTGGGTTATGCACACCTAAAGGCCCCTAAGCATGTCAATCATGGGAGCACTCAGAGGGAACCTTAGACCACATCTGAAAGCATCCTCGAAAATAGTAATACAACCTACGGGAGGATGGTGCATTCGACCAGTGGCCCTGAGAGTTAGCAGTTTGTATTTAACAGGAATATGGTATAACTGCCTAAGACGTCTCAGGTCTACAGGGTTGATGGTGGACACAATCTCGCTATAATGATCCGGTGTAAATAATCGACCCCGCGAGGGAGAAATCTGGCTCGGCCCAGCTTCATCCCCTCCGCAATTACTACTCGAGCTGCTAGAACTATAATCGTCACTCGATGACTCACTGGACTCTGCAGATACATATCTAGGCCTATCAGACTGGGTGGCCTCACTATCCCCTCGTCGACTACCCTTAGAGCCAGATAAACCCAACATTATGTAAAAAAAAAAATCTAAAGGACACGGAGTAGAAATGAAGGAGGCACTTACTAAGTCGAAGAGCTAAAAGCAGAAAATCTTGACTGCGAAAATGTTTGGCTAAGCGCTCGACTAGAAGCTAAAGCAGTAAAAGTAAAAATGGTTAGTTTTACCGTGGATATTTATAGGTGTGTAAACGCGGGAACCCAAGCGCCTGTAATAATGCAGTAACCGCCACGTAGCCCCACACGCGCCATGATGTAACCGCTCAATAAATGCGCTAAACCGTTGTTGATCTTCAAAAACCTTGGTTGATCTTTAAAACTCGGGTCGATCCTGAAATTCTCTCGTCGATTTTCACAACCGTCCACCAAGCTACTTCCCAATCCTTCTCGTCGAGCCCTCGTTCAGCATTCAGAAGTGGGGGGGACTCATGATATGGGATAACCTAAGTGACTCGGCCCAAACTATATTGGCCCAAAGGCACGGTCCTCCCGAGCCCAACAGTACACCCGACCTCAGTTATCTTCATTGCTGCGGATCGATGAGTTGACCCGTAATGCCAATCTGAGCACTGTACGTTACTATGTAGGTTCATATCTCGACCAAAGAGATCAAGATATGCTTAGTACACCTCTACCGCATTAAATGTACTGACAGACGGCATGCCGCCGCATTAATGGTGCATGCCACCCCACTACTGGCTGGCGTAGTAGGTACTTCAATAGAGTACTACCCTGCCCCTAAAACCTGGAAAGACATCTACTTGGAACAGTACTGAGATAAGAAATGACTAATCACCCCTCAAGCAAGGGAAAAGGCCCTTTGAACATACCAAGGGCATCTCAGACAAATCCCTAAATGGAGAAGGCTATAAATACTCTCACTTCAACCTTTCTAAGGTATGCTCTCATACACACAAAAAGCCCATACTCTGCTGCTATTGTCTAGTCGACTCGTATTGACTTGAGCGTCGGAGTGCCTAAGCCAAGGGCTCCTCGGCTAGCCTGACGTTTGCTAGTGATTGCAGGATTCAACCCACCTCTACACGTAAATTCAACCAGGGAGGCCGAATTTCATCGAGACTTCCAGTTGATCCAATATCCAACGGATTCCACCCTCATAAAAATATATATATATATATATGTGTAAGTGATGATCATTTGCAAGGATAAGCATACAAAGTGTCGGTATGTTTACTTTATTTGATTAGGTTGGATATACAAATTTATTGGTCCTAATTCATTATTTACTTTCAATGATTCCATCCCATGGACAACAAGTTGACCCGATATGAAACGACATTTTTGGTTGATAACTTATCAAGGCCAAGAGGGTGTGATTTAATAGTCCTTCCAACCCATAATTTTTTATTTAAAGAAAAGGTCTGAGTTGCCGCTAACATATAAAATTAAATTACATCCATATCCTTATATGCACTTCATACCTTCTTCCCAGTTTTTGGGATTTATCGGTCTTTGTGCAATTTTCTCTAAGATGAAGACAGGTTTGACCACATATAATTTCCTCTTTAAGGCAAAAAAAAAAAACTATGGTGGCACACAGCAAAGCCAGCGGAGGTAGCTAAGCTTACGTAGTAGTACAGTCACTACTGTGCAAACCGAAAAAGACAGCCTATGTGGTCCTACGACAGGGAAAATGGTGGGCAGCGATGGTGCTCGTGATGGTGAAAAACTGTTGGGGAATGATTGATTGGAAAATAAAACAAGAAATTTGGAAAGAGTATAATAGAGAAGGCAAAAAAAATTTGAGAAAGTAAAGAGAAGTTGAATATATCTGGAGAGGAGAAATCGGTAAAGAAGTTCATGGAAAAAGATAAAGGGAAAGCTAGTAGATTTAGGTGGGAAAAAATTAAAAAAGAGACAAAAGGGTATTTTAGGCAATACATACCAAAATCATATTATTTAATTTAAAAAGCATATTATAATATAAAATATGTCTACATATCCATCATCTAATCCTTCAAAGTAATCATGATATTGTATAAATAAAATAATCACATCATTCATTTAATCATACATTTCATCTATCACATATTTATCCCATCTATTAAAATAAACGAGCCCTTAGTAATTTTGAGTCGACTGGTCCAGTATTACTCTGATGCAAATTTCTTGCCCCATGGCTCGAATGTCTGCATTTTGGACTCCATGTTCTATGTTAAGAATATATAATTTTCAATTAAATTTTTTTTAAGAAAATTGTCTAATATATTTAACATGTGATATGAATTTGAAACTTTTTATTCTGATTCGAACCTCAATGATTTTATTGAATCTATTTCGATATCCTACACTTAAAAAATGATTAAAGTCACTGATAATAACTATTTGAGATCAAGTTATTGAAGTGTTTGATGTTCTAAAACTTAAGGAATATGCAATATTAGGAAGGAAAGAAAGTTAAATTTTATTATTAGTCTTTTTATACAAATTTTTGTCTGAAAAGTAACGTCATATCAAATCGTTATATTACTGTATGTTGTTTTTATTATAAGATATTAATTCGGGTGAGAATTAATCCTCGTTAAGTCAGCTTGATTCAATTCAGATCTTGAAATTAAACTGCTTTTATGACCTAAAATCACCACAAGACCGTTACGGTTATTGGAAAGGATTTTAATGCAAACCCTCCAACACTCAAATCAGATCCTAGTGTCCAAAAAATATAATGAACGTTGGATAATAAAAGGAAAGATTTAGGAAATCAATACCTGCTAAAAGTGGATTCTGGATACTAGTTATACTAATACCAGGACAATATTGAATATCCATTAGACAAGATGACTGTATCTCTACCGTCCATGTGCAACCCATCTGACGACCAAGGGTCACCCAAGCCGGGCTCATGCATCCGGGTCGGATGTGACCCGGATGAAGAGGACGTGGGACACCTTTTCTTTGAACTGGGCTTCATTATTTGGGTTTCGGGCTTCGCATATCAGATATAAATTAAAATATATATCTACATTAATGGATCACTGTGACTGTGTATGCTACAAAGTGATTTAAATTGAAGAAATACGACCGTCACGACCCCGGCGAAAACTTAAACCTGAACAGAATAGCAACGGCCCAAAAGAGAACCGTCGCGCCATTTCAAGAGGCAAAAGTTAAATATCGTCAACTGCAAGTTCAAAATTAAATTTAGGAAAAATTACTTGCCAAGAAAAATGACGAGGAAATCGGTCGTGTTGCAGACAAAACTGCAGGAACTGGAATCCGAACTCGCCGATGTCTTCCGCCTTCCGCCGCCGGACCCTACATCCTCCGACCAGCGCCACCAAATTTCCTTCGACGACATCGAGCATCGCTTCGTTTTCCTCAACAAACTCCTCTCGGCGGAGGTTGCCACACAGCCGGAAACCTCCGACCAACTGCACGAAATTAGACAGAGAGTCACTGGACTCAAGACAGCCTTCCGCATCTGGAAAGAATGGAGAACGCGTGCCCTCGATAATCACGACGATTCGCTGTCGATATGCTCTGATTGCACTCAGGCGCTTCAGTACGACGCCGTTCGTGAATCACCAGGTTCCCCAATTTCCGAGGCGGAGAATTTATCCGGCGAGAGGAAGGAGGAGGAGGAGTCCCTCGATAGTGTGGAGAAGGAAGAGGCAGCGGAGGAGAGAATATGGAGCAAAATGGGGAGGTACTTTGGAGTGTTTGGTAGCGGGATGATTGTTGGGGCGATTTGCATGGTGGAGTCGCTTTATTCTTCTGATCAATATGAAGATTTTCTTCCTCCTCCCACGTAAGTAAAATTTTGTCTTGATTTATTCTTATTGTTCATAACTTAGAATTTGAGGAGTGGAAAATTTTAACTATGATATAGAATAAATCTAAAACAAAAATCTGACGTCGAAATTTGCCAATAAATGATAATAAACTTTGGCACCTAAACACCATTTTTCGGAGCCTAAAATATTTTTTTTCTCGTAAATCTTATTTTCTTTTTGTTGTAGATTGGACACTCCAATAATTTGTGAGATGTATAATTATCATAGCATACATTTATTTGCCTAATCTTTTTATTTATGTTTGCATATACATTAAGAGCTGGTTTGCTTGGTGTATTTTAATTAGACACGACACATATAACCAAGATAAATAGTGGATTATTGTGTATTATATCTAATGTTTGTTTGGATATTTTCAATAATTTGATATCCAATTTTGATTGTTTGTTTGGCATGATTATTCCATTTGACAAATTATAATTTATTTTCAACTTAGGTTGAAAAATATATCACATTACCTTGATACACAAGTCAAGTTTTGCTTTAAATGCATGGCAGGCCCTAAATATATCAAATGCTTTTAAAAATGAACTAAACATTAAAATTGAATTAAATTGTGTATCATCATATAATATCAAAGCAAACAAACGAACTCTAAAGATTCATTAGAATTCAAATCATGGACTTCATGTAAGTATAAGGATGATATCATTGGATTAATTAACCATTCCTAGTTATAAACATATTTTTTGATAACCACTTTCAAAAAATTTTAAATAATTTTTTTTAACCTAAAATCAACATCACAAGGTACGAGATAGCTCACTTTAGTTAAGAACTTGGAAAAAATAATGCTTCCTCACAAAGAAGGTCGAAGTTATTAGACCAAAGTCTACAAATTTCCCAAAGTTATAATAAGATCACGTACAAGAACTACAGTTCATCCAATAATGCTAAAAAGCCTAATAAAGTAAGTCGAAGCTATTAGACCGATAAAGTTATAAGATTATGTAGAAGAATTGCCCGTCCAATGATGCTAAAAGCTTAAAGTTGGTTTCAAGATTTAAGCATATTAGTTTTATATTATCTTTTTCATTTTTCAAATGATGGTTCCATCTCATTAACTTTACAGCTATGATTACTTAACAGCTATTTGTAATAATTATTAGGAATGAAATTAGTTTATCAAATAATAATTTAAAAAAAAAATCAATTTTGATGATATTTATAGTTGGTCGTCTAATCAAATAAATCGCTATATAAAACAACAATTTTAATATTATAATATTTTTTAAATATTTTGCAGAAGGGTATAATTAAAAAATGAATATATTTTTCAATTAAAGATGCAAAATGTATAGTAACTTGAGGGGGCAAAATGTTGCATGGATATAGTTAGGGTTTGTTTACTTTATGATATGGGATGTGGGGTGATAGGATGAAATGAGACATGAAGAGTAGGATTAGGATAATTTTATATTTTTGATTGGATGTTTACTTTGTGGGATAATATGGATAATAAAATTGGATTATTGTATTAAAAATGTTTACATAAACATAAATTATAAAACTTGGATAAATTATAAAAGACTAAAGTACCCCTAGTTAAAATATTTTTTCATTTAGCATAAAAAATTTAATTTTTCTCTATGTCAATACAATATCCAACTATTTCTTCTTTTTTCTATTTAGCTTAAAGAAATTATTTTTTTTCCCATTCCAATACAATATCTTTACACAAATTATATATGTCGATTTTCTTTTAATTATTTTAATATAAATATAGTTTTAATATTTCAATTTTTTGATTGGCGCCGCAACCAGAAATTATTTGAAGTTGCGGCGCCAATCAAGTGATAAAACCATCCCACCTCAAAGCAGTTTAAATTTTCTATTCCATCTCCTATTCCACTGTATGAATATATGACACCTATATTAAATATTTTCTTATAAAATAATTGATTGAGAATCAGATACACTTGGCATAATTACAAGAAGTTGGAATATGAGATGGAATAGAGAATGGAATAGAGGATCCAAAGTGACCTCAAAGGTGGGATGGCTCATAACCCATTTTTTCAGTACAGTGGCGGGCCGATAGCTTTATACAGTGCTCCAATCACTCAAAGTAAACATGAGATGAAGCAGGATATGGGCCTTCATCCTGCTTCATCCCTTAAAGTAAACAAGCCCTTAGGGTGTAACCAAAGAAAAAAATAGTACATAGTCAAGTGGGCGAAATCAAATTTATTTAAAACTATAAATTAGAAAGAAAAAAAATAAATAAATAAAGGGCAATGACATGATCATATACTGCAAAGGGGTTGCACGAATAGCATATTTGGAAGTGCACATAAATAAGTGGAATAGCTTTTGACTAAATAGTATAAGTTTTATATATAAAACTGTGAGATCAATTCTAACTCTAACGAAAGTACTTCTAACATTGTGTGTATAAATAAAAAAATATAAATATAAAAATAAAATAAGAAGAATATTGATTTGTGACAAGATTTTTAATTTGCCAACAATTTTAAGGTCTTACATAAGATGCAATATGATATACATCATCTTTTGCCTAACAATCTATTATTGTTATACTTTACAAGATTATATGTTCTCCTCCCATGTACTCATATATAATCACTTATATATCGGTTCGGTCCAAGTCATTGTTGTGGGCATCAATTTGGCCAACTAGTGCTATGGATCTTTACGTCTCTAAACCCGCAGAGTATTCATACAAGGGATCGATAAAATGTCTAGGCTTGTTTGGTTTTATTTTCATTCTCTCTCTCTTTTTTTTTTTAATTTGAAAAGATAATTAGTGAAAATGAGTCAAAAATAAATTTGTATTTGAATATATTGTTGAAAAAATAATAATTATATTGGATTTAGTAGATTGTAGATGATGATGATATGAGATTAGCACATTAAGACATTAAGAGCCCAATAAATTTATTGGGCCCAATTTAGTTCTGACCTGGAGGCCGGGATGCGTCCCTACCATTAAGCCTTATTCAGTCAGGCCCAAATTCAATTGGTGAGATCGAGATGAATGCTTGACCACCAAGGTCGAATAATCCGACCAGATTAGCAGACTCGAGTGTTTAGTGACTAATGATGCAACTTGCATCATCCTATTCGCCGTATTAAATACACTCCAACCACTTGTCAATTCGCATTTAATGCTGTAACATCGCATCACCTTCGCCATTAATGTTGTCGCATTCGCATTTAATGGTAGCACGGCCCTCACCCCCTCCGTGGAGCTTAAGGATTGGTACAGTAAATAGTTGCAAAACATGGGCTCTGATCGAAATGACCATGACTGCCCCTACCAGCGGGAATTCCACTGGGAGCTTGTTAAAGCAATTCTCGTCTTTTCCCCAATAAGCATACACTATAAATACTCTCTTCTCTCAACCAAGAGGTAAGATATTCATTGATAATTATTCTGTTACTTTGCTCATTTCACTTCGCAATTCAGTCCAAAAAACTGACTTAACCTTTGGAGGGTCTTAGCCGAGAACTCTCTCGGCTAGCTTGACGTTTGCTACTTGGTTGCAGGTTTTGATCCCTACCACTCTTAGGTCAAAAAGCCCCACATACTTCGTTACCATCACCCAGGTCGAAAAATAGTGTGTGTCCGTTTAACCATCAATAATAATAATAATAATAATAATAATAATAATAGACAAAGAAGATCTTGAGAAAGGATATATAGATTATTGTGAAATGTATTTTGAGAATAAAAATAAAAATATTTTGAGTAAAAATTTGCATAAAGTGATGTGTTTTAATTTTTAAATAGTAGAAAATGTGAAAATGAATTTTGAGAATAAAACCAAACAGGGCTTTGGATTTTAAAAAAGTATGATCCTAATTATCAAAAATATTATTCTCTAATCTTCTTGATTAATGAACAATTTAATCTCACTATGTCCACATAATCTTACCAATTCTATCACACCAAACCCAAAGGTGGCCTTATAATTTTGTTCGTACATGCGAGACTTAAATTGCCTTTGCCTTGTCAAGTTACTTGAGAAAAATTTGTCTAATATATGTAAAGTGAGGCGTATTGCTTTTCTTAGATAAAGTTCCAACCGATAATATATATGATTGTGAGTCTCAAATCAAACTTATTTTAAAATACTTTTTGCCATAAATGTTTCATGAAAAGGATCTTTAACTAATGTGTGGTCATATTCTCAATTTATACTGCAATTATTAGTCACATGTTGCTTTTTCCATTTATTATTGTTTGGGTGTAAAATTTAATTCAGGGGACAAAACTAAGATCTCAAATTTTTAATTTTTAATTTTTAATTTCTTCTATGTGTGAGTTCTTGATTATTTTCATATAATAAATGTTAATCGAATATAAATTATGTTTAAACATTAAGTATTGATAAGAAAATATTATAATTATTGATGATTAATATTCCTTAATGTAATGATGGCAAAATCAGAAAAAAAAAAAAAAAAAAAAAAGAATCAAAGAATGGAATCAAATAAGTGAAGCTCTTTTGCTTTGAAAACAAGCAACAATAATTGTTTTCGTTTTTCTGGTTGGCAATGCGCCTCATGGTTTGCATTGATCGATATTTTGCTGGTTTCTAATTTAGGAATGCATTTATTTTAAAATATAATTCGAATATAAAAATTATTAAATGTTCTTTTTATGACGTAAATAGATCTGTCTATAGAGATCGGAGCATAAGCCCATTAAGATTACAAAGCCATTAAAAATTTCAATTGATTCAATTAATATATGATATTAATTCACAATGTTAGATTGTACAGCATTCACACTTTATTTTACCAAAATATTTTTAATGATGAATTTACCAAATTAACCTTTAATCGTACTTTGATGACATCATTTAAGCAATGATGATTATAATGACCCGTGAATGGATACTCTTTGCTGGTCTATGCGATCTTCATGAACATGTGACCATTAAAATACAAATTGTTAGCAATTAAGATGAGCTGGTTTCCATTGCCCAAAATAAAAAGGGAACATAAGATAAAATAGGCAAAGTTTCATTCTAAACCAATGACTTTTACTTCGGCCAAACTTTGAATACTTGCACCGCGCATGATGGGTATGACCATCCCTTAGGGGTAGTTTGGGCTTTTCACAAGTAGTTGAATACCAAAATAAGCATTAGCCATTGGCCTATTGATGGGAGAATCCCTCTAAAATTTGAAAAAAATTGATGATCAAATCTATAAAGTAGTTCGAACAAATTTGTCGAAACTACACCAATATTCTTTTATAAGAAATATATTAAATTTAGGATTCAGTTGTTATCGAATGGACAATATCACATTACACTTATATTAATAAATTGATGATGGCATAATATATCGATTGATGATACCGAGGTTGTCCATCTAAGCTTATATGCTACTCAAAACATCTTTGAGATATTTAAAAATGTTTGGTAATTTTAGAATATAAGCTTATAAGATGCTAAAATAATATATTAAAATGTTATAATCTCTTTTAAAAAAAGTAACAAGGTCCTAATTTATTTTTAAAATTTTAAAAAAATTCCTTAATTTAAATCATTTTAATTATAAAATTATTATTACTAACATTTTATAAACTTTAAAAAGCTTATTTTATCCCAATATTATTACTAATTTATCCAATTTTAAAAATAAGATCCAACATCTTATAAGTGTCAAAATTGTTTTGTAAGATGTTAAATCTTATAAGATCTTTTAAGTAGATTTAACATTTGGGTTATAGCACCTAATTTCCAACTTAAAAAAAGAAATTTGATATTATTTTTTTTCTCAAACTAGGTAATTCTATTAGGTATAAAAAAGAGAGTTTTATTTGAGCACAATCAAATTGAATGCTTAAACTTCAATAAAAGAGAAAGTGCCAAAAGCTTATAATTCAGTACTCTTTTGAATGAATTAAAGAAAATGAAAAGGACAGGAATTTATAGAATCTTCGGAAACCTTTCCGAAATGCTCTCGATTTTGTCGAGGTTAATTTGCTTTTGAGAGCTTAATTACATTCGAATGAATTATTGAACTGCACATCAAATTTCAACGTAAAATGACTAATTAGTGTGAGATCACTTGAGAGGATTTATGGGTAAACAATTCATTTAGCTTGGCTTTAAGATGTTTTTAATTAAGTAGACCTAGGGTGTGTTTGGATGTGTTTTAATATCTTTTTTCCAATTGAAAAAATACATTCAAACGAATACTTATATTTCACGCTGAAAATATAGAGAATCTATAAATTTATACCCAAATTACGCCCCTCTTCCAAAATAAACAACTGCGCGCGCGTGCACACACACACACACACACACATATTTCACCCCACAAACCAAAAAAACTTCAACTAATATGGCATTTACAGTAAAAATTCTCTTCCTAAAATATTTCAAGATAAATGATTTCTTCTCAAAACATCCTCCAACAACCCCTAAAATAAAAACAAATAAAGATTACATCCTCCAAACTCAATACCCAAAACGCCTTCTCCTGAAATATTTTCCGCCAAGACATGCAAAACACGTCCAAACAAGCCCCTAATGTTTGGGGTCTTTTTGCAGCAACGTGAAGGTAAAGCCATATCGCATGATTAGTTTAACCACTCCCACGGGTGCAAAATCAACCCAAACATCCATGATCGACGTATAGCTAATTTCTAATAATATAATTATGCAAACTTCCCAAACCTTTGAAATTTCAAGTAAACGCGCATCTCGTGCGTTGAACTCCACTCCCCTATGTCTAGGCTCATTAATATATATATATATATTTAGTATTAATGATAAAAAAAAATTAAACATAAAGTAAAATTATTTTTAATAATATATATTAAGTGGTGCTAACTTTTATTTTTTATTACTAACAATAGTTTTTAATTGACATTAATTTTATTATGTCACAAGTATGTTTTAATATAATGATAAGAACTAGTATTTTAAATTATCATTATTGAGAATTAGTGATATATACATGTATAATGGCAACATAATAACAATAAAAATTGCAATCACTAAGATTTTTGATAAAATTTTCATTGTTATTATAGATATGTATAACTAAATTTAGTAATGCAATTTAAATACAATATTTTTGTCACTGATACTCATGCAGATTATTATTGTGACAGAGCAAAACTTTTCATAACTTAAAATATATAATTAGGAATGGTTTCGCATCTTAATATATTATATTCACTCATTCTCTCTTTTCTTTTAGTGGCTTTAATAAAAAATAATTTGGAACTATTATTAAAATTTTCTTGTTGCATGGTTTTTCGACTATAAAAAGCCAAGCCTTGTCGATCAATCTCCACACCCATCTCTTCTCATAACTCAAAAAGCGGTTTTGAGAACTAAGAAAAAAACAAAATGGGTTCCAAAACTTCAACAAAAGCCAAACTTTTCCTCTCCATGAACCTCCTCTGCTACGTCCTCACCGCAGCCGCATGCGGCGGCTGCCGCAGCCCTTCAGTCCCAGGCCGATCACCTGGTGGAGGTGGAGGTGGAGGTGGAGGTGGCGGCGGCGGAGGAGGTGGAGGTGGCGGTGGCGGGTCCCCCCCAGGTCAACAACCGGCAACTTGCCCGAGAGATGCTCTAAAGCTAGGTGTTTGCGTGGACCTCCTCGGTGGACTGCTGAACGTGACGATTGGAAGCCCTCCGACCACCCCTTGCTGCCCCCTGCTGGCGGGGCTGGTGGATCTCGAGGCGGCGGTGTGCCTTTGCACCGCCATTAGGGCGAACGTGTTGAACATTATTAATCTGAACCTCCAGGTTGCTCTCAGCCTGCTGCTGAATGTGTGTGGAAGAACTCCTCCACCTGGGTTTACTTGTCCTAATTGATTAGTACTTAATCCCGTGCATGCATGTGTTAATTGTGTTCTTAATAATTAATCTCGTATTTTGTTTGATTAAGACATACTGTGTGGTTTGATTTTCGAAAATGGTGTGATTTTAAGGAAATAATGAGAGTTTTAGGAATTTGGTCTGTGGGTCGTTTGTTTCTTATCATTGTATTTCTCAAAGAGGTGTGTGTCGAATATTGTCCGATTAGTGAAATAAAATTTATGTTGCATGGTTAAGGTGGATGTATGATATTCTTCCTTTCTTTCCTTTCCCCTTTTTTTTTAATTATATTTATGTCTAATCTTGAATTTGATTGATTATTTCTATCTATTTAACGTTTTGCAATTACAATAATCTTTCTATTTGAGGAAGAAGAATGCAGTAATTGATATACACATAGCATTATTTGACTCTCTTACTTAAATTAAATATAAAAATGAAAAGGAATCATCCATAAGTTCCATTTTCCAATCATATTGATATTGTTAAGCACGTGATAAAGTGTCACAATATGATATAATCTTCTATAGATGCATGATTAATCGGAGGAAACAGAACCTCAACATGATTATGCTCCCTATGTTGTATGGATGCATGTTGATCATTTGATTTTTCATATCTATCTATGTGTGGTGAAAATTATTTTTAAATTCGTTGTTAAATATAAAAAAATTATTATTTCATAAAATATAATTATATATGTTGACATTATTGTATAGAATGGAAGTTTCTCCATCATCAAATAATCGGTTTAAATCTTCTATTTCATTCCCTATTCTATCTCATATTCTATTTTATGAAAATATAATAGGTGTATTAAATATTTTCTTATAACAATAATCAATTGATAATAAGATACACTTGGTACATTATTTATTTATTTGTTTATACATATGCACATCAGAAGTTCGTTTGAAAATGAACTCCTGACCTCCCACATAATGTGGGAGACTTATGTCATTGCGTCACAGGCCACTTGTCAGATACACTTGGTACATAAATACAACAGATTGAAATATAAGATAGAATATGGAATAAAATAGAGGATCCAAAATGTCAAATAATACCACATGTAAAAAAATAACTATCATATGATTTTCCTCATAAACTCATCTCAATTTAAGGGCTTTGGATGATATTTGAGGGATCGAGGATTTTATGCAATTTGCAATTATCTTCCTTTCATTCACTGAAATGTCTTTTTCACAAGGTAAAACTCGACTTTATGCGTTGACGGATGAGAAAGACAAAGTAGGTAAAATATTCGCGTCAAAGTGACAATGTAAACATTAATTTGCATTAATAACATATATAAAGTGATAATAATATTTATTCTTTCACTAATAATATTTTTTATTTTATTACGATATAATTTAATAGCGACAAAAATTAATATTTTAAATTGTTATTTTTAATAATGAATGATTCATGTATAATGTTAGTGACATAAAAATTATCACTAGCTAAATTATAAATACTGACAATATAAATATATTCTTTTTACCAATTTGTAAAATCATTACAAGACAAGACAAAAAATTTTGTACTTAATGGTATGACTAAAGTTGGACTTAAGGGCATTTTGATAAATTAATTAAAAATAATAAATGAACCCTAAAATTAATTAACTAGATAATTACATGGGCCAGAAAGTCCAAAAAACAAGTTAAGCTCATAAAAAGGGTAGAAAAATCCTAATTGGTCTAAACTCATCAAAACTAAAATATATAAATATCAAGTTTGGGAGAGAAATGACACACAAAAAATTATTTTCAACATTTTTCACAGCAAAAAAACTCTCGAGAAGAGCACATCTATTTGCATGCATTTCTAAAAAAAGAACCAACCTTATATTGCGTTTTATATTTCAAAAAAAACATCGCTTCACTTCCAAACAACGTCACGTAATGTTATAATTATCAACACTAATTTGCATTATCATGCACTTTCTCATCACTAATTTTCTTTTTCTTATAGTTGACTTCGCAAAATTAGATCCTTGGCATTTGGTGAACGAAGACGAGGATCCCAAAAGAAATTTGAGGACTAATAAACTAACAAAATTCACAAAATCAAAACAATCTCAATCAGTCAATCAATCCGACGAACCAATCAAGCACACCGGAATTCTTTGGGAACCTCCTTTCCGCAAATTGGTTTTGATGGCGGCGCAAACGCAAGAGGCGGCCTCGAAGTCCACCTGTAGACATATCAATTTTTATTCAATTAAGAAGTAACACATGTAAAATAATATATTAAATATTAATTTAAATTTTTTTATTTAAATTTTGGTATATATTAAATTTAATTTCAAAAAATAAATAATTAATTTTAATTAATAATTTAGTATTTATTTTATATTCAAATCAAGCATTGACACGTGTCAAAGATGGAGTGTTTGTATCTATGGATCTATCAAATCAAAGATATTTGATATTGATATTATCTTTTTATGTTAGATATTATCAAATCAAATATATCCGATATTATCTCTTGATATTTGATATTATCTTATCAAAGAGATAACTATCAAAGAAGTTCAAGTTAATATAAAAGTCTCCCATCAAGCAACTATATAAAGGGAGTGACCAAGGCTCATTCAACACACAACACAAATTCCAGCAAGTGAGATGAGCTTTGAAGGAGTCCAACAATTTCCTTAATTAAATTTAAGGAGATCCACAGCATTCTTTGCGAAATCCATATATTTTTAGTATTTGATTCGAGATTAAGGTACGAAGCCCCCGAATTGGCATTATTCTATTCAAATCAAATTCAAAGGAGATCCACAACGGTCAAGGAGTTCTTGGCGTAATTCATATATTTTTTTCGTTTGATTCGAGATTAAGGTGAGAAGCCCCCGAATTGGCGTTATTCTATTCAAATCAAATTCAAAGGAGATCTATAGCGTTTAAGGCATTCTTCGCAGAGCTCAAGACTATATTTGGAAGGAAAGAATCAAATGATTAGATTAGAGATTGAATCCATAGTTGACTGATAAGTTTCAATTTTATTTTATTTGTATAATTTTTTTTGTCTTGTAATTTTATTTTGCAGGCAAAGAAAATATTGCTCTTACAAATTTTGGCACTCCCAGTGGGACGATCTCTACCTCTTATCTTTTTCCTTCATCAAAATTGAAGTATCATAGCCGCCAACAAGACTGCAGCACTGAAAATTACTACCTCAAATTCCTCAAGTACTGGAGCAAAAAGTGTTGGCGTCATCATAAGAAGTATGTCCAAGAAGCCGTAATCATCTTCGGAGGTGGCTCTTTCGCTTGCTGTGGAAAAGATGTTGTTGCATTTTATTAATATAAATGAAAATGGTGGAGACTCAAAGGAAGAATATGCATCATCCATTTTCTACTCAACATTAAATTCCTCAAGCACAGCAACGGTGATGGCGACAAGTGCTACAACTTTGGAGGAACAAATTGCAAATTTGACGAAAGCTGTTGAAGGACTCATGAAGCATGTCAAAGAGCGAGACTTTCAAATTTTCAAATTGATGAGCAAAGTGGATAATCTTAATACAAGCTGCATTGTGAAAAAACAAATTAAGGCTCAAGACGAAGGCAAAATATCCACAAAGAAACAGCCAGCCGAAAAGACTACAACAAAAGAACTAGAAGTTTCTACTGGATTAATTCCCAACAGCCCACTGAAGGAGTTTATCATGGAGACTATGAAAGACAAGCTTAATGGAAGTTCTAAGTTGTCTATGACTTACTCCAAGCCATATACTCAAAGGATTGATAATTTGAAGATGTTGATCAGTTACCAACCCCCAAAGTTTCAACAATTTGATGGCAAAGTCAACCCAAAGCAGCATGCGGCTCATTTCATTGAGACTTATAATAATGCTGGGACATATGGAGATCATTTGGTTAAGCAATTTGTTCGATCATTGAAGGGCAATGCTTTTGATTGGTATGTTGACTTGGAGGCAAGCTCCATTGATAATTGGGGGCAACTAGAACAAGAGTTCCTTAATCGTTTCTACAGTACTCGAAGGACAGTCAGCATGATTGAACTCACCAACTCTTGCCAGTGGAAAGAAGATCCAGTTATTGAATACATCAATCGCTAGAGAAATTTGAGTCTTAACTGCAAAGATCAATTGTGGGAGGCTTCAGCAATTGAGATGCATATCCAAGGAATGCATTAGAGTCTTTGCTACATACTTCAAGGAATCAAACCAAAAACCTTTGAAGATTTGGCAATGCGTGCACATAATATTGAAATGAGCATGAATTTTGATGAATAAGAAAATTCAAGTGATGTTCAAGATGATGAAGATGTTGGGGGCAATTAATTTTCATCTTCAAATTACAAATGCTCCTCGATATGAGTCTAAATTGTCAATAATACTCCCAGATAAGAGTATAAACTATCTAAACTTTTCAAGTCTCCAAGTTCGAGACTCAAATTTTCAAGTCTCCAAGTCCAAGACTCAAATTTTAAAGTCTCCAAATCAAAGACTCGAGTCTCCAAGTCTTCAAATTTAAGATCATGTCTCAAGTATTCAAGTCAAGGCTCAAGTTTCGAAGCCTTCAAATTCAAAACTCAGCTTTGCAAATCTCTTAATCCAGGACCCAAATCTTCAAATTCAAGACTCAAGTCTCCAGATGTCCAAATTCAAGTGTCAAGTTTTCAAGTTTCCAAATCAAATACTCAAATCTCCAAGTCTTCAAGTCCAAAGCTCAAGTCTTCAAATTTCAAATGCTCCTAGATACGAGCATAAACTATCTACATATTCAAAGTCTCCCCATGTGCTCCTGGATAAGAGCTTAAACTTTCAATAAGGCTCCTAGATACGAGCATAAACTATCTACATATTCAAAGTCTCTCTATATGCTCCTTGATATGAGCTTAAACTTTCAATAAGGCTCCTAGGTACAAGCATAAACTATCTAAATATTCAAATTCTCCCAATGTACTCCTTGATAAGAGTGTAAACTATCTATTAAGTCAAACTCAAATAAACTCCTTGATATGAGTATAAAATGTCAACCAAACTCAAATAAACTCCTTGACATGAGTATAAAATGTTAACCAAACTCAAGTAAACCCCTTGACATGAGTATAAATTGTCAATCAAATTCAAATGAACTCCTTGACATGAGTATAAAATATCTATTCAAATTAAATATGCTCCTTGACGCACGAGCCTAAATTGCATGTTTCTCCTGGACCACATGAATATAAACAGTGTACGGCATTCCTTTCAAAAGGATATTTACTTTGAATTATGTTGTGACTTAACCCTTTTATTAGGCATTATAGCTCGAGGAATGCTTGGAAGATGTTCTTGCCTCAAACATATGTGAAAAAAAAATTGGGAGAAAAAGAAAAACTTCTCAAATATTTCAAGCCTTGCCTCTTTCGTGGATGATTGACAACTCTTTCACCAAGTCTTGAAGTGAGGGCATTTGTAGACATATCAATTTTTATCCAATTGAGAAGTGACACATGTAAAATAATATATTAAATATTAATTTAAAATTTTCTATTTAAATTTTGGTATATATTAAATTTAATTTCAAAAGATAAATACTTAATTTTAATTAATAATTTAGTATTTATTTTATATTCAAATCAAGCATTGACACGTGTCAAAGAAGGAGTGTCTGCATCTATGGATCAATCAAATCAAAGATATTTCATATTGATATTATCTTTTGATGTTAGATATTATCAAATCAAATATATATGATATTATCTCTTGATAGTTGATATTATCTTATCAAAGAGATAACTATCAAAGAAGTTCAAATCAATTTGAAAGTTTCCCATCATGCAACTATATAAAGGGGGTGACCAAGGCTCATTCAACACACAACACAAATTCCAGCCAGTGAGAGGAGCTTTGAAGGAGTCCAGCAATTCTCTTAATTAAATTTAAGGAGATCCACGGCGTTCAAGGAATTCTTTGCGAAATCCATATATTTTTGGAGTTTGATTTGAGATTAAGGTGCAAAGCCTCCGAATTGACGTTATTCTATTCAAATCAAATTCAAAGGAGATCCACGATGATCAAGACCTTCTTCGCGGAATCCATATATTTTTGGCGTTTGATTCGACATTAAGGTGTGTAGCCCCTGAATTGAAGTTATTCTATTCAAATCAAATTCAAAGGAGATCCACGGCGTTTAAGGCATTCTTCGCAGAGCTCAAGATTATATTTGGAATGGAAGAATCAGAGGATTAGATTAGAGATTGAATCCACAGTTGACTGATAAGTTTCAATTTTATTTTATTTGTACAATTTTTCTTGTCTTGTAATTTTATTTTGCAGGCAAAGAAAATATTGCACTTACACCACCATCTTGCCGAGGACGGCGCAGCACTACTGGTCCTCCTTCGGCGACCCTATTGACCAATGCATCAAATGCTTCAACAAGTCAAAGCAAATTGCCAAGTCTGATGGCGCTGGCGGCGGTGCTATCTCCGGGCAGGTGGCGGAGCTAGAAACAAGTGAATTGAAAGAGAAGAGTAGGAAGAGGGGGGGTGCTGTCTTCAAAATTGCTATTTATAGCAGGAAGTTTGCCAGGTGCCATTGTATTATTGGCATCATACTGGCTAATTTCCATTCTTTCAAGTGGGCGGATGTTGAGTTACTTGGGGCTTTACACAGTCACGTAGTCTCGTGCCTACCTAACGAAAGTTAATCAATGACAAGATGCCATTCAACAGTTGATACGACTAACATACTAATGTTGACAATACATAAAAAATTATAATAATAAATTTGACCTCTTCTCTCAAACAATGCTATGGGTTTTTTGAATTTATTCAAAAATTGTGCCTGTATGCGAAACATAATATGGCTGGATTGGGTATCGATTCCTCTGAGAAAAAAAATAAAAAAGCTCTATATATATATTAATTAAAATATTTATATTACTCAAACACAATATCGCTAGATTGGATAGCCATTTAAGTTGCATATTATATTACGTGTTTATTTTTTTATTTATTATATTAATTTATATTTTACTCGCCACCTTAAGTAGCAATTATTTGGTTATTCTTTGTTATTGTAATCATTATATTTTATTTATTATTGTATTTTTTAACACTCAACACATTCTTGATAGGTAGGCCTTTTTTTATTTTCTTTTTTGTTTATTACAATATTTGCATTGCCTTCCCTTATATTAAACATAATGATAAGTAAGTTACATAGTAGTCGCCATGTTAACTAACAATTACATGTTTATTTTCCTTTTTTTTTAATTTTTATAGTCATTACACTTTATTTATTCTTCTATTTCATAATATTCAACACAATGTGTTTATAAGTATTTTACGACATGTTTTTTTGTACTGAATAGTTATTTTATTTATGGTTGAAAGTAGTTATTACATTTATTACTATTTATTTTATAATACATCCTGTTTATTAATTTTTTTATATCTATTTATTATGTGTTAAATACATTATATATACACAAATTAATCACTATTTCTCAAGGAAGATTTTGTACTACTCAAAAGTAATTACTATTTAAAATAGCAATTACTTTCTTCAATCATTATTTTTTGTGCAAATCATTATTTTTGTATGAGGCTAAATTTGTCATTTATACCTCATCAGAGTTATACCTATTTGATGGTCCAAATTTTCTTAAATCCATCATACGGTTAGGATACGTCAAGTAGCTAGGTACGACCCCTACCTAATCGTAGAAAGCCCAGAGTCACTTGTCGTCCAATTATATAAATTTCTCACATAATATGTGAATTCATGATTCAAATTTAAAATCATAAAGGACTTTTGGTGTGTGCATGTGGATAAATATATAAAAAGAAAAAATCATTATAATTATAAAATTACATACTTTTTTTTTGCTTTTTTTATTTGGTGAAAAGTTCCAGAGAATTTTAAATAAAAATAGATTCACCCAAAATCAACATCACAAAGACACAATTCAACTGTTCCGCCAACTTATAAGACCATGTACGAGAACTGCAGCCTATACGATTTTGCTAAAAGCTTAATAAAGTTGGACTCGAGATTTAAGCATATTCTTTTCATCATATTATTATTATTATTATTATTATTATTATTATTATTATTATTATTATTATTATTATTATTATTATTATTATTATTATTTTCAAATGATGGTTCATTCACTCTAACCTTATAGCCATAATTATTTATCAGCTATTTCTGACACTTTACATTTTACGTTCAAACAACAATTTAACATTTCTATATTTTTTCAAATATATTTTAAAGAGGGGTAAAATTAAAAAATGAATATGTTTCAATGAATTATATGTTTCCATTAAAGGATGCAAAAAGTATGTTTTCATAGTTTAAGTGGGCAAAATGTTCCATACATATGGTCAACGGTGTAACCAAAACAGAGAGGGGAAAAAAAAGTACATAATCAACGGAGCAAAAGAAAAATTCACTTACGAAAAAAAAAAGGAAAAATGGAGGGCAATTGCATGATCATATTCTGCAAAAGGTTGCACCAAAAGGCATGGGAAGCATACATAACTGCATATTTCTCACATCACTAAAGATATTAAAACAACTCATTATGTTACAAAAAGTAATCATTTTCGTCATCATCATCGTAAGATCGAAAGACTTTCGATGCACAAAATAATTTAGTTGGATGGAGGATTTTTGTTCCAGGATAGGTACAATGGATCCCCTAAAGGCCTGCACCATATTCAAACACTATTTTAGCTCGAAAAATCACTTGATGAGTTGATGTGTAAGTATGAAAACAAAACAAGAAGAATATTGATTTACGACAAGAGTCTTTACCAACAATCTTATGGTCTTTACATAAAGAAATATTATGAAAGCTAAGGGGACGGTTAGGTGAGCTTATAAATTGCTCAAAACATCCTATAAAAGGTTTAAAAACTTATAAAATGTTATAAAGTGGTACATATATATGTATATATATAAAACTTATAAACTCCTAAAATAAAAAAAGACTCACATTATTGATATCATATAAGCACTAAATTCGTATTTCATCCAAACACTGGAAAAACTTATTTTAAATAAGATTTAGTATCTTATAAGCTGCAAACACATCTTATAACATATAGAAACTTATTTAAATAAACTTTGTGAAATACCCTCTAAGAACACTTCAAATCACCGTAAGTGCTTATTTGATTCAGCTCATGACATTTTTATTTTTTATTTTTTATTTTTTTTGCAAATTAAGATACGTATCCTATCTTGTAATTCATATCTAATAAAGAGGATTAGATTAATTAATTACCTTGGCATGACAAGATAGACGATGATGAAAGCTATAGCGATGAACAAGCAAATTCCACCAACTGTGATATAAACCTTTCCCAGAAAATCATTCTTCCCACCAATCCACGTCGTCGTAGAAAGCACAAACTTCTTTTTGCCATTGAAAGTGTAAGTGTTGTAATTGTTCTGTATTACTACTTTTATTACCTCATTAGCTTCAAGATCAGTTTCAATCCTCCCGTACAATTTTCTGAAACTGGGTAATGCTGCAGTTCTCATCCAAACAAGAAGGTCCTCTTGCTGGTTCAGCTGTTTCAAAGCAAAAATATATCACAATAAAATGACTGGAGTTTGTTAAATCTTTGCCTTTTGCTAAAGGAGCTTATAAACCATATGTGTAACAAGTCAGCCGAGGCAATAGAAGTGAACGGAAGCTCAATATATCGATGAAAATTGAGTTCATTTGCAACCATACCAACTACATAGAACGGCTAGAAAAATAATGCAGAAGAAATGAGGGAGTCAACTTACAGGAATGCTCTCATTAAGTTTTGCACCCCCAATTAGGCTTCGGCTTTGGAAATTTTTCGGATAGACATTAGACCCAAATTTATGGGTTATGTCACTTTCCCATGCGATGTGCTTTTTGTTGATCGGTAGAGCAACATCGTTTCTTGAAAGACTATATGTGTCATTGAACAAACTCCAAGCAATAAGGCCACAAGGGACTATCGGCTCGTGATTATCGTTTATTGCCTCTGGGTCACAATATGCTGTTTTGCGCTCCGCTGAAGGATTCCTGTACTGCTGGTCGTTTCTGCTTTTTACATATCTGCACCAAAAATGGAATTTTAAGGTGCAGTTTGAGTATCCATAGTCATATTTCAAGTATGGTTTGCATTTTATTACAGTTTATAAAACATGAAAAGATAAAAGACTTCCACTCTGTTACTACATATTGTTAAGGGAAATGACTTCACAAACCGGCGATGGTTTTGGTAGAAATCATCTAGCTGATAGTACACAAAGATAGGCTGGTTCATCTTCTTCGGAACCTGGATTGATTTCCAAAAACTTTAACGAGAAAATATTGTTGTAACAAGATCAACATTATAATCAGGAAAAAGTAGACTAACAATCAAGGTTCGGACACAGGTTTTGTCGGTTTTCCCATCCTGAATGTATCCAATCCTCTTAAGATTGGCTGCTCCAGGGATGGAATTTTCTGCAGGAATGCAATCCTCATCGTAACGGTCCACAAGTTGAACCACCTACATATATATTCAAAGGACAGCAGTTCAATACAAATGAAATATATACAATTATATCCTATATGCTACATCGGACTAAGACCAATAGTTTGGATGTTCATTTTCTCTTTTGTTTTTGGAGTTTTTCACGATGTGAGCGTTATATAACTGCGTGAAACAGATAGATACAAAAGGACATTGGTCGGCCAAGATGGCTTGTTCGGAGATGTACATTTTCAGACAATGTTATAATACATTGTCTGAAGCACACAAGTGAGAAAGACCTAAATAATGCTTATATTAGAATACAATGATAGTTCAATGCTAATGATGTGTATACTTTTGTCTCCTACATAGCACATCAGATTAAGACAAATACTTTGCATATGCATTAATCTCATAGGTTTTTGGAGTAGTTCACATTATGAATGTCATATAACTGTGTGAGGTAGATAGACACAAGAATACGACAATCAGCTTAATCAGAGTTGCACATTTGCAGATAATGTTTAGACAGCAAGATTTGCGTCGAAAAATTACGCTGTCCGAAGCAGACAAGTGGGAAAGGCCAATTGGAATGAAGGTTATGCCAAGAAAAACAAAAGTTGTCATGACCTGAAAAGGATGAAAATAAATCAAACAGTTAGAATTCACCAAGAACTTCAATTGAAACACAGATGTAATCTAACTGAAATGCAAATACCAGTCCAGGGGTTAATATTGGTTTGCAAGCTGGAAGTTCTTGCTGAGTAAACCTGGAATCTGGAAAAAACATGAAAAATAAAAAAGAAAAGATTATTTACCGACAGTAAATTCTTGAGCCCCACCCTCCACCCAATCAAAAACGTGACAAGAAGAAAACAGATTGATTATCTACTGTAAATTCTTGATAACTCCCCTCCCGCGCCCCACCTCCACGGCTCCACCCATCCCCACAGAACAAAAACATAAAAAGAAAAAAAAAAAGATTATTTATCTACCGTAAATTCTTGATTTTTGATAATATCACAGACATAAGAAACAATTAATTAAAAGATTTACATCGTACAAGAACGTAAAAAATAAATAGAGAAATAAGGAAATGTACATGTGGGCTTCGTGGATGTCTTGGAGGATGATTGAGAGGCTCCATCTCCAGAGCTCATTGTGCAAATTTATCAACAAAAACACCAATTTTTGGAAAAAATTAAGGACAAAGTTTTATGAACAGAATAAATTCAGATCATAGAAAAGAGATGTAATTCTCGTAAAATTGGGTGATTTTCGGGAAGGAAAAGAAAATTTTACTGCAGGTAATTACGGGATTACGCATCAAAATTTCCTTTTTCTTTTCTTCCTTTTTTCTGATCCTGTGGGAAGAATTGGAAATTGAAATTTTGAACAGTAAATTTATTTAATCAGAAAGAAAAATAAAAGTAGTTTGCGAACGACGCGCGGGGTTTCATAACTGAAACTATGAAAATGACATAATTTTTTTTTTGAGAAAAAAATGACTTTTTATGTACGGTGATTTTAATTATTTTTATTAATTTTAAATTGAACATTTCTATTTTGTAAATTAAAATTGAATGTGTTTTTTTATGCCGTAAGGACGCTTTGGGGCGATTTTGTAAATTGAAGTTCATTTGATTTGGATAGTAATATCTTTTTCTTTATAATGAAGTTGGATAAGAACTGTAGGAATATACTACATTGTGTACTTCTACCGTATGATCTAAGGCAAAAATTAACTAATAAACAGAGACATACAGACATTTAAACAAGTATTACTACCATAACATAAATTACTCTTGTTACTAGATTAATGCAGTAAATAGAAAGTGTACTTGTAAAGTGTTAAATGCATAATTAGAAAAAATTATAAGTCGAGGCTTATTGCTTCATCAATCTCCTTAAAGTTATATCACTCTTCTCATGATGCTAAAAGACTGTTGGCAACTAACCTCCCAAAGTACAACAGCTTTCTTGATTTAAAATAGCACTTCGATAGAATGGATTGGTAAATTTCTATTAACTTGAAACTTTTTTATATGGAATGTATGTAAATGTGTGTAGTGTAGTAAGATAGATAGAATACTTTTTATGTTTTGAATTTCTTTATATTT
Source organism: Jacaranda mimosifolia (assembly GCA_018894105.1). Taxonomy (NCBI): domain Eukaryota; kingdom Viridiplantae; phylum Streptophyta; class Magnoliopsida; order Lamiales; family Bignoniaceae; genus Jacaranda; species Jacaranda mimosifolia. Next base: position 29,771,765 of record CM032125.1, on the reverse strand, counting down.
GGGTTAGTTCTAGGCACTCATACATAGAGGTTCATATAATGACTCAATGCAAAGATGCAACTACAGACAAATAGACAAAATATTGAATTAACAAATGCAATTCATACATGATCAGCTTAAGAGGCACACATAATTTAATTGTGCCCTGAATCGAGTCAAGCTAAACCGATCTGACAATTGGGACACACCAGCGCGTGTGCGGGTCTTAGAATCAAATTCACATGGATGTAGGCATTCCCCCTCTAAAAACTTGGTTATTCCAAAGATACCAACACTTTGGTCAAAACCTAAACTATATAAACAAGTTTGGTTAGCTTTCTTCTTCTAGTGTGATGCGACCTCTTTTACCATTCATTTGGACTTTGGTCTTCTATGTTTAACAAAAATATTTTTCAACCCCTAGAAAAATTTCAGAACAAAGGGAAGTTTTTCAATTTTTTTTTTTTTCTCAAAACACTCAAATTTTATTCCCCAAAAAATCTTCCCAATTCTCCCAAAAAATCCTATACCCTAAAAATTACACCTACCCCCTCATTTTCTTATTCTTCCTATCACACCGCTCATTCATTTATCACTATATCACATCACTTATCTAATTATATATATATATATATATATTTTTATATATATATGAAAATATTAAAATTTTACTAATTAAAAAATTTATATTATTACTAAATAATTCATTTATTGAATAACATATTAAATTAATTAAATTTGTTTATTAATTAAATAATATATTAGCTATATTTAATATTTAATGTATTAATAAAATATTATATTTATTCATTTAATAAATAACTTAAGATATTTTAATTTGATATAATAAATAAATTAATCTTCTTCAAGAAATATTCTTCATTAAATATTAATCTTCACATTAATTTAAAATTATAATAAAAAATCTGATTACAGAGTGATATTTATTTATTTAATAAATAATTTAAGATGATGTAATTTTATATAATATAATATTATTCATTTTTTTTAATTTGATGAATCGTTATTAAGTCTTATATATAAATTATTAAAATTTTATTTATTTAAATAAATAACTAAATTTTATTTATACATAAATCATAAGTTATAAATAGTTAAATAATTATATTTTAATTAATAAATAATAATTAGTTTATAATTAATGCATAGTAATTAAATTTTTTATAAGTCGATACTATCAATTATGATATAATTATGATATAAGCTTATTTTTTAGAATTAAGATGTAATTAAAATTTCATTAATAATTAATATTTATTAATATATATTTTACTCCGAATAATTAATCATTTACTAATGTTAAATTTATAAAAATATAACTTTCAAAATACATAATCAATTAAATTAATTATACTCATATATGAATCATTACAAATATATATATACACACATACACACATCATCCAACTATAAATATACATACATCTAATACATAAAAAAATTACTTTTATCCTATAAACCCAACAAAAAGTAACTGATTTGATATCTATTGTAAAGTTTGTTTCTTCCCAAAATATAAAAAGACAAAAAAACTCATTTTTAAATCATTTTTTATATTTTTTCAAAAAAAAAAACACTTAACATATTTTTCAAATTTTCTCCCAAAAACTTATTTTTCCAAAAAAATTTCTAAAAAATGACCAAAACATAAAACAACATGCCTTTGGTTCTTGTCATTTCTTGTCGTCCTCATCTAACTCATCAACTTTAGCTTTAATTTTTCCATTCAAACTTTAATAAATTTTGATAAATAGCAATTCTTTTGCTTGTTTTTCACTTGTAGAATATGGACAAAGGAACAAAGGATAATGGGCACTTAGCTAATGCTTTCTTTATTTATGATCTGTCTGGGATTACAAGTGTGATCGAGCAACTTTATTGAATAAGACAAGAGTCGTTAGTTTAAAGTCAAGTGATACCAAATCAAATCAGCGGCGACGTTTTCCTTAAATAAAGTTAAAGAGCTTAAGACCGAATTCAAAGCGCACACCTCTGCCCAAAAATCTGCCAATCCAACTGCAGCTATATATATATATATATATATATATATCTGTGCGAGTATGTGTAAGTAGTTCTAATTATTTTTTTCAAAATATTGATTTGACACACTTTATATGTATTCTAAAATTATATAGTATATAAAATAAATAAAAATAAAAATTTATGATAATTTGTTAATAGATGACTATATATTTTATAGACTATAAAAATAATAGTTACTATATAAATTGTAGTTATGAAAATTATTACTCAAAAACACACTAAAAAGAGTTGTTGTTTATTAATAGATTAGAGTTTATATATTTTATTTCTAATTATGAGTAAAATATTTAAATATAAAATTATAATTTTATATACATTTTTCTTATATATCATAAAATAAAATATTAATTAAAATAAAGATCTAAACAATAGACCAAGATATCTTTAAATAAATGAATATTTAAATAGAATGATTTTTATTTGAGAAAATGGGACATTATTTATATAGAAAAAAATTGTAGATTAAGTTTAGTATTTAAATGATTCGTGGCATACCAAACAAAGACTTTATTTTATATATTTTTCAATCAATGAAGAAAAATATATTTATCACTTATTGGTTTTGAAAGTTATAATATGAGAATATTTGTATTTGATCTTTCTCTATTTTTGAAATTATAATCACATACAATATTATTATTTTTTTCTAAATTAAATTTCTACATCTTTTTGTAATTCATTATCAATAAATTTTTCTAACTAGGATAAACATCTTCTTTTTTTGGTGATTGAAGAAGTTGGTTTTATTAGAATTTACGTCTACCAGCAAATAAGTGCAGAGGGATAAGAAGAAATTATAGTAGAAACTAAAGGTTAATTACGTCATCTTACTAATTATCACAAGAAATAATCCCAAGAAACCAAAAAATGAATTGTATAATGATTAGAATATCCTTATTTCAAATCTATCCAAGCAAATACTTTATTAGCCTATGTTGATGTATATTCTAGCATATATATCCTGTACTTTATCAATCACATCAAATCTCATCCTTATAAGCAAATGAGCCCCTAATATATAATATCCAATTGATGAGGGTTCAATCTCTTGAAAGTCAGATCGAAAGGAATTCTGAGTGAGGTTCGACCTGTATGGTCGACTTCCGATAGGGAATGGGAATGAGTCCTGCAATCACGTAACAAACGTCATATTAGCCGAGGGGCCCTCGGCTAAGGCACTCCGACGCTCGAATCAGCACAGGTCGACCAGATAACGAGAGCGACAGAGTAGGGGCTTCTTGTGTATCTGAGAGCATACTTTTAAAGGGTTGGAATTGAGGTACTTATAACCTTCTCTCCTTGGGGATTTGTCTGTGATGCCCTTGATGTGTAGAGAAGACCTTTGTCCTTGCATGAGGGGCAATTAGTCATCTCCCCTCGATCCTCACTGTGCTGTTCCAGGTTGCTGTCTCCCCAGATTTTAGGGCATGGTAGTACACTGTTGAAGTGTCTGCTGTGTCAAGCGGTAATGGGGTGGCATGCGCCATTAATGCGGAGGCATACAGCCTGTTAGTGCATTTAATGCGGCAGAGGAGTATTGTACTGTAACGATATCTCTGGTTGATCATGAGGTCGACCTAACAACGTTATGGGGAATGGATTAGCAGCACAGGTCGAATAAGAGGTCGACTCAGGTCGATTGCGCCCATGGGCCTCGGAGGCAAGACTGGGCCTGGCGCCACATCCTTGGGCCAACTTGATTTGGGCTGACCTGGTTGGGCCATCCCATATCACCGATATTTTTTGCTTTGTTTGGATTTATTTCTTCAACATGTTTCTTTTTTCTGAAAACAAAATTAAAGTTTTCTCTCAAATCTATTTTTAAAGTATTTAAAATATGTTAATTATTCACATTACACATCAATCAAAATGCATAAACTATATCTTTTGATCATTATCTTAATATAAATATTTTTTTAGTAATTATACAATTACAAGAATATTATAAAAAAATTGTTTTCATACCATTTACAAAAGCTAAAAGACGTTTACAATAGAAAATTTATCCTTTAAAATAAAAATTAAAAAAAAATTATATACTTATGCGTTCTAAATTATTTTTTTCTCAAAACATTTGGCTATACATTCAAAATAAATATATCTATTTTTCTATTTAATTTCATATATATTAATGTAATATTTTTTTATTTATACACACGCACACATATCAAGAACTTGTTAGCGTTCGAACTTCTGACATTTCATATTATGTAGGAGATTTATGTCATTGAACCATAAATCACTTAGCATATTAATATAATATTTAATATATTCTTTTTAGCAATTTGAGTATCTTTTAATTTATTGGTTTGGACAGCTGTGAGGAGTGACAATAGTGCCAAAGTCAGAAATCCACATGCTCCCGCGCATCTTTGCCTTATCAATCAACGTACCGCAAAAGGTTCTTTCATCTCTATTTTCTATGCTATTTTCTCTTCTGTCTTTGTAATTTAATCACCGGCTCAGGCCCTTTTCTGTCCTAAAACTTTTCTTCCCTACGCGGCGAGCGCCAAAGCCACGGTCGTCCCCACGCTCTTTATCCAGCTGGTTTCACGAATGAGATTCAAATTCCAATTGTACCCAGCATAATGATGGCACTTAGAGAAGGAGAAGTCAAATAGAATTTACTCTTCGCTCGCGATATTTTGGGTTTATTTGTTAAGAAAAATAAAAATGAACTCTATAATTATATATTGCTATTTGATAATACTTTTGAAAAACACACACTTGCAAATGCCCTCGATTAACGATAGTAATTTTCAATCGTTTATTTGCCTTTTTTATCATTTCAAAATCTTAAACTATGTTTAATTGCATTTCGGCAAAATAATTTTGTAAACATTCCTCTGTTTGGCCTCCAAAAAGGAGGTTAGGAATTCCCCAAAACACTCCCACGTTAAATGAGTTAATCTCCAAAATTTCTCCTATTTTCCCGTTCCCCTAAGCCCTTGATTTTGACATACTTTGTCTCATTACCATACATTACCTTAGTAATAATTCTTAATCATTTATTTGTAATTTTTAATTATTTTTGAAATCCTAATGAATATCAATTGAGTTTTCATCCACTATTTTAATTTCGGCAAACAAATATACATTGAGTTTTATTTTATTTTCTTTTTTTGGACACTAAATATAAAGGAATATATGAACAATTGGATATACTTTTAAGAGATATTTTTATAATTACAAGGTTTTTTGATGAATTTATAAATTTTTAAAAATCATTTATAAAATATTTCAGAACTTATAACATTACAAAATAATTAATATTTTATTTAAAAAAAGGCTTATACATTTTCAAAATAAAATGTTTGGATTTTGTAACTTTTTTAAATAAAAAAGTTTTTAACTTATTTTTAAGACATTAATAAAATCATCACCAAATTAATCATAAAATTATCATTATTAATATTTTATAAATTTTAAAATTTTATTTTATTCAAATAATTTAACAACTTATTTTTTAATTAAGATTTAACTAACATCTTATAAATGTAAAAGATACTATAAGTAAGTTTAGCAAAAAAATTCTCCTCTCTCTCTCTCTCTCTCTCTCCTTATCTATTCTTTCATAATTTGTTTGGTTTTATTTTCAAATTATATTTTCATACTTTCAATTATTTGAAAATCAAAACACATCATTTTATACACATTTTCACTCAATATATTTTTATTTTTATTCTCAAAATACATTTTTCAATAACTTATATATCTTTTCTCTCTATTATCATTATTACTATCTTTCTTCACATACTTATTTTTAACTCATTTTTACTAATTATTTTTTCAAATTTTAAAAATAATGAAAATAAAAATAAGACCAAACAGGCCGTAAAGTTGTTTATTAGAGTGATTATTCCAAACAAGTGCTTGGATCTGATACAACATATAATCATGAGATGCCAACGGATCTTTTGAAAAACATACCAAAATACAAAAGTTCTTTTTCCTTTATTTCTTTAGAAAAATGATGAAAATTTAAATAATTAATTTTTCCAATTCTATTCGCCATTAATTCATGCCTTGGCCCCATTTTCGTCCAAAAAAAATCACACACACAACGCATGTTATATTCCGAAAGCACAGTCATCGCCAACGCCGTTATTCCAAGTCCACCTAAATACCAATTATACCCCTGTCAACCTCACTTCCACCTCCTTTTGACTTCATGCTCACTTGAGCTTCTTTTCATACACCCTTTCCAGCATTCTCCTCTCCCTTTCTACATTTTTCATACGCAGAGTAATTATCAGCTTTAATATCTGAAGGAGTTTTCTTGATTGAAGCTGAAAAGGATGAGTAGATTCAGGAGATTCGAGATTGTTGAGCGCTCCTACCCTTCATACTTCCTCAAAGAAACCTCCATTTTCAACCCACCAAGAACCCTATTGCTAAACCCTTGCCTCCCTTCCTTCCCCATTTTTGAAGACGAGCTAGACTACACTCTCGACCTGCTAAGATTCCCCCCGACCCCACCTGTTTTGTTGGATGATTTTGACACTATCACCGATCTGATCCAGATCGAAGAAAGCCCATTTTACACCTCAACTCGCCGGGTTACCCGCCGGCTCGGGCTCGGTGAGCTGTACTTGCAGACGCTCAGCGATCGCGTTTCTGCTTTGGAGGTGGGGTTTGACCGGCTGGTTAGGGAGGAAAAGAGTGAGAAGAAGAAGATTGGGGAGAGGAAGTACACATGGACGGCGGAGTTAAAGAGCCCGGAGAAAGACCGGAAGTACAAATGGGTAGCAGAGATTAAGGACGGGAAGGATGAGAAGAAAGGGTTGGAGAAGAGTTACAAATGGACGGCTGAGATTAAAAAGAAAGGTGCTGGAAACTTGCCGATCGAGCAGACGTACACGATTAAGGTGTCCAGTGGCGACAGCAGCAGCGAATCGGAGGAGAAGAAGAAGAAGAAGAAGAAAAGTGAGAAAGTGAAGGAGAAGGGTAAATCAGTCGGGTCTGCTGCTCGCATTGTTGAGATTGAAGAGCCATCTGATCATGGGGCCATTGTTTTAAAGCAGGTTGGTACGATTATCTTATTTTTTATGCATTAATGGATTTGACTCATCATACAATCTTATGTTTCTCAACAATGTGAACGTCGCTTTTTATCTTGATTGAGTTGTTTTTTTGATGCAAAATTTTGTTGATTCTTTCTAGCTGTTGTCTTAAGCTGTTCCATTGACGATGAGAGGTTGCAGGAATGTTCTGCAGATCCATGATTATTGTTGATTGAGATCCATATGGTTCTAACTTGAATTTGAAAAATCTTAGTTACGATCCCTGTACTAGTGAATCATTAATGTCTAAAAGTTGTTGAATGTTAATGGACTTATAAGGAAGGTGGTAATTCTCCTGATTGGCAACAATGAAAATAAAACTTGGGTGGAAGCCCGAAGGAAAGGAAATGTCCCCTACCTTTTTAGCATATGTAAGATCAGCTCAACCATTATGCTGCTTTCACCCAGTCGGCATTGTTGTCCAAGTTGCGAATGTAGTTATTGTTTAGTCTGCCTTGATTTTTAATTTTGGGCATCTAGATCGGGACATTGTTGCTTTCTGCATTGTCTTCAGTTTTTATACTTTCTCCTGATCAATTAATTTGGACTCAAGCATTGAAAAGAATTATTAAGAATTTCTTTAGGCCGTTTTTGTGCTTATTGACCTAGTTTTGAGTGACTTCGGTTCAGTAGTTTAGAACCATCTATCATTTTGCTCCCAATTTGATGAAGAGAAAACTTCTGTATTCTCAAGACTTAAGACTATAAAAATTTTGGTGTTCTACCTTTGAGTGGCTTACAACTTAAGCCTCGACGGAGAATGGAAGGAATGCAAGATTGATAATTACTAAAATCTATCTTAATAAACAAATATTAATATGTGTTCTGATGCCTTCATATATTTCTAACCACTCGCCTCAATCAAATGAGGATGAAACTATCTACAAATTCCATCCTATAAAGAAGATATCCCCAGCAGTTGTGATGGCTTGTGAGAGGTCTAAAACTAATTCAGTGAGAGCACTTCTTCCGCAACTTTATTTCATATTTAGTGGAATTATTCTTTCGACAATGTAAAGGCTATCTGCTTGTGGTTCTTACCACTTTCACATGCAACTTCTGGAGGAACAGGGACGATAATGTTGAGAGATATTGAAAAGCAAATTATTTACTTAAAATAGACTCCAAAAACTATCATATGTTGCCAGTGTAAGAGAATGCGTGCAAGAGAGGGAGTTAGGTGTCATGGTGTTCGTCCATTTCGAACCGATGCAAGGAGGTGGCCTTAATTTGGCGTGGCCTTGACTACAAATTTATCTTTTTCTCTTCCTCTTCACAGGAGTTCGTTATCTCTCTCGGGGTAAGAAGAAATCTGAATATACTGTAAGGTGTACAAGTCAATTGCATGTGCTTATGGTTTGGTGCCTATTAAACTTGAGATCCATGGAGTGATGTAGAAGAGATAGAAATACTATAGCTGCAGCTCAGAAAAGCCTACTGAAGAGTGGGTGAGAAGCAGAGAATCCAGAGATACAAAGAATTGCTTCTCAGTTTTATCTTTTGTACTCTACTTAAAAAAATTAGGGAAAAAAATTGAAGAGGGGATCAGGAAATACTAAAAATCATCTATATCATAGAAATAGGACCCTTGTCCATCTGCATCTGCCTATGACTAATTATATCACCTTTTCTTGTGAGACTTTCTTGTACTGATACTTCGGCTACTTTATGATGAAAATATTGGTGTGTAGACTATTGATAATAGTTGGTTATTTCTTCTCCTCTATTTTTCCACTTGAAGTTGGAGTCACTCTCTTCATTAATTAAATCTTGCATGTGCCACCAGTTGGCATATGAACACGCTTTGGACCTCACAGACTGATCTCCTGGAGGGACCATATCTCCTTCCAAGAAAAGTCACTGTCTAATTTTGAATTTGTTCTATTTTTAGAATTTAGATGATATTCCTTTTAGGAGTTGTGAGAACCAACTCTAGTATGGGGTGATTTGTCCTTTCTCTCAGAACTTTTTGCTGGCTAAAGATATTTTACCTATATTTTATGTTTTTTTCTAAGTGTTTATTGTGTCAATATTATGGTGACAGGCTTTTGCCAGGAGAGTGGAAAAGAAAAGGGGTAAGCGGAAGGAATTGTCTCTGCAAGATGCAGCAGCTCTGATTCAGAAGAGTTTCCGGGCTTATCTTATCCGAAGGTCGCAGGCTCTACGTGCACTTCGGGAGCTGGCCCTTGCAAAGACAAAGTTGAAGGAGATTAGGGCTTTGTTCAACAACTTCTCTTACCGTCGTCGTCTTGTCCGTGATGCAGAAGAGCTCCAGAGGTTCTCTGAAAAGATTATTGTGTTGCTTCTCACTGTTGATGCCATTGAGGTTAGCAGAAAGTGTTTGCGTTTACTACTTTTCCCCGTTCCAAATTTCTAATCATCATTCTGAAAGAACATATTTTTAATAAACAATGGGTTATTACAACATGATTGCTGTGCGTATATTCTAGATGTCTCTCAACATAATCTTGCTATATGAATGATGGGTCATAACAACATGTGAAGGATTATGAACATTTGTTGTTATCAGCATAAAGAGCCATCAACAAAATTGTGGTGGCTCACCTCTATATTCAGAGTAGTAAAGTTTCACGTTGAATCAGTTGTTTCTGGGTAGAGTGTGTGAATCCATTCCCAGTTTTTCCTCACTGAGGTTTCAATTCCCTAAATGCTCACTTCCTTGCAAGTGCTTATATTTTTCTTCACAGCGGATCCGGAATTTTTGTATGTTCTGTATAGCTTGCCTTTTTGAAGCTTATATTTGTGGCTGGTTTCACATGTCTGCTTATTCTTTTTATGATTATTTCATCTTTATTAGGGTGCTGATCTGATAGCTCGAGCTGCAAAAAAGTCCATGGTTGATGAGCTGGAAGCGATGCTTGATGTTGTGGACCCTCGACCTCCAGGAAAATCTTTGGCCAGGAGGAGAACTTTCGATATGCCCGATGGTGTGATCAACAAGGAACTTGCTGCAGGTGTTGCACGGGTTGTCCAGATGCTGGATGAAGGGGCAACTGCATCTGAAACTTTTGAAGCATGCTTGTAACTCCACTTTGATCTGTTAGATTACTTCGGCTTTCCCTTATGTATGCCTCGGATTAGGAAGATGCTTATCTAGCTACTTTTAGCCGGGCACTTTGACAAATGGATGCTAGTTTGAAGAGCTGGGTTGCTTCTCTTTGGAGAAGTATTTTGCTGTCTCTTTCTCATAAACCAAGAATGACTATCGGTTCTTCTGTGTACTTAAGCTTATGTGTGTATCGTTTGAACGTTAAACTATGTTATTGATCTGTGTTTTCTCATTTTCTCGTATATCCTAGTTTTTCTTAGAATGACATCTTTGATTCTAGTTCTTTTTCTTCTTGTGCAGTTTGCATAGTAGTTTACTGTGGAACAGTCTAGGTTTCACTCCAGATTCTTGTCAAATGATTTTCCTGTCCTAAATCAGGACTGGACCAGCAGAGTGGATTGGCTTTTGCTTGGATTGACCTTGTTAAAGTTAACTTGGATTAGGCCTGTGCTGGACTTGAGAAGTATGGATAGAGCTGAAGTTTCAAATGTCAAAATTATATTGGGCAGCCCAGCACTGATAGAATCTGGGCTGTAATTGGACATGGGTTTCCTAAACCTGTTGAAACCCTTTCAGAATGTCAGTGCTGACGGCTGTTCATGTTCCAACTTGATGGGCATTTACATTTGCTGATTCGTCGCTAAAAAACCCTTTGAGAATATGGGCCAAAATGATATTGAGAGTTGTAACCGAAGGTTCTGTTAGAGCTAAAATTGCTCGGGCGTGACATGTATTGTCAAAAATACCGTAGGAAATATTATGGCTTTGTTTGGTTATGTTTCTCCAAAACAACATTGTTTTGGGGAAACATAACCAAACATATCTCCATTTTTTCTTCAAAACACACATTTTCAAATATATACATACGTATATTATATATATTATTATTATTCTAACATTAAAAAAATCATTTAATTTCATTTTTACTCCAAAAATCTAACAAAAAAATATTGATTTGACTACGATAGTAAAAAATGTCTCTCCAAGACATAAACAAACATACAAAAAAGTAACTTTCACATTCTTCAATAATTCATTTTTCAAAAACACATAATAAAATCAAACAAAAAACATAATCAAACATTCCCTGTATTTGTCAAATGGCTTTCGAAATTTATATGTCCTTGGCAATTGAATGGCTTGGATCAGATTGAACTGACCCATAATATAATCATGTCCGCCTAATCCTTTGAATTGAGGGGAAGTTCCCAAGTGGCAGACATAACATTAAGAATGCAAATGAATCAAGTCAAGGGCTCGAGTTTGAAAATTCATATAAATTTGAGTTAAGTTTAAATCGAATAATCTTTGTTTGCAAATTTATAAACTAGCTTGGCTTATGAGTCATTTTCTTTTTCAAAATATTTATATATAAAAAATTATAATCATATATTAATTCATATTTTTTTATAAAATAACTGAAAATTTTGAACTCAAACTTGAGCCAAATCTTGATTATAAACTAAAGTCAAATAAATCAAGTTGAATTAAGTATAACTCAAATAAGGGCTCGAATCGTGCTCAAACTTTAATCATTTTAACCCGTTAAACTTGAATTTGATTCATTTAATTTGATTCGAGCTTGAACTAAATAAATGATCGAAGCTCGGCTTCATTCAACTCATATGCATCTCTATTATAAATATTCATATCATTAGTACATTGTCAAATCTTTTGGATTAGGTAGTCTATATCGGCATATCAAGTCATCAACCAAGACAAGCACTAAGTGGTAGCCACAATAATATTCATATCATTGTGTGCAATCACAACTGTCACTCCACCTACTATATATTTTCTCTTTACTTTTTTTACTATAATTCTTTTTTTAATTGGACTAAGAGTTTTCAATGAAAAGATTCTCAACAATTCTAACATGTGTTTAATTTCAAAATTATAATATAAAAAATAACTAAACTTTGATCCAAACTTACTTTGATATGAGCATCCAACTAGAAAAATATTCTCAAATTCATATCAAGTCGATCCCAAATAAATCATGTTAAATTAAAATTCGCTTAATTCAACTTTCATTTTCCGAACTACTCCTTGCAATTTTTTTTGTTTCTATTTATATATATATATATATACATACACTTAAAAGTTTGTTAAAATTCAAACTATTAGGACTAGTTTGGTTGGAATTTTAAATTATCTTATGATTATTTATCATGTGATAATTTGTGTGTTTTTTATCATTGTGGTATAATTTGACTAGCATGATAAAGAAACTCATAGGGATGGTAGGTTAATTTATCATGAAAATTACACATATAAACATTGGCTTTTGATATTCATGTGGATTTAAGTGTCCATTATCATTTCAACCAAACGAATTAGGCCTGCCAGGCCCAAAATTTTAATATCCATACTCGTACTTAAAAATAGTGTAATGGCCAATGGGTATGAGTAAAGTCTGTACCCATAAGTTACCCTTGTACGCATATCCAAAAATTACCCATTATTTTATACTTATATTTATTATATGAACCTAAAAATTATTTATACCAAAATCAAATTTATATTAATGATAAATTATATATATATATATATATAAATTACAAATATGTGAATGAATAGCAAGAACTAAATAATTTTTTTATTAAAAATTAAATTAAATTAATAAAGTTAATATATTGGGAGAACAATTTTTTTTTTTTTTAAAAACAGTTGAACATTTCTCATTAATAAAATTAATAATATTAAAATTAATAGTGGAATAAATAATTTTTATAAAAATAGTTAATAAAATTAATTTTGTTAATGAATAAATTTTATTAATATAGAAATTAATTGTTTTTATAAAATTAAATATAGAAATTTTTTTTTGCTTTTAAACTGTTTTTATTAACTATTTTTTTAATTATATTAATTTAATTAGCAAAATGTTTAATTTTTAATTGTATTGATAAAGTTTAACTATTATATCAATAAAACAGTTAATTTAATTAGCAAAAAGTTTAAAATTAAATAATTTAAATTTAATGATTAAATATAAAAAAATTATTTTTTGTTATCTAATGCCAAATAATATTTTTAGTATATATTGAGAAAATAAATATATATATATTAAAAATATAAGTCTAATAAACTAGACCCAATGGGTCTTGGGTTAGATAAGGTAAGGTAGGATTAGAGTCTCATGCTTTTGGGTATTTTAGGATATGAGTGTGGATAGGGTGATACCCTACCCATTTATAAGCCTAAAACGAATGATAAAATAAGATAAAAATATTATATCCTACCTTAACTCTTAATTTTATTCATAAAAATATAAGGATAATATTATTGAACGAACTAACTACTCACCATCTTACAAGTTCATAGCCCATGGACTGTATTAAGTGATGTACTACATTGATCATTAAGACTACGCTTGTAGTTTATTAATATGATACACTTCTTCTACGCGCAACATAAAGCAATTAATTATTGCTACCTTAATCTCGTGACTAACAACATTAGACTTTTTTAAACATGTCTGAGAAGGTTCCTACTCAAAATCCACTCAGCACTTGGGAAATTTTCTTCCTTGACCTAACTAACACCTCACTCTGAGATCATCAAACTAACCTTAAAACATTATGTTAACAACCTCGTGTTGCCTTAACCAATTAATTTATTAATTTTTTTGTTGAATGACAACAAAGGTTTAAAAAAATATTATATAATTTTAAAATCCCAAAACAATCTTTCTGTATTAAATTATATAAAATTGTATTATGATGACTATTGAGAACATACATGAACGTTAAACCAAAACAGGATTGTATTTTTATTTTTATTTTTATTTTTTTTGGAATTTTGCCTTGAAATTATATGTACTAAACTCTGTTGTTGGACAATTACACCAGTCCACATTAATGGAAAGTCCACCATTTCAATTTTATTGGCCCACAACATACCTAAAGTTGCCTAAAATGTTGATCACATGATACGCATGTAACTTTTATTGCTTTTCACCAATTAATCTTAAGAGTTCCCGTGATTGGTCCTTTGGTCAAAAAAGTTGCAACTACTTTTTTGTTCAATTTCTAATTAAAAAGGCATCCCCTGTAATTGCGTGAAAATGTGCTTAAAAACAAACTGATGCGCAATTAGTATCTAATTAAGAGAGTATTTGGGTGAATTTATAAGCTGCTCAAAATATTTTGTAATGTGATTAGGAGTTTGTTATAGAGTGTTGGTAAATTACTTAGAATTTTTTTTTATGAACTCCTAAAATAAAATGTCAAGATTTTGTAAGCTCTTTTAAGAAAAATAAAGTGTTCATAACTTATTTTTTTAATCTTATCAATTTTTATAATTTTACTTATGTTAATTAAAAAATTATTGTTACTAACATTTTATAAGCTCCGATGTTTTATTTTATTTAAAACTTCAAAATTTTATTTTAAAAAATGATCTTCAAGAATATTTTACAAAATATAGGAGTTTTAAAAAAATTAAATAAATTTAGCCAATTTTTTTCTCATACACATGGATTCAAGTTTAATATCCAGATAAAATTGATTCGTCTTCCTTTAATTTTGGTTTTTGGTTCGCATTAAGAGCATGAGTAAAACATCTAGAAAAATAGTCCTCAAGATGTGAGGCTGAGTATAAATGGCCAAAAGTAATTCTCTTAAGCTCTACAATTAAAGATTTTATAATCGAGTTTTTCAAAAAATGGCTATTTAGTTTATCTTATTTTAATCTTGTCGGAATTTAATCCAATTATTTGAAGATAAAATTTAACTAAAATTCTTAATCTTTAAAGATTTAATCTCTTCAATGATTGTATTGTAAAATTAGGATTTTTTTTTGTATTAGATTCCTAATTTTACATGAAGTAGTCAAATAATTTGTTCTTATAAATAGATGTGTTTATTTAATTACTTAAATAACACTCATGGAACTTATGATACTCATGGAGTAGTTGTATTGAATTACCAGTGGAGCGATACAAATGGGTGAAGTGAGTATTTTTTTGGTAGTTATGAGAGTAGTTGTACAAGGAATATTTTGTCTTGGGTTTGGGTACGTCAAATTCAAGAATGATCTAGTACTGATAAAATTCTCTCATAATGGAAAAAAGAAAACTCATCTGGATGTATGTGGATTTTGCAGAACCACATAAGTCTGTATTTGTTTTATTTTTCTGTACGTGAGGTATTACTTTTCTCATTAAGTTTGTAGATGTGGTTTATAGATTCCTAATAAATTAAAGTTTCCGTTATGTGGCCAACAAATTGGTATCAGAGCTTTGGTTTAGGGTTGCAAGTTGATATTTAATTTTTGAAAATAGTTATTGTCATTGGCAAATTACTTTATGGTTTACAAATTTGATGGCAAAGGGAATTTCACTCTTTAGTGAGGAAGAGTGGGGGATCTTATAATTTAATAAAGCTTAGCAGTAGGGACTAATTCAGAAATAAAAGTATGTTGGGGGGGGGGGGAAGGGGCAAAAGTTATAAATATATAAATATACAATTTATAAATGTGCAATACATAATCTTTATTAAAATTGAGCACATTGATCTTTTATAACATAAATTTCATCAATGATCAAATCAATATCAAAACTTTTAATAGTATCTTTTTCACTTTAAGTAACTAAGTAATCAACTAAAAAGTCATCTTTCATTTTATCATGAGTCTCCTTTTCACAATATTTATAGCAGAAAAAGTTTTTTCACTTGTAGCTGTTGAGATAAAGAAAATTCAGTTTTTTTAAAACATTCATTTACTTTTGTCTTTTTATCTCAATTTCATTGAAGCCAAAAAGATGAATTTTGATTGTTTTGGAAGTCCCTTAATGTTTCTTACAAATAGAATGGAAGTATCCTAGCGGCCTCATTAACCTAATTTTCTCCATTTGATTACAATAGTAATATGGGCTTAAAAACTGATTTTGAGTTTCATAAAATTAAAATAGTTAAAATATTAAGTTAAGTGAATTTAATTTTTATCATTAATTACAAATCAATTAATTTAATTTAATAAATCTAAGTAATTAGTTTTTTATTCAATGCCCAACAAGAAAGATAAATTTTTGAAAAATTATTGAATGTTAATTAAAAATTAATTATTTTAATTAATATTAAATAATTTATTCTTTTAAAATTAAAATTTATATTAATTATTATTAAAAAAATTTAACACACACACACACACACACACACACACACACACACACACACACACACAGAGTTAAGTTGGGAGAGCAATGGTCCCTACTTGGCCCCCCTTAAATCTAGGGATGCAAACGAACCGAACTAACTCACGAGCCTGATGAATTGGCTCGAAAAGTATTTGAGCTCAAGTTCGAAGAATTTGAACTCAAGCCAAATAATTCTTGTTCGCAAGCATATATTTTTTATTTTCAAAAATATATAATATATATACTAATTTTAATTTTTTTAATAAAATAATTTAACTTTTTGAGTTCGAACCCGAGCAAACTCGAGCCTATAGCTAATTTTAAATATAATAAAGTAAAATATACTAAATTTAATTTTTTTTATAAAATAATTTAACTTTCGAGCTCGAGTTCGAGCAAATTCAAGCCTATAGTTTGATTATGAATTTGAGTCTAATGAATCAAGTTGAGCTAAGTCAAGCCCGAACAAGTGCTCAAACCAAACTCGAGCCTCAATTCCTAAGCTCGTCGAGCTTGAGTTCGACTTAAAAAAATGGTGAAAGCTCGGCTCTAACTCGTTTGCACCCCTACCTAAATCCGTCCATGCTTAGTTGTACTGTTGAAGGGAAGAGAAGAAGCCGACAGATATGAAGAATTCATAGTGGGCAGAATTGATTTTACATAGTGGACAATATTATCAATAATATTGTGGATGATGATTGGATTTTAGAGTCTGACTATGTAATGCATGTTTGCACCATAAAGGATTATTTTGATTCACTTCAATTAACAAAAGGCAGGTAATTTATTCTTGAGTGATGGTTCTACTTGGAGAGTTATGTGTATTGGGGCAATGAAAATCAAAATTTTATTAGAGTGGTTTATATTTTGGGTGGTGTGACCTATATTTCAAAGATACGGAAAAAATTAATTTTCTTTGAGCTAGTTGAATTCTGAAGGTTATGAATATTCAGTTGGAGGTTGAGTCCTGAAAGTCACACATTGCTAAAAGGTCCTGAAGAAATGAGATAAGCATGATAATTTTTTTCCATTTGGAGACCTCAAAAGATATTGGAAGTGGGGCACGACAGTGCGCTGACGGACTTCTAGAGTGCAAATAGGCGTGAGGGACGAGAGGATGGATCGAGGTCATCCCTCTCTGCCGCAGACTAGTGGTATTGATTGGGTGAACATATACATTGCCTAGGATAAGTTAGTTGGTGTCAGGACCTTACTAACTCCACATATGCAATATGTTTGAAGGCCATTGGGATTTGATAGTTTCGTTTGCGATGGAGTCAAGAGCAACTGCTGAGATGAGAAATCTAGTCGAGGTGGAGATCATTGGAATTTAACTCGATTGTTTGGAGACCAAGTTTGATTAGAATTCTTAGTCTCTAAGGAATTGATCTCTTCAATTTTTGTATTATAGATTAGGATTCATTTTTATAATATATTTTCTAATTCTACATGAAATAGTCAAGTAATTTGCTATTACTTAGATAAAACTTATGAAACTCATGATACTCATGGTAGCTATTTTTGAGTTACAATTGGAGACGATACAAAAGAGTAGAGTAAGTATTTCTTAATATTTATGAGAGTGAGGGATTTTTTTGTCTTGGGTTTGAATATGTCAAATTCAAGGGTTGTCTTATATTAGTAAATTTTGTCATAGTGGAAGAAAGAAAACTCATGTGGACGTAGGTGGATTTTTCCAAACCATGTATGTCTGTGTTGTTTTGTTTGTCTATCTATCAAATATTATTTTTATTATTAAATATATCAATGCAATTTGTAAATTCTTAATAAATTTAATCTCACACTTAAATTACTAATTTTGGGTGCCCCAACAAATCTCTTCTCACTATCAATCTATATATGTGTGACAGAATTTCAAGGACAGCATCAAAATTGTTACTAACAATTTCTATTATATATAAAATATGAGAATTTTAGTAGTGTGTTATTTGATAAGTTGACAAAATTGTTGATATTCCAAAAGATAAAAAAGTAGTTTTCTTTCTTTTCTTCTCTCTCTAATCATAAACAAATTATAGTAACTTATGAAAAAAGTAATTGAATACATCATGTACTTTTACATTGTAAAAATTTCAACACATATATTAAGTGTGCTAAAATCACTAGTATGTATTAAGTAACAATAAATTTTGTTATGTTCCTCTGTAATTTTTATGTACTTAATAGTTACAAAAGTTAAGTTGTTAGTGTTGCCAATCTGCTAATAATATAGAGTGAAAATTTAATAACAACATTTGAACAACTTTTATTGTCATATATATATATATATGTGTGTGTGTGTGTGTGTGTGTGTGTGTGTGTGTGTGTGTCATTAATCATCAGTTTTAGCAAATTTATACACAACTTTTGTGCTATTAATTTTAAATAATTATAATTTTCCACAGTTTATTACTATTAAAATTATGAAAAATATCGTTACAATAAGATAAAATTCTTATTGCTATATGGCATATATTTAATGACAACTTTCAATATAATTATTGATATCCTATCAATAATGATTTCTTATTATATCTTTATTAAAATAACACAATTTTTTTCTCATGTGATTAACTAAGTCAAGGTAGTGTGCAACAACAAGTGTTGAAATTTAATTTTCTTCAAAACAGAGCCAGTGGATTCATAACTGGTTTAATGATAGTGACTGCTATCTTTCCTGCCTATTTGCGAGATAAGTGGCTAGCATTTAATGTCCATTTGTTATAAACATTAGTCCAGATCCAATTAGCTTAGGTTTCATAATCCAATTAATTTATATTTTAGAAAAAAAATTATAATTACAGTGATGATATCAAATTTTATTTTACATCCAATAAGTCAAGAACTTTAAAATAGTTTCTGAATTATTCTTGTCACTCACCCATTAAAAACACTTTTTATCAGAATAAATCTCCCAACACATATGTTTGTGAGATAATACTTTATGAAGTCGAATCTTTTATGTTTGACGATAAATTTGAATATCAAATAGCATTAAGGAGTTGCTTGACTAAAATCATTTAAAGTATCTTACAAGTTCATATATCTTATATGATGTTTTTGAACTTACGAGATACTGAATTTTCTTCTAAAAATAAGCTCTTGAAATAATTAGATAAGATAAGATATTGGGGTTTATAAGATGTTAATAATGAAATTTATATACTTACCCAAATACTCTCTTAAAAAAATTACTCATGCTCGAAATACATTTTATGATTTACATATTCACATGCAACAAAATATCAAGTTTTATGGAAAAATGATAGCGACTGACTTGAAAAGTTACTTGCTCCCTTATGTATAACATGTACTATATAGTAAAAATTGAAAATATACTTTCAACATGTGAAACATCAACAATACGAGTAGATCAAACATAGATAGATCATTGTAACTGTGCAAGCCAATTTTAGTGGACATAGTGCTTAAGCCTCATTACTTACCTTAAATAAAATTATTTTGTAGGGCTTAAACATCATTGTTTCCTCTAATATTCAACTTTTTTAACTCTTCAATTAATCATTAGGCAACATTTTATACCTGAAAACTTTTTAATATCTCAATTCACGCTTCACCTCACCCATTCGTACCAAATTAGACCTTTCTAGATGATGTTGTCTCTTTCTGGAGATGACCGACTTGATCTGGGTGTGCACATGTAAGTTCACATTTAGTGATGTTGTACTGAATGTTTAGAATTTCAAATTTAGAGAAAAAGTAAAAATTACTTTTTTTTTTTTTTTTCCAACTAATTTTGAATACTCAACTGAATGAGAGAGCAAATATTTATATGCGTGGGCCTTGAGAATTATAATCTTGCGCATAAGGGTGCACTCTTTAAAGTGTCATAAGTTTTTGGGTGTATTTAGAGGTTGTTTGGCTAAATTTACTTAAAAAATCTTATAAATTCATACATCTTATAACACGCTAAATCTTATTTTAAAATAAATTATTGAAGTGTGTTAATAAGATAAGATTCTGGACTTTATAAGATATTAGTAAAGGTAATTTGTAATTAAAATAATTAAAATTAAAAAAACTTATTAAGATCTTTAAAATAAATTAGGATCTTCTTATTTTTTCTTAAAAAACTTATATAACTCTTATTTTAAAATTTTAGAAGCTTATTTTTAAAAAATTAATTAAATATTTTCTAACATCTTATAAGTTTTTAAGTATTTCATAAAAAAATTTAAGAAATTTATAAATCGATGCAAATACCCTTTTAATATGTCGTTGAACCTGATGTGATTGTCTCGCTTACCTGACTACTTACTAGGGTTTTGAAGCCACCGACAAGTTATTTTGCAAGATCTTACAAAGGGGAACATAAGATTAATGGATTAACATAATTATCAAACTAATAACATAATTACACATTAATTACAATCTTAAGCTTTCCCAATTGTTTCTTGGAAATGTATTAAAAACAAAGTAGTGTCATTATCTTTAGGGGTATTTTGCCATTTTTGTTACGAATCTCAGTTCTGCCAGCGTCAGTGGCAGAGTCCTTTGACCTCACAAATACATAGGCCTCAGGGCCCCTTGCCAGGTTGGATCGGGCCCAGCCCACAGACGAAATTGTCGCACATTTTAATATGGCCCACACCACCACCACGTGGGTTGGTCATTTGTAAATTAAAATGCCCAATTTTTTTAGTTAAACTAGTAGTCATTTGCACACAGTTCTTGTGTGCATAAAATATTTTTGAATAAAAATATTCTCATATTTATTATATTAAAAGTTGACAAGCATTGCAAAAACATATTTATAAATTGCATAATTATGAAGATATCACTCACTTAAAGTAAATTTTTATAATTCATTACTAAATTAAAGAAAAAATTTAAAACTAATTAAAATAGGTAAATAGTGGAAGTTTTTGAATAAATGATGGTTATTTGTACATGTAAATTAGAAGCAAATGGGTAAATTTGGTATCATAACTTCCATTTTAGATACAAAAATGCCTTCCTTTTTATAATAGTGTAGATTTACACCTAATTATTGGACAAATGAATATTTAATTTTTTCTTGTAAAGGCCGAAATTCCATTTTATGTTAAAAAAATAAATCAATATAAAATTAATAATAATAGATCCGCATAAAAAGCTCACCATATTGAGGTGGTGTTTTTATCTGTCAGACATTTTGATGAGAGTTTTGTCTTGAAAAAACATTCAAAAAGTGAGAAAAAATAATTTATAAATGTTATAAAAAGTGTTGACATCTTTGACATAAAATAAAACCAAGTATTATTATAATACTCAATTAAGAGGCTTGGGAAGATGATCATTACCTTTGTTCTTATTGATAGCGCCAAGGACGAAGAGTGAATCAGTTGTCAGACACAAGGATTAATCGTGTTTAAATATTGTTCTGCCAATATATATGCGGATTTTTGTCTTTAAAAGTTGTGTTGAGATTAAAAAGATATGAATAATATACAGATTATCTAATAATGACTCATCCAATTTGAAATAAGATCAACCACATCAATAGGTAATTTAATCAAATTCATCATCGAACAAAAAGGCATGTACATCATTGTTCCATAAACGTAATTTTATTCTTAAGAAAAACCTCAAAAAGATTAGTGGATGGAGAAGAGCTTATGTGAAACTCTCATACTCTTTTTAATGCCAAAAAAAAAAACCAAATCTATTAATAAGAATGTAAAATGTACTATAGTACTATCAGCTGAATATTATTAACAGTGACCAAATTAATCGCCCTACAAGGAGACTTGGCCACTTCGATGTGTTTAAAAATTTATTCTCAAAAAAAGATGAACTATTGAGAATAATTTATAAACTATATTTTAAAACTTCTAATTTTTTCAATACGAACTAAATTAATACAATTAATTACGTCAAAAAAAAAAAAAAACCAAAAAAAACACAGCTCAATAACTTTAACCACCATAGTTTGACAATTGACAGTGCCTTTGCTGAGGGCATAAACAACGTCCGACCCTGTCCCAATCCTGCAGCAACTTTCCTATGCGTAGGTAGGTAGGAGCATCGCGATACACGGATGACATTTCTCAAGGAAGATCTAGAGGATGCTTCGTATCATTTCAACGGTTATGATTTTCTCTGTTTTTGTTTAAAAAAAAAAAAAAGAAGAAAAATAAAAATAAAAGGGTCTTTTCAAATTTAATTAATAAATAAATATTGACTGGGCCAGCATTGAGCAGCAACCGTCCAACTGCAACTGGGCCCCTAGGGCCTCAACCGACGTAAAATCCAGCTGGCGTGGAAAACGACCATACGATTTGCGGGGCCCACTGCCAACGTGGCCACGTCAGATCTGACACTAAACACAGGTGTCTTTACGCGCATCAGCCCCCCGAAGTCGTACTTCCACGTGTCATGCGTCTTTTCGTAATATTTTTCCTATGGCCCCCACTTTCTATAAATTGTTTTAATTCTTAATATTAATTTAAAGGTTTGGTGGAAATAAATCTTCGTGAAAAAAATAATAGAGGCATGCGGCGTGCAGCATGCGGAGTGCCCACCCTTTTGGCAAACCCAATACATGTGTGCAGTTTTTTACAATTCCATAAACATTAGGACTTATTCATTTGTTAATTTATTGAACAATAAATATTGAAACAATTTATTAAAGATAGAACAAGATATATATTTTTTATCATACTTAAAAGATTTTGAAGACAATATAATATAATTTGATTATTGTTAAATAAATTAAAATTATTTTGCGTCTTTTCAGAATCTAGTCAGAACATTTTCTATATCTAATAATTATATGCTATATTCGTGTCAATTTTTGTGAATTAGTAAAAACTAATCTCATTTTTCTATGATTGCATGAAGAATTTTTTGCGCGACCTTTTTACATGCAAAGCACTTATCTCTTATGGAATTTGAATATGTCAAACTATTCCTTGGTCTTCTTATGACCTTTTAGAAAAATTACCTTTTAAACTCGTTTGTAATTTTTCTTTCACATCAAATAATCAATACTTGAGAAAAAAAAAAAAAAGAATACCACCAAGTCTATTCATTAAACTTTTATTTCTTTTCCTTGAATTTTTTTATAATTTTTAGGATTATTTTTTTTAAAAAAAAACATTACAAATGACGAAATATTTTTACTTCAACAATGAGATATATTTTTATTTTTAAATCAAATAAATTCATATTCTCAAATTAAATAATCAAAGTAAAAACAACACACAAAACACATAAAATGCACAACGCACCCATTACGAGTCGATTACAAGACTTCCCACTTAAGAGGAGAGACGGATGCTACTTTGGCTACAAGCCATTGGGCAATTTTTAGAATTATTTTGGACTCCCAAGATAGGAATAATAAATTCGAAAAAGTTGGAGTAGGTAATATTCTATAATTGCAACTTAATTAGTGAATTAGAAAAAGATTACTCAATATTTAATCTTTACTTAAATAAAAGCGCCCCTAAGCTTTGCAAATTGGTCAAATAGCGTGCGGTG
Source organism: Jacaranda mimosifolia (assembly GCA_018894105.1). NCBI lineage: Eukaryota > Viridiplantae > Streptophyta > Magnoliopsida > Lamiales > Bignoniaceae > Jacaranda > Jacaranda mimosifolia. The sequence goes on along the minus strand of CM032125.1, from coordinate 29,747,962 downwards.
CTGAAACTTTCCATCTACCAGCAGAGTCGTCTCCGGTTTCAACCATCAGGTTCTCTGTTATTTCCTCTCACCTTCATGAACACGTCTCTTTCTCCCTCCGTATATATCTAACCCTCATATACCCTTATTATCTTCTTTTTTCTTCCCTCCTTCGCAATTCTGCCGTATATACGTATAACGTATACATACATTTGTTCTCCCTTTCCATATTCATACATTTTTGCATCGTTCTCAGCGAACTTTCATCTGGGTTTCTGCGTTTTTTTCTCTGTTTGGTTTTCCAACGATCATTGTTGTTTGTAAAGGTGACGTCATCTCTATTTATTAATGAAATATCGTTCTTTGTGCCTTGACTCTCTTAACAATGTTTTTGTCTGATTGCTGTTCGGCTGACGCTGATTTTTTGTGTTTCCTCAGGCTTTTAATCCGCATTTTGCAGAATCTTTCATCCCATATCAGTTCTTGATACGTTTCTCCAGTTGGGTTCAAGAAAAAATCAGGTGGGGTGCTATGTATATACTTTTTACATGCATGCCTAAATGCAAAAAAATACATAAATTTATGTAGTTTTTGGTATATATATTCGTGTGTTTGTGTGTGTGTGTTTCTTGGGGTCGAATTCTTGATATATTGCTTTCTGTATTTGATTGCTTTTGAGCTTTTGTTATTTCTTGAATTTTTTCTGAACATGTAACCTGTGGAATGGTTCTCTTGTGAATTTGTGATTTTTTTTAACCCCTTTTGATGGTTTAATGGAAAAAGTTTCTCTTTTTTATGCTATGACAATATAATATTTGGTATTACCCAAGATAACTCCGTTTTCTTAAGGAAAATTTCAGCTTCTATCTTCTGTTCAGGCCAAAAGTGTCATTTTTAATGATCTTCTTTGACTTTTGCTTATTTCCTGCTGTAATTGCTTTCTGTTTTTGTCAAAATATATAGTTCTTCTTCTCTTTTATTATAGATCTTACTCATGTGTTCACATTTGTTCTTTTATTTTTATCCTAATTCTATGTAGAAATATATTCTAAATTTGTGGTCTTTGTTCAACGATGTTGAGTTTCAGTTATTTCTGTTTTTCTCCCAACGACAGGACATGGAGACTGAATAGTCTCCACCTTGATTCTAATATGTCGGCCATGGATCTCTATTAGTATAATTTGATGTGATGTACTCATTTGCTTTCACCTTCAATTTTTTTAATGCAGAGTCCTTTTCGAACTGTCGCTGGTTCATTGTATAATCAAATGAATCCAGCATCTTGTCAATTTGCCAATCCTCTCCTCTTCTTGGTTTTCCTCTACAAAAATAACTCAATCTACGGATGTGTTAAGATATTATTTTTTTAACTGCTGAAAAAATAATTTATGTCAATGTAAAGAAGGATAAGAAGGTGGTCGAATGAAAATTTTCTATCTTGAAAATTATGCTATCCGGTGGTCACTAACATTTATTTGATAGCAACATCATTATGGGGACGCCTGAATTTTCAATTGCTTTCATGAGTGACATGGTTTTGTTGCATTTCTGAAATTTAATGAGCTGGGTCCATATTGTTTAATGCTTCCCATGCTGCTCTGTAGGACCATAATATGTGGTTGCATATGGCTATTTCCTATTTGTGATGTTCTCTAGGAAAACAGTACATAGCTATCAGCCATCTTCTGCTAAAGTTTTCTCTATTAAATATCAGTATTGTCTAGCACCACCCTTGCGCCCTGCGGCTGTTTCTTCGATATGCATTAAGATCATTTAAGCAATCAAGTTCTCAGAATTTCTGTTCAGGTCATATAGTTGTTACATTTGATCTCTAGTTATGTTCCGGCTTTCTCCGTAGCTGTTTTTCTTGTTTTAAAGTTTCAAGTAGGAAAATTAACATGTCTAGTTTTTTCTTCTAGTATTTGAATCCATTTCTTGAATTTGTTTTCCTCTTTAGTCCATGATTGTATTGTTAATAGCCTGCTACTATGATATCCCAATCTGCTGGACTATATTGAACGGGATAGGTTGTCGCGGTCTGCCTGCTTTTATGTGAAAATCATCTTCTTAAAATTTCTAATTTCTGGTCATGATTTACTTCATATGTCAATCATCTGCTGCTGATGTACAGATGTTTCTGGTTAAGGACAATAACCTCCAAGATACAGCCATCAGTTTAGTAAAAGATATGTGATAGAAATCTAAATTCATCCTAATAGCTGAGCAGAGACTGCTTGAGTTTGAGTAGGTTTATTTGTATATTCTGTTTTAAAGATCTTTTTAGTTGCTTTTTATACATAGAAATAAGTTTTTTGTCTTTTCTATTAGCTTTCTCCTCTTGCTGATATACATGTATTGCAACTCTAGTTATATCATTTAAGTGATTGAGTTTTCAGAATTTATGTTCAGGTCTTTAGTTGTTACATTTGCACTCTAGTCATATTCTGGCTTTCTCTACAACAGTTTTTCTTGTTTTAAAGTCCCATCTAGGTAAATAATGTGACTAATTTTTTTTCCTTTAGTATTTTAATCCGTTTCTTTAGTTTTTCTTCCTCTTTAGTCTATGATTGTAACACTAAATAGCTTGCTACCATGATATTGCCATGTCGAACAGCAATAGGATGCTGTGTTCTGCCTGTTTTTATGTGAAATCCCTCTTTAAGTTTTCTAATTTTGTGATCATGGTTACTTCAAATGTCAATCATCTACTCCTGTGGCATAAATGTTGCCAGTTAAGGACAATAACCTCCAACCTACGCCCTTCAGTTTAAGAGAAAGATATATCATAGAAATATAAATTCATCCTAATAGCTGAGCAAGGAATGTTTGAGTTTCATTAGTTTATTGCATCTTCAAGTATCTTTTTAGTTGTTTCTTATACCGAGAGATAAATCTTTGATTTTTCTATTAGCTTTCTCCTTTGACCAAGGAATGTTCGAGCTTTGTTAGGCTATTTGCTTTTTCGATTAGCTTTCCGTTATATCTTCAAGTATCCTTTGCTTTCTACTTCTTTTAGTTAAGCTCTCTAAATTTCCGATACTCATGGATAATCATAGGGAAGCAAGCCCTTGATGCAAAAAATGCGTCATGACTGACAATATCTTTCTTGAAAATCTGCAGTTACTTTTATTGGCTGACAAGAAAACCTTCAACCACGACTTAAGAAGAAAGAGAGATGCACCAGTAAGATTTGTCCTGTATCTGATGGCCGTTCTAGTTTTTAACTTCCTTTCAATTTATTAACATCTTCTTTGTTCTGTAATTGTTATGCATCAGATGTCTTCTGCTTGATGGACAGCACTCCCTGCAACAGTGATAAATATACTCTGAAGAAGTGGTTTTTTATTGACAAAAGAGTTGGCTAAATTGAGTGAAAGATTTACGACGAAGTGCTTTGTATCTGACCTCACCAGCTGACGCATTATCTAGAGCTGTAAATTTGAGACTAAAATCTGGATAGAATGGACCTGAAATCAAACCATACGTCCCCTGTTCTCACTGATTCTGCTCCTATGAATAACGCAAGATTAGGCATTCACTCTGCTCTATACTCCCACAATGGCTCTGCTTTCTCCACCATGCCCTTCCTAACTATCCCAAGGAAAAAGCCTGGAATACTTGATGATGTTCGGTCCTGCGTTTTTGATGCTATGAAATCATCATCTCCAACTCATAATAAAATAACAAAAGAGTCCTCCACAGAGACAACATTAAGTGATACTGATCTTGCTTACCGCAACTGGATGGTATCATTCCTCATGCTCATTTGATCTTGCTCCAAGTTTTATCTTCCATAAAAATAAAACAGATTTTATAATCCATGTTTGGTTCTGTAGGTCAAGTATCCATCAGCACTTGCTTCTTTTGAGCAAATAGCAAACAATGCAAAGGGAAAGAGAATAGCTTTGTTCTTGGATTACGATGGGACTTTATCCCCCATTGTGGACAACCCTGATCATGCCTTCATGTCAAATGCTGTGAGAATCTATCCATATAACCTTTAAGCAATAAAGAATAATATTACTAGTACAATGGTTTTTGTCCCCTTCTCCTTGAGTTGTTTCTGAAACTCAATCACTTGTTTTCAGATGCGTGCTGCTGTCAGCAATGTAGCTAAGTATTTTCCCACAGCTATAATTAGTGGAAGAAGCCGCGACAAGGTGATTTGCGGGCTTTTGATTGATTTTTTGTCATTGTGTTCTGCATAAATGAGTACCTGGCCTTATTTCCTTTTCTTTTTCACATCACTTCATTCAGGTATATGAGTTCGTAGGACTAACTGAACTTTATTATGCTGGAAGTCATGGGATGGACATCATGGGCCCAGTTCGGCCATTTTCCAGCGATTACAATAACTGTATTACATCTACTGACAAGCAGGTAATGGTATTAGTCATCTTTCTCATTTAAGCTATTTTTAACCGGTTATGGATCTAATCATTTACAAACTCACTTATGTTACATAGGGCAAGGAAGTTAATTTATTCCAGCCTGCTAGTGAGTTCTTACCCATGATTGATGAGGTATATAGATCTCTTGTTGAGATAACAAAAGAAATAGCTGGTGCAAAAGTTGAGAACAACAAGTTCTGTGTATCTGTACACTACCGTAACGTGGATGAGAAGGTAATGTCCCTTGTTTCTTGGTCTTGGGTGTCTAATCAAGAGTTTTTGCTCCATGCTTCTTTTATTAACAACTGCTTGCCCCTTCTTTGGCATTGGCTTAAATATTTACAGAGTTGGACTATAGTTGGTCAATCTGTCGAAGGAATATTGAAAGAATATCCCCGTTTGCGATTAACACATGGTCGGAAGGTATTACTTCCGAGACATTCTACTTGTTGAATATCTTGAGTTCTAGATTCCGACTTCCACCATGTTTTGTTTCTATTTCTACTTACTTGATTCTATTGATTCGTTTCAGGTTTTAGAAGTCCGACCAGTTCTCAACTGGGACAAGGGTAAAGCTGTCGAATTTCTGCTTGAATCACTTGGTGAGTGAAAAGGAATTTCTTTACAGTTTCTTGTCTAAATCGGTGCCAGTCCTCTGGCCCTATCTACTTAAACTAATCAATATAATATTGTAGGGCTAATGAACTGTGCTGATGTTCTTCCCATATATGTTGGAGATGATCGCACTGATGAAGACGCATTCAAGGTATTCTCAAACTTATGAATAGCTCCCTCATTATTTGGCCAATTAAGTTGAGATAAATCTCGACTAAACTGACATTCTTACAGGTTCTGAGAGACGGTAATCGAGGTTATGGTATTATAGTTTCTTCCGTGCCCAAGGAAAGCAACGCATTTTACTCTCTTAGGGATCCTTCCGAGGTACCACTAGTTTTCTACTCGAATTTTGTACTAGTTTTGCTTGTAAGAATGATTCTTGATCTCGCAAAAACTATCTTTTGCTCACAAATTGATCATAGTTCTTGTGAGATCACTATGAAATTATAGTCAAGGATATCATACTTGTGTTAATTTCTTTGTAAATGATGGTTTGCTTGCAAGTTGATCATAGTGCTTGTGTGGTCACTTTGACATTATAATCAAGGATATCCTTCTTTTATTAACTTCATTGTCTGTGTATCATCTTGTAATAAAAGTTTCAAACTTGAGACTTCTCTTACAAGGATATTGACCCCTCAAATCCTGCTTTAACGCGTGCAGGTCATGGAGTTCCTCAAGATGCTGGTGTCGTGGAAGAAGAAAAGTGCACTATAATTATCTCAAAATAGAAAAGGAATACGCATTGGCAATATGTATAACGATAGAAATATCTTTTCTTCGTTCTTTATCTTATATTAGGTTTCTGCGGGTTTAGGAGCAGAGGTGCCTAAAATCGAAGCTTCTTGAGGCAGCGACTGGTTGTGTTTTGGTTCTGCTCGAAGCAAATGTGAATTCTTTCTTCTTCTTTCTTTCTCTCTTTCACTTTTTGAGCACCAAGGATGCCCTAATACCCTAAGATTTCTCCATCAATATTGATTCTTCCTTGTTTAGGCTTCCCCAAGGGTGGTTACAAGGGTTCATTTGTTGATTTATCCATTGAAGTCTATTGTTCTTTTGAACTTTTCTAGTTCACTTTGTTTTAGGATATTTGTGCTTAAATCATATGTATTGGAAGGTTCTTGCCTTTACCATGTATAAGTTCCTTGCCAATTGTTAATGACTTGCTTTCTATTGCTATGTTTTTTTGTTTTCCTTTCCTTTTACCTAGTTTATTCACCTTGATTGATAACTGTAATGCTGTATCTCACAATGGAAAAATGACCACCTTATAAGTTTTGGTTAAAAAATTCATGTGGTCAAGTTAATTATAATTCAATTTTAAGATGTATTTGGTGAGTTTGAAGGCAATTTTCGCGTTCAATGACTTATGAGCCTAGGGTGTAACTATAGTCTTATGCAATCTTATTTTAAAACTTTTTATTTTTTATGTAATTGTATTATCAAATTAGATTTATTATTTAGGCTATCCTTCCATAATACATGATTGCAATTATGAATAGGGATGGAAATAAGTCCATAAGACAAAAAAGGAATAGTGTCCAAGCAAAACACAATCTAATTCTTCCCAAAACCCATTAAATAAATAATGCAAATGAAAGATTTTCATAAAAATTCTCGTAATTGAAAATGAACTCAATAAAAAATTTGGTATTGCGGTAAGATAAATTTATTTACGTCCAAAAATGTGAAAAATGCCGTCAAAGATAATACTAATAGAATCACATCTATAATTAAAGATAATTAATGAGGTTTTATAAATAAATTGACGACATACACGTAAAAAATATGCAAAATCATTATCAGAACCATCATAAAATATTTCATGATTGATTTAATGGTTAATTAGAAAAAAATCCTTAACCTTACTTTCATTTTAGTGATCAGTTCCCATTTGAATTTTTACACACTAAACTCCCCACTTTTTCACAAAACTTAGAAATCACTCCCCATATATTTTAAAAAGACCCATATATCTTTGTAGTTGGAAAAAACAACAAAATACCTGAAAAATGCGTTTTTCTCTTCAAGAAAAATGCTTTCCTTTTTTTTTTTCTTCTTCTTTTTTTTTTTTCCTGAAATCGATGAGTTCTCCAAGCAGCCAAACAAAAGGGCGTGAAACCGTTCCTCTACCATGATGCGAGAATAAGAAGAGAAAAAAAAAAAAAAGACACCAAAATTTCTGTCATTTTTCTGCAACAATGGAAGGAGAAACAAAGGCAACAAGAAGCGAAGTACAAAAAGAAGTGAGCAAAAGAATCAAAGATATGTTTTCTGTATTTACAGTTTTAAATGTCCATGATTTTTCTGTGTTATACTTATTTCTTGTATATTTTCTCATGTTTAGGGTTTTTATTCCTTTTTTAGTTGTTAAACACTTGAACCCATTTGATATATATATATATATATATAAAGATATATATGATTTTTGTTGTGAGATGGGAAGTTTTTAATTTGTACTTGAAAGGTATGAAAGTTGTACTTCACCTTTTTGGGGTTTATACTTCGTTTTGCCTGAAATTATATGGTAAAATTATACGGTAAAATTATCTGAAAGTGGTAGTACATTATCTATATAGTACAAGACATTCAAGCCTGCAGTACACATTAGGCAAAAGTATAGCATATAATATGTGTAAATGCAGTACATTTTAAAAGTAAATGTAGTATAAACAATCAAGCTTGCAGTATAAATTAGGAAAAAATGTAGTATATAATCTGTGTAACCTTCAGTATAGAATATAATTTGTGTAACTATAGTACATTTTAGAAGCATCTGTAGTACAAAACATTCAAGCTTGCAATATAGAATAACTGAAAGTGTAGTATGTAATCTGTGTATTTGCAGTACATTTTAGAAGCATCTGTAGTACAAAATATTTTAGAAGCATCTGTAGTACAAGTCATTCAAGCCTGTAGTATACACTAACTGAAAGTGTAGTTTATAATATGTATAACTGCAGTACATTTTTAGAAGCATTTGTAGTACAAAAACATTCAAGCCTGTAGTATAGAATAACTGAAAGTGTAGTATGTAATCTGTGTATCTTCAGTACATTTTAGAACCATCTGTAGATTAACTGAAAGTGTAGTATGTAATCTGTGTAATTGTAGTATATTTTAGAAGCATTTGTAGTAGAAAACATTCAAGCCTGCAGTATAGAATATAATTTGTGTAACCGCAATACATTTTAGAAGCATTTGTAGTACAAAACATTCAAGCCTATAGTATAAAATAACTGAAAGTGTAGTATGTAATCTGTGTATCTGCAGTACATTTTAGAAGCATCTGTAGTACAAAATATTTTAGAAGCATCTGTATTACAAATCATTTAAGCCTACAGTATACACTAACTGAAAGTGTGGTATATAATATGTGTAACTGCAGTACATTTTCAGAAGCATCTGTAGTACAAAAACATTCAAGCCTGTAGTATAGAATAACTGAAAGTGTAGTATGTAATCTGTGTATCTGAAGTACATTTTAGAAGATCTGTAGATTAAATGAAATTATAGTACATAATCTATGTAACTGTAGTACATTTTAGAAGCATCCGTAGTAGAAAACATTCAAGCCTGCAGTATAGAATATAATATGTGCAACTGCAGTACATTTTAGAAGTATCTATAGTACAAAAACATTCAAGCCTGTAGTATAGAATAACTGAAAGTGTAGTATGTAATCTGTGTATTTGCAGTACATTTTAGAAGCATCTATAGTACAAAACATTTTAGAAGCATCTATAGTATAAATCATTCAAGCCTGTAGTATAGAATAATTGAAAGTATAGTAGTATATAATCTGTGTAACTGCAGTATATTTTAGAAGCATTTGTAGTACAAAATATTTTAGAAGCATATGTAGTACAAATCATTCAAGCCTGCAGTATAGTATATAATATGTGTAACTATAGTACATTTTAGAAGCATCTGTGGTACAAAAACATTGAAGCGTGCAGTATAGCATAACTGAAAGTACAAATCATTCAAGCTTGCAGTATACATTAACAAGCATGTAGTATAGAATAACTGAAAGTACAAATCATTCAAGCCTGCAGTATACATTAACAAGCATGCAGTATACACTAAATGAAAGTGTAGTATACAATCTATGTATCTGCAGTACATTTTACAAACATCTGTAGTATAAAATATTTTAGAAGCATTTGTAGTACAAATCATTCAAGTTTGCAGTATACATTAACTGAAAGTGTAGTATATAATCTGTGTACATGCAGTACATTTTAGAAGCATCTGTAGTACAAAATCATCAAGCTTGTAGTACACATTAACTCAAAGTGTAGTATACAATATGTGTAACTATAGTACATTTTAAAAGCAACTTTAGTACAAAACATTTATGCCTGCAGTGTACACTAACTGAAAGTGTAATATAGAATCCATATATCTGCAGTACATTTTAGAAGCAACTGTAGTATAAAACATTCAAGCCTGCAGTATACACTAACTAAAAGCGTAGTATATAATCTGTGTATCTGCAGTACATTTTATAAGCATCTGTAGTACAAAACATTCAAGCTTTCAGTACACATTATCTAAAAGTGTTAGTTTATAATATGTTCATATACCAATTTTTCTTTATCTGATTCTAGCAAAGCGAAAACATTATGAGGTTTGCTCTTGTTGCTCCCCCCAATATTTTCAGAGTAAATTAGAGCTTGTGAAATCCAAGATAGGGTCAAAACATTTTGATGCATTAAAAAAGACCCCTTTCTATATATACATAGATATGCCTAAGTTAAATTCAAGCTTCATTCGTCTTGAAGCTATACTTAGGAGGTTTGACCCAAAAAAGTTGTCATATCTTTTTGCGGAGGGGGTTGAGGTTCCTTTTTCTGCAACTTAATTTTATATGGTTTTAGGGTTACCACATGTGGGGCAATCTGTTGATATAACATTGAAGATGAAGTCTTCAACCTTTGACCGCCTTTTTTTTCCGAAAAGCTGCAAAATATAACTAGATCTGAAATAGCCAAAAAGTTCAAGGAGTATGTATATAAGGATAGTGAAGAGGACTTGAATGATTTTTGTAGGTTGTACATACTTTTTGTTTTTAATTGTTTTTTGTTTCCAACATCTAATTATTGGACTCCACGATTTCTCCTACCATACTTGGACAATTTGTCTAGAGTTGGTCTGTATGCATGGGGCATAGCTGCATACAATTTTCTTGTCCAAGATATGAGGAACCATTTAGGAAGAGGTGGAGAAAGAACCAAGAAGTACATTGACGGGTGCACAATCAGTTTGATGGTAAGTGTTTGCTTCATTTTTCTAATAACATTGATTATATTTATATTTAAGTGAGTATAATTTTTTGATTTATGAATGACAGACATGGGTTTACGAACGCATCCTGTCATTGGGTTCACCAAAGAGTTTGTTTTAGTTTCCACGCTTTTATCGATGGAAGGATAGCAAACTCCCAAATAATTTGGAGGAGGCAAATAATAAATTGAAACAAGTTGCAACAAATATGGTAATAATTGTAATAATTCATTATTAGTTTTTTGTATAATAATTTGAATTTGGTAATTATTTTCATTGTAATACGTTGTAGCCCTCAACCTTGCTCTAGAAGAGTTTGAATTGGTAGTTTTGATAAAAAATCAGAGGCTTCTATTACTACTATCAATGAAGTCCATATTTTTGATCATACTATATATCAAGCAATTATTAAAGCGAAAGATGAAGAAATTAAAACATTGAAAGAAAATATTTCTTCATTCAATGTGATGTTAATGAAGGAGTAGGGTGAGGATGAGCATCTAGCCGAGGATGGAGAGCATGAACATGAACCTGGTGAGTATTTACATGAGGGGGGACATGATTTGGTAGATGATGTAAAGAAAGAATGGGATAAATCTAATGGTATGGTGGATGAAGAAAGTCGAACAAAACACCATCATGATCTTTCAGATTCCCCCATCCCTTTGCAAATAGAACTTAATGTACCCGTTCATGTGGTAGAGTTCGAGGAATTTGAGTTTGAAGTGGCAAATGTCATGTCCTCGATTGTGACAGATGTGCATAATCGAGCTAACAGGAAGTCAAAAAGGAAATCTCCAGATTTTGTCAGCCCCCGAGCACCACACTAGCCAAACGTGCAAGACAAGTGATAAAGACCTATCGTCCTCATGCTCGTGCACAAAAAAACAAAGAACAAGAACAAAAGAAGGTGTTGTAATCATTTGAAATTTATTGATTTTTTGCTATTTGCATTTCATTTGTAAACTATTTGTTTGTACTAAATGTAATGATATCTTATACTTGATTGGTTGATATATGTACTTAATTAATGATATCTTATATTTTATGTTGGTGATATTTATGCTTAATGTGGTGATTTTTTGTACTCCACGTTGGAGATATCTGTACTTAATGTGATGATATTTTGTACTCCATGTTGAGACATGTGTACTTGATTTGATGATATCCTATACTCCATGTTGGTGATATTTGTACTTGATGTGTTGATCTTTTGTACTTCATGTTGGAGATATATGTACTTGATGTGCTATATTTTGTACTCCATGTTAGAGATATTTGTACTTAATGTGTTGATCTTTTGTACTCCATGTTGGAGATATTTGTGCTTAATGTGGTGATCTTTTGTACTCCACGTTGGAGATATTTGTACCTAATGTGTTGATATTTTGTACTACATGTTGGTGATATCTGCACATCTCTATGTTGGAGATATATGTACTTAATGTGATGATATTTTGTATTTTATGATATTTGTACTTATTGTGCTGGTATTTTGTACTTTAATAGTTGATACTTTGTACTTAATGTACTGTGTTTTGTACCCTAGGAGACAGAAGAAAGCGGCCCAATCTAGGAGGCAGATGAACCACATCGCTCAAAGATTGAATTGCCTGATCCCTATAGAGGAAGGGCTGATTATAGAGGTCGTGCTAGTATTCCAGAAGAAGAGCGAGAAGTTATCGACAACTTTCTCAGAAGAGCTAATTTGAGGTAACAAAATTTGCTTATTATTTTTCTTTTAGATAAATTGGTGTCTGATCAAACAATTAACAATTGTGTAGGGTGACTGTCTGGAAGGGAGAAAGACACTTTCTAGATGGAAGAAACTTTTGTGAGCTCTTATTTGGGGGAGAACTTATCCGTGACATAGTGGATTTCTACATGTCGATATTATGTAGTCCATCTTTCGGCGACGAGAGTCACCACAAGGTGTGGTTTACGTCCACAATAGCGTATGTATGTGGCTGTTTTCTAACTTAATTTAGTTCACATTTTTAATGAGTCTAACCATTCGTTTTATATTTCATAGGAAGATATATTAGACCGACTCGAGGGACGCAACATCCAGGATATTACGGATGTAGGATTTGTGGAGCTCATAAATAAACTCAAATCCTTCACTCGTAAAGATTTGGAAGCGCTAATGTTAAATGTTGTAAACCAGTGTCGTTTCATACTCCTACCGATTTTTCGGCACCATCACTGGTTCTTGGTTGTCCTCGACACCATGACTCTTTTGTTCTTATAAATGAATTCAATAATGGCCCCCCGATACGAACCGATAGCTAGTGTTATTATAAGTTTGCTTCATTTCCCTAAGATTTCTTCATAAAGTAAGGAGTCAACAACTGATCAATATATTTGTAGGCTGTATTCTATTCTCAATGCATGAAGCTCTTGTTGGGGTGTTGTGTGGACGAAAACATAAAGGTAAAAAAAAAGCAGACAACAACAGAGTTCAGTGGATTGTGGTGTCTATGTGTGCCTTTAGGCAGAATATTTTGTTATAGACATAGTCGAGTACTGGAGGACTGCCAAAATAATTGACATCAATGAATATCGTGGACATATGGCACATACCATTTTAAGTCATGGAAATGTCAGGGCTTGAATCATACTTGGTATGTAAATACATATATAAATTGAAGCATATGTTGTTTATAATATCATTTTTTTATGTAAGTGTAATTTTGCTATCAAGTATTTATAATATTTTGATTTCAGTACAGTATGATGGAAATGAATTACAAACCTGGAACAAACAAAGTATAAATGGTGTTGCATTGAAGTACAATATAATTCATTTGAAATTTGGCAGTTAAATTGAGTACAATATCAGGGAAACGAAGTACAAACCTGGAGCTAACAAAGTATGAATGGTGTTATGTTGAAGTACAATTCAATTCATTTGAAACTGGACATTGAATTTGAGTACAATATGAGGAAAATGAAGTACAAACCTGGAACTAACAAAGTATGAATGGTGTTGCGTTGAAGTACAATTTAATTCAGTTGAAACTGAACATTGAATTTGAGTACAATATAAGGAAAATGAAGTACAAACATGAAACTAACAAAGTATGAATGGTGTTGCGTTGAAGTACAATTCAATTCATTTGAAATTTTGCAGTGAATTTGAGTACAATATGAGGGAAATGAAGTACAAACCTGGAAATAACAAAGTATAAATAGTGTTACATTGAAGTACAATTCAATTCATTTGAAACTAGACATTGAATTTAAGTACAATGTGAGGGAAATGAAGTACAAACATAGAACAAACAAAGTATAAATGGTGTTTCATTGAAGTACAATATAATTCATTTGAAATTTTGAAGTGAATTTGAGTATAATATGATGGACAAATCCATAACTAACAAAGTATAAATGGTGCTATGCGGAAGTACGATTCAATTCAATTGAAATGGAGTTGTGAATTTGAGTTCAATATGATGGAAATGAAGTGCAAACGTAGAACAAACAAATTATAAATGGTGCTATGTTAAAGTACATTTCAATTAAGTTGAAGTGAATTTTGAGTACAATATGATGGACAAACCCATAACTAACAAAGTATAAATGGTCCTACATGGAAGTACGATTCAATTCAATTGAAATTGGGTTGTGAATTTGAGTACAATGTGAGGGAAATGAAGTACAAACATAGAACAAACAAAGTATAAATGGTATTGTGTTGAAGTATAATATAATTCATTTGAAATTTTGCAGTGAATTTTAGTATAATATGAGGGAAATGAAGTACAGACATGGAACAAACAAAGTATAAATAGTATTACGTTGAAGTACAATTAATTCATTTGAAACTGGACATTGAATTTGAGTACAATGTGAGGGAAATAAAGTACAAACGTAGAACAAACAAAGTATAAATGGTGTTGTGTTGAAGTACAATTTAATTCATTTGAACTTTTGTAGTGAATTTGAGTACAATATGAGGGGAATGGACTACAAAGCTGGAACTAACAAAGTATAAATAGTGTTACATTGAAGTATAATTCAATTCATTTGAAACTGGACATTGAATTTGAGTACAATATGAGGGAAATGAAGTACAAACTTGGAACTAACAAAGTATGAATGATGTTGCGTTGAAGTACAATTTAATTCATTTGAAATTTGGCAGTGATTTGAGTACAATATGAGGGAAATGAAGTACAAATCTGGAACTAACAAAGTATAAATAGTGTTACGTTGAAGTACAATTCCATTCATGTGAAACTGGACATTAAATTTGAGTACAATGTGAGGGAAATGAAGTACAAAAGTACACTTATGTTAAAATGAAACTGAACCGCGATCATGTAAATAAAGTAAATTGTTAAGAAATCAAGTACAGATCTCCTAGATTGAGGTACAAAATCACTGATATCTTGGACAACATGCAAAATTCATGCTAAATCAAATACATAATTACCTAAATGAAGTATAATTGTCAAGAAATCAAGTATAGATCTCCTAGATTGAGGTACAAAATCACTAATATCTTAGACAACATGCAAAATTCACGCTAAATCAAATATATAATTGCCTAAATGAAGTATAATTGTCAAGAAATCAAGTATAAATCTCTCAGTTTAAGGTACAAAATTTAGCTAGTTTACTGATTGTTTGCAGGTTCGATGATTATGCCCTGTTCTACCACACTTTTTACACTTAATTACACGTTTCTCAATTTGTGATGGAATCCTCTGTGTCCTTCTACGCCCAGGCCGAGATCGGCAATCAGGTGCATTAATGATGCCATCCTCATCTAAAGGGAACACATGCCTATCATACGTAGGAATAGGGTTTATCACTGCTTGGTATGCTTATTGATACATCTCAACTCGGTAGTATTGATCGGTAAAGTCATACGGTGAAAGTGACTTTGACTCGATACAAGCACAAACATGTTTGCATGATATTTTATCAATTTTCCATGCTTTGCACGAATAAACCCCACTATGTAAATTTACAACATACAATTTATCTTGCTCAATCACCTCAAAGCTCCAACCGCTAGACATGACAACTTTTAAGTTATGAGAACGCATATGATTGATTGCCAACTTCTTCTCTTGGTTCGGACATAATTGACCAACCATCTCAAGAGATTCTTCTCATCGATCATGCATCATAACCATTATTTTCATGCGTATGTGATCAACTATGGTCGCAACTGGCATAAATCGAGCTGGTTTAACCTAATTATTCCAATGTTCTGCTTGATTATTGTTTATTATTCCCCCATCGATCTCCATTGAATAAGAAATTTGCCCAACATTGTGTGTCAGACTACATAATAAGGTCTCTGGCAAGCGGCAATGACTCTAAGATACTGGCTATATGTCGTGTATACTCCTGCCTTATAGGCGCATATGCAGCTTTCATAAAAATAGAACACCAATGTTTCTTGTTATGTAAAGGGTACTTCCTTAATATGTGAATTTAAAATAATAGATCAGTACTGTGCTAAATGTTATGAATTAGAGTTTATTTCACATAATTGTTTCACAAGCAAAGGTAAAGTTCTTACTTGTTTCTTAAAGTTATCCACTAAGTGTCTCAAGCAATATACATGGTGGCTATCGGGAAATATCATGGGGAGGGCCTTAAGAAGACCTGGATGTCGATCGGAGAAGAAAGTAAACCTTGATAAGCCAGGCAGATATTGAGAATCTGAGATACTTCTTAGCTTAAAGCAAAACCACTCCCAATTAATATCATTTTCAGAGTCAACAACTGCATATGCTATAGTGAATAAGTCATCATTAGCATCCTTACTGACAGCACTGAGTAAGCTTTCTTTGTATTTATTTTTAATATGGGTGCTGTATAAGAATATCAACGGCCTGTATCCCCTGCAAAAACCAATAAGGAAGGCACTGAAACATATAAATAGCCGATGAAATTTTTGACTAATTGGGTCTATCTCACAGTCTGCAATACTTCCAGGGTTTGTCCTCTTCACAGCATCACAGTACCACCTCAACCTATCATAAGATCCCTTCTCAGCTCCATGGATATCATACATAGCTAATTCCTTACCCATCCATACTTAATGGTACCTAAGTTCCACATCGTATTCTCTGTGGATATCTTTCAATATGGTAGATGGCCGATAACATGGCTCTGATCTCAATTTATCCTTTACTATGTTAGCAACCCAAGCAGAATCGGCTTTAGGAAATCCCCTTGTTCGAAGATTAGCCTCACCACATGTGTGCTCTAGATTGCATTTTCGAATGCCAAATAATTTATCATCCTCATGCATTGATGCATAGATTCTCCATTTGCAATTTTCATCACTGCAAACAGCTATAACTTTTTGTTGTCATTTTTCTTGTATTTAAATGACCGCAAAGTAGACACCGCATAATTCTGAACTCCTGAGCATCCTTGAATGTCTGACCCTCTCCATATATGCAATTCCTCCATGCATCAATTGAGTTGCTAATTAAAACCAATTCATTGTGCGATGCATTGGTCGAACCAATTTCCTCCTCAACTGCATCCCTTAAGGTTGACAAATGAAGTACAATTTTGGGTAAAATAAAGTAAAATATGTAGAATAATTCAACAATTCAGCATAGTAGTATAATTTCAAATACATGAAGTACAATTTCAGAAACAATAGAAGTATAAAACGCCAGCAATTGTAGTACAATTTTGGATAATCAATAAGTGAAGCACTTGAAGTATAGAACTTTAGCTAAAAGGAAGTTTAAAAATTAATAGAACTTTATAAAACTTAAATAATATAGTACAATTTTATGTAAAAGGTTAAGTATAATTTTAAATAAAGTGAAGTACAATTTCAGAACTCCTGAGGTATAAAACCTAGCAATTGCAGTACAATTTTTAGATAATCCATTAGTAGAACATTGAAGCTTAAATAATAAATTCAGATAACTGAAGTACAAGTTTAGATAAAATGAAGTACAATTTCAAAACTCCTGAAGTATAGAACTTCAATGAATAGAGTACAGGTTTAGGTAAAAATGAAGTATAATTTTAGAAAATAAAAGTACAATTTCAGAACAATTGCAGTATGATTTCGGATAATCCATTAGTAGAACACCTAACGTATAAAACTTAAATAATAGTTTCAAATAATTGAAGTACAAGTTTAGACAAAATAAAGTACACTTTTGGAACACCTGAAGTATAAAACATTAGCGATTGCAGTATAATTTTAGATAAAGAGAAATACAATTTCAGAATTCTTGAGGTATAAAAACTTAGCAATTGCAGTACAATTTTTGAATAATCCATTAGTAGAACACATGAAGCTTTAAATAATAGGTTCAGATAACTGAAGTACAAGTTTAGACAAAATGAAGTACAATTTCAGAACACCTGAAATATAGAATTTCAATTAATAGAGTACAGGTTTTGGTAAAATGAAGTATAATTTCAGAAAATGAAAGTACAATTTTATATGAAAAGAGTACAATTTCAGAACACTTGAAGTATAAAATAAGTTTAGATTCAGATAATTGAAGTACAAATTTAGATAAAATAAAGTGAAATTTCAGAACACTTGAAGTATAAAATCTTAGCAATTGCAGTACAATTTTGGATAAGCGAAGTACAATTTCAGAACTCCTGAAGTATAAAATCTTAGCAATTGTAGTACGATTTTAGATAGTCTATAAGTAGAACACTTGAAGTATAAAACTAAAATAATAGATTCAAATAATTGAAGTCCAAGTTTAGATAAAATGAAGTACAATTTCAGAACACATAAAGTATAAAATCTTAGCAATTGCAGTACAATTTTAGTTAAAGTGAAGTACAATTTCAGAACTGCTGAAGTATAAAACCTTAGCAATTGCAGTACAATTTTAGACAAAGTGATGTACAATTTCAGAATTCCTGAAGTATAAAACATTAGCAATTGCATTACAATTTTTGGATAATAGATTAGTAAACACTCGAAGCTTAAATAATATAAGTATAATTTCAGAACACCTGAAGTATAGAACTTCAATGAATAGAGTGCAGATTTAGGTAAAATGAAGTATAATTTCATAAAATAGAAGTATAATTTTATATATAAAGAAGTATAATTTCAGAAATAATATATTCAGATAATTGAAGTAAAAGTTTAGATATAATAAAGTACAATTTCAGAACTCATGAAGTATAAAACCTTAGCAACTGCAGTACAATTTTAAATAAAGTGAAGTATAATTTCAGAACTCTTGAAGTATAAAATCTTAGCAATTGGCGTACAATTTTGGATAATCCATCAACAGAACACTTGAAGTTTAAATAATATATTCAAATAACTGAAGTACAAATTTAGATAAAATGAAGTACAATTTTAGAACACCTGAAGTATAGAACTTCAATGAATAGAGTACAGGTTTAGGTAAAATGAAGTATAATTTCAAAAAATAGAATTAGAATTTTATATATAAAGAAGTATAATTTCAGAAATAATATATTCAGATAATTGAAGTATAAGTTTAGATATAATGAAGTATAGTTTCAAAACACGTGAAGTATAAAACCTTAGCAATTGCTGCACAATTTTAGATAGAGTGAAGTACAGTTTCAGAACACATGAAATATAAAACCTTAGCAATTGCGGTATAATTTTTGGATAATCCATTAGTAGAATGCTTCATTAAATAATATATTCAAATAACTGAAGTACAAGTTTAGATAAAATGAAGTATAATTTCAGAATACCTGAAGTATAGAACTTCAATGAATAGAGTACAAGTTTAGGTAAAATGAAGTATGATTTCAGAAAAGAGAAGTACAGTTTCAGAACACATGAAGTATAAAACCTTGGCAATTGCAGTACAATTTTTGGATAATCCATTAGCAGAACGCTTCATTAAATAATATATTCAAATAACTGAAGTACAAGTTTAGATAAAATGAAATATAATTTCAGAATACCTGAAGTATAGAACTTCAATGAATAGAGTACAAGTTTAGGTAAAATGAAGTATGATTTTAGAAAACAGAAGTACAATTTTGGAACACTTGAAGTATAAATCCTTAGCAATTGCAGTACGATTTTGGATAATCCATTGGTAGAACACTTGAAGTATAAAATTTACATAATAGAGTACAATTTTTGTGAGATGAAGTAAAATTTTATTTGTAGTGAAGTATAATGTAGAACGCTCCAAGTATAGAAAGATTTTCAAATAAACAGAGTACAATTTCGGAACACTTCAAGTACAAAAATTTACAAACTACAATACAGTTTAGATTCTGTAGAAGTATTACCTTAAAACATCACTGCTCTTCTTTGCACTGCTGCTTGATTCATCCTTTCGGTTTACCAGGATGTCAACAATGCTCATCTTCAATGTCAAATGCAGTAAGACCATATTTATGACATCGTCGTTATCAGTCAAAGTCACGTACAATCTTTGATGTAGAGCTATGTATTGCAAATTGAAGCGCTCAACGTTGATTTCACTCCATTTTCTTGCGAGATTAATGTACATGTCCATTAAAGTCATACCATCCTTAATTGACAGTATATGGAGCTCGTCTTTGTAGCGGCAACTCCCCAACACTTGGTTGAACACTCTTGCTTCACTACTGGTTGACATTGTCGGAAAAATTCAAGAAACTCAGAACAACTGAGGAGAAGAAGAAGAAAAAGAAGAAGAAGAAACCCGAAAATGATGAAAATAAAAAGAGAAGAAGATAATGCAGATGTCGGGTTGGTAGTTTTTGGCTTCGAAGATTATTCTCATTCTTGCCGTGGAGCTTGATGCGTTTTCTATTTTTGGAAATGAAAGTACATATGCTAGGGTTTACTGTTTGCTTGTGTGGATGATGAATAAGTGAAAAAAAAATGAGTGAAAAATGTTATACTAAAGGGCATTTTGTCAAATCAAGTGAGTGGGGAGTAATCTCTAAAATTTTAACAAAACTAGGGAGCTTATTCTAAACAAAATCAAGTGGGGACTGATCACAAAATAGGAAAATCTTTTGATAGTTTTAAACAAGTGCCCCTTGATTTAACCAATAAAAGTTAGCTTCCATGATTATTTATAAAAGTGGGGTAGAAATGATAGAGGGTTTTGCATAAAAGCACGAGTCTTTACCAAAATTACTAAAGAAATTATTATGAATTTGGAATATAATTTTGGGAATGATCCATTTTTTTAGGTGATTTGATGCCACAACTTTCATCCAATGAAGAAGTGGATTCGTTAGGTAAGGATTTTGTCAATTATTCATCAAAAACTTATTTTTATTTTAATAAAAAACAAGAATGATTTATTTATACTATTAATAGAACACCAATTTTTTTTTTTGATATATTTCTAATGATATACTTAAAATATTCTTTTCATTTAACACAATTTATACGATAACTTTCATTTACAATCCATTCCCTTATGTCTTATTATCACTATTTTATGATGATTTATACATATATATATATAAAGTTGAATAAATATATCAAAGTTATTAGAACAATGTATCTATATAAAAGAATTTATAATTTTTATATGTTTAATATGATAAAAATTTTATCATGCATATTAGGGATGATAACCATGTCGTGTTGGATTGTTTTGTATTAAGTTGATGTAGGAATATTATAAAATTTTGCTTAACCTGAACCTAACTCGAAAAGTAATCAACACGATAAGTTTCAACTCAAACCAAGCCATAAAGTTTTCATGTCAATCCGTATTGATGCAAAAATAAAACAGATCAACTCATTAACCCATCAGCATCCCAAACACAAAAACAAAATAGATCAATTTAGTCAACTAACTCATCAACAACCCACACACAAAAGTAAACCAGAACAATCCAGTCCACTAACCCATCAACAACCCAACCCATTTCAACTTATGATTATTTTCATTAATAATTCATTTAGAAAATCTACGACATTTTATATTCAACTAATAACTTAACAAAAACAATCAATTTATACCAAGATTTTGATAAAAGTCAACTTATACTAAAATTTTAGAAAATTCAACCTTATACTCCTACAATCCATAAGCTATATCGTGGAAAATTTTGATAATTGGACTTCATGCAATTTTATGTGCAACGTCAACAATATAGAAATTTCAATGTTAAATCTAAAGTCTATGCACAACTTAATTTTAACTACTATGAAATGGAATTGGCACTTGAATTTGGCAGATGGAACCCCCCCTCCCGAGACTCTAGGTTGTGTTGAGTTAGGTTGTATCGGGTTATGGGTTGACTAATAAAATTATTGTACTTAACGGGTGACCCAAAATCCAACCTGAATCAATCATATTTTCACATTGTTTATCAAGTCAACCCGACATCAACCTAATCCAACGTTCTCAACCCAAACTTAGTAATATTTTATCGATTTGTGTCATATAGTTTTATTAGTATATTGTCAAAAATTACCACCCTAATGCATATAGGCCACATTTGATACAGAAAATTGTAGTGACTAGCCTCCCAATCTATCTTAGTAACTTATTTGATAGAAGAGATTATGGTGACAGGTCGAGCCAAGATTGGCTCTGAGCCCACATCGAGCCGGTAGTATTCACACGATTGGGCACAATTATCATCCTATGGTAGGGATGGCAACGGGGCGGGTCTGGGGCGGGTTTTGCAGGACCCGGGACCCGCCCCGCCCTACCTTAGGACCCGGACCCGGCGGGTTCGACCCACCTAAGCCGTTTTTTTTTTATTTTATTTTTTGTATTTTTGTGTATATATTTTTTTACCTTCTTTTCTTCATAATCACTTGAATATACATATTTTTCTCTAGTGAGTATCAAGTTTGAAGGAATAAAATTGAAACAAGTTTAAAAAAAAAAAAAAAATCCCTAATTTTCTAATGTAGTATTATAACATAAAAAATACTTATACTTATGTATAATATATATGTTATATGTAATATAATATATAATATAAATTATATATGTAATATATATGTTATATATAATACATAATATAAATATATATTATATAATATAATATAGGATGGGACCGGGGCGGGTCCACCAAGACCCGTAACCCGCCCCGGACCCGGGCGGGTCTTGATAATCAAGACCCGCTACCCGCCCCATCCCCATTTTTTTCACCCCAAACCCGCCCCATCCAGAGTGGGGCCCCGGTTTACCCGGACCCATTGCCATCCCTATCCTATGGTTGTAGGTGATATTGTAGTTTGGCCAAATTAATTAAAAAATATATGGACAAATTTATCCCTCATTTTGAGATGGACAAATGAAGGTAAATGAGGGCAATAATGAAATTTAAGAAAATAGTCTTTATCAATTTTTTAAATCAAATAGAAATACAAAATTATAGAATTTATAATTTGAACTACAATCTCTAATATCAAACATATATATTAATCCATTCAAATAATCTCAAATTTTATTAAGTCATAATTAAGTGAGATTAATAGTCTTTAATATTGAACGTGGCAATTAAATATTGGTGTGTTACTGAACTTCAAAAACCAGGCGCTACTCTTATTGGTGTTATAAATGGGTTTACTGCACGTATGACTGGTACGTTGAAAGAATGGTGGTATACTCTTGGAGATTACAAGCAGATTTAGGCTAAAAACTCACCAAATGTTGAGACTTTTATGAATTATATCTACATTGAGTTTCTAGGACAACATCAAAATAACCTAGATGCTGCCAGGGAGGAGTTCTTCAAAATGAAATGTTGTTCTTTCAAAAGAAAAGATCTTGAGAAACATTTCCAAAGGATGGCGCAGAAGTTCTATATTCTTGGCGGGATGGACAATCCAAACCTGAAGTATGCCTATCTCAACTCCATTCTTGATTCTCTTGGTCAAGAAGCCTTAAGACTAATTGAGCTAAGAGGGAGAACATTTGAAAATGTTACCCTTGGAGAGATCTATCAATTTGTCTTTAAGGCCCTGGAAAAACTGTGTAACAATTGGAAGTTTTTAAAAGAATTCCAGGAGACAGGGAAGAAGTTTTCAAAGGAATGTGACATGAAGGACCTCCATATTAAATGCAAGTCAGAAAAGTGCTATTGTCCGGAGAAATCCCACAGGCATCACAGGAGTTTCAAAAAGCATCACCAGCAATGGAGACCAAGGAGGAGAATGAGATTCTTTAGGAGAAAGTTTTCAAAGCACAAAGGAGACATGTGTCACATTTTCCATAAGCGTGGACACTGGGCTAAGAATTGTCCTAACAGAAGGAGGGACAAAATTCTTAAGCAAATTCTTCAGCTAACCCAGTGTGACCTTGATAATGACGATTTGGAGTCATTCTTTTGTGAGGAAGATGAGCCTACTGAGCAGACTTTATTTGCCCTTGAAGATGTTACTGATGATGATTCCTCTTCAAATAGCGAAATGAAAGAAGAACAACTTCCTATCTTTGGAATTCAATTTGTTGGTCTTGCTCTTGATGTACCATTTGTGCAGGTACAGATCATTCCTCAAAAGTTTGATAATCCTATTAATGTGGTAGGTTTACTTGATATAGGAGCATCCAGTTCTATTCTCAATCCCAGGATTTTACCTGCCGCTTTCTGGAAAAAACATCATGTGGTTTTCCAGGTTGCTAATAGTGAGAATCTGACGATTGGTATAATTAGCAAGCCTGTTAAGATTCAATTCTTCCCAGAACTATCAGTTACCCACAGGTTCCTTGGATCTTCATTACCTGGGAAGGATGTTGTTATTGGGTTTGATATTATAAGACATTTGTGGGAAAAGAAAGTAGTTCCTAAACCAGAAGGTCTTAGGTTTAAGTCTTACTTTCTTCCATACATCAAGCCACAATATCACCTCTCCGTCCAAACTGAATCCCTTCCAGATATTCAAGCAAAACTCATAAGAGATTGTTGTGCAGAATCTCATTTTGAGTTCCTTCATAAATGCACAAACCCTCTTTGGAAAAATACAGAGTTTTTTGTACAGCTACCTTTCAAGAAAGATGTGAATATAAACCCTACCAAAGCTAGTCATCCAGGAATGCCACCTGATCAACTTAAGTTGGCTACCAAGGAATTAGCCCAGTTGAGAGACGAAGGACTTATTGAAGCAACAAACTCTCCGTGGGCTAGTCAAGCCTTTTATGTCAATAAAAGGTCTGAACAAGAAAGGGGAAAAATGAGATTGGTGATCAACTACAAGCCCTTGAATTATTTCCTTGCTGATGAAAAGTTTCCTCTTCAGAATAGGAACTGCTTATTCTCCAACCTCACAAAAGCCAACGTCTTCTCCAAGTTTGATCTCAAAGCAGGATTTTGGCAGATTGGCATCCATCATGATGATCGATACAAGACAGCCTTTTGTATCCCAAATGCTCATTTTCAATGGACTGTTATTCCTTTTGGTCTTAAAACAGCTCCATCATTGTTCCAGAAAACTATGGTCAAGATCTTTGAACCGTTATTCCCAAACGCTTTGATCTACATTGACGATATTCTTTTATTTTCTGAAGATTTAGGATCTCATTCTTATCTTCTGAATCGTTTTGGGGAATTGGTTCGACAATATGGAATTATGCTTTCTGAGAAGAAAATGATCATTGCTCAGAATGAAATTGAGTTTTTGGGAATGTACATTAAGGATGGACAGTACTCTTTGCAGCCGCATATAGCTACAAAACTTCTCAAGTTCCCAGATGATCTGGAGTCCAAGCAACAGCTTCAACAATTTCTTGGAGTGATCAATTATGCTGCAGATTTTATACCAAGGCTGGCGTCAATAATAAGACCGTTACAGGATATGTTAAAGAAAAAGCCTTCAGAATGGTCTTATGTTCAAAGGAAGGCTGTTGGTACAATAAAATATGCTATTCAAAAGCTACCTCATTTGCAGATTCCTTCAGACGGCAAGAGAATTCTTCAGACAGACGCTAGTAAGACTTTCTAGGCTGCTGTACTTCTTGAAGAAAAGGATGGGAAGAGAAAAGTGTGTGAATTCAAGAGTGGTTCATTCAAGACTTCTGAACAACATTACCACTCTACTTACAAAGAGATCTTGGCTGTTAAACGAGATATCGAAAAGTTTCAGTTTCATCTCATTGGCCATCATTTCTTTGTAGAAATGGACATGACTGCTTTCCCCAAGATGCTGAGTTTCAAACCTCATAATTCTATTCCTTCCAAGCAGTTACTTAGATGGGCAGAATGGTTTTCTCAGTATAACTTCACAGTCAACCATTTTAAGGGGAAAAACAATGTCCTTGCAGATCTTCTTTCTTGACCTAAACTTTTTGAAATACCCAGAAGCCATATTCCTATCATATGCATGTTTTCTCCAGCATCCCCCTCAAATATTTCTGCTTTTCATGATTTTCCATTAGAAACCCTTCCTCCTGAACTTTTTGATCTTGTCAAAACCAAAACTCTTAAGTCCAGAGCTAAGGAACTTGTGCTGAAATACCAGTCTCTTACTGTTAGGAAAACTGGACTTCATACATTTGGAGGTTTAGGTTTTCACCCTGATTATCCATTCTTCACATTGTTCAGCGTCTCTAATCCTTTCCATCTTATGTTTTCCAAAGAATTACTTTGTCTACTTTGGTACATGCTTGAACAGTTGAAAATTGCTGTTGAATTTCCTATTGAACAATTTATTAAGTGGATTGCAGAACTTCACAGTGGATGATTTGAAGATTTTGATGATAATCCGTGTGCTAGAGCTTTCCTTGAATGGTTCTATCATTTATCTACTTGGATGAGATTGTTTAAGGTGATCCAGATTAAATAAATTGGGAAATCTGATCCAGGAATCTCTGTCATTTTTATTCTTTCGAGACAAAGTTCTCCTCATATCCATAACTTACCATACTTCTATTTAGTCCAAGAATATGGTGTATTTCCTTATCTTCTTAATAAGGACTTCTACGAACATAGATTTGAGATCAGAGAGTTTCAAAGAAAAATGGCAGAACAGAATTCTGTTATTCCACTACAGATCTGGCCAAGGTTTGAAGATGACGCTCCATGGGAACAAATGCCTATTGACTATGCCATTAAACTCCAGAATGATGCCAGAGCATATTTCGAGCAGTTCTTCACAGAATTCAACAAGGCTACACCAAACTTCATGTGGGGTGTTTCAAAGACTTATTTTAATTCTAACTGGAATGCATTATCTCATGATAAGTCTCCCCAGAATGTTGCTGCATGGGAAGAAATGCCTATTGACTATGCCATTAAACTCCAGAATGATGCCAGAGCATATTTCGAGCAGTTCTTCACAGAATTCAACAAGGCTACACCAAACTTCATGTGGGGTGTTTCAAAGAATTATATTAATTCTAACTGGAATGCATTATCTCATGATAAGTTTCCCCAGAATGTTGCTGCTACGGTTCCATGTTCTTTTCCAGTAGTCATTCCATTTCCAGTTGTTGTTTCTACATCTACAACATCAGATCGAGGAAAAGAAAAAAATGATAATGTTTCCTCTTCAGACAAAGGAAAAGAAAAAGTTGATGAAGACATAATGATGGATTCATAGGACCCATATGAGCTGAAAAGTTAGTGGTTGGAAAAAGCTGGAATTACTGTTGAACTTGATAACCCTCTTAGTCAGACACCACCTCAGAATACATCATCCGTGGTTTTCGGCCCTTATCCTGCAGCCTTTTTGACTTAGTGTGTTTAATAATTGTCCTTTGGTTTTCTTTTGTCAAAAGGCGTGTTTAATTATTATACTTGTTTTCGGCTTGATACTATTTTATGTTTGTTGTTTGTCCAGCATTGTAATTACTGTTTCAATTCATCCTCTATATAAGGGGTGAAGTTTCTTTAGTTTGTATCAGAAGTGGGAGTGAAATAATAATATGCTACTTTCTATCTTAGAAGCAATCATTCTTATTTTCCTTATTATCTCTGTACTCATACTGTTTCTTTCTTTAAGAATTGTCATCCATATCCGTTATTTCTATATTCCGCCCCCATCTTCGACTAACTAATTAAAAATTTAGTATGCTCTGCAGTTGCCTTGATAAGGATCCTCTGCATCAGAAAGATTTTTAATTTCCATACCAAGAATTTTCTTCTTTAATAGTTTCCTTCTCTAAGTTTAGTTTTCTGGTCTTGTTTAGTTTACTAGCCTGTCTTTGATCCTAACCGAAGCATGTAACACACCTTTTGACAAAAGAAAACCAAAGGACAATTAATAAACACACTAAGTCAAAAAGCCTGCAGGATAAGGGCCGAAAACCACGGATGATGTATTCTGAGGTGGTGTCTGACTCAGAGGATTATCTAGTTCAACAGTAATTCCAGCTTTTTCCAACCACTGACTTTCCAGCTCATATGGGTCCTGTGAATCCATCATTATGTCTTCATCAACTTTTTCTTTTTCTTTATCTGAAGAGGAAACATTATCAATTTTTTCTTTTCCTTGATCTGCTATTGTAGATGTAGAAACAACAACTGGAAATGGAGTGACTACTGGAAAAGAACATGGAACCGTAGCAGCAACATTCTGGGGAGACTTATCATGAGATAATGCATTATAGTTAGAATTAAAATAAGTCTTTGAAACACCCCACATGAAGTTTGGTGTAGCCTTGTTGAATTCTGTGAAGAACTGCTCAAAATATGCTCTGGCATCATTCTGGAGTTTAATGGCATAGTCAATAGGCATTTGTTCCTATGGAGTGTCATCTTCAAACCTTGGCCAGATCTGTGGTGGAACAACAGAATTCTGTTCTGCCATTTTTCTTTGAAACTCTCTGATCTCAAATTCATGTTCGTAGAAGTCCTTATTAAGAAGATAAGGAAATACACCATATTCTTGGACTGAATAGAAGTATGGTAAGTTATGGATATGAGGAGAACTTTGTCTCGAAAGAATAAAAATGACAGAGATTCTTGGATCAGATTTCCCAATTTGTTTAATCTGGATCACCTTAAACAATCTCATCCAAGTAGATACAGGATAGAACCATTCAAGGAAAGCTCTAGCACACGGATTATCATCAAAATCATCAAACCATCCACTGTGAAGTTCTGCAATCCACTTGATAGATTGTTCAATAGGAAATTCAACATCAATTTTCCACTGTTCAAGCATGTACCAAAGTAGACAAAGTAATTCTTTGGAAAACATGAGATGGAAAGAATTGGAGACGCTGAACAGTGTGAAGAATGGATAATCAGGGTGAAAACCTAAACCTCCAAATGTATGAAGTCCAGTTTTCCTAACAGTAAGAGACTGGTATTTCAGCATAAGTTCCTTAGCTCTGGACTTAAGAGTTTTGGTTTTGACAAGATCAAAAAGTTCAGGAGGAAGGGTTTATAATGGAAAATCATGAAAAGCAGAAATATTTGAGGGGGATGCTGGAGAAAACATGCATATGATAGGAATATGGCTTCTGGGTATTTCAAAAAGTTTAGGTCAAGAAAGAAGATCTGCAAGGACATTGTCTTTCCCCTTAAAATGGTTGACTGTGAAGTTATACTGAGAAAACCATTCTGCCCATCTAAGTAACTGCTTGGAAGGAATAGAATTATGAGGTTTGAAACTCAGCATCTTGGGGAAAGCAATCATGTCCATTTCTACAAAGAAATGATGGCCAATGAGATGAAACTGAAACTTTTCGATACCTCGTTTAACAGCCAAGATCTCTTTGTAAGTAGAGTGGTAATGTTGTTCAGAAGTCTTGAATGAACCACTCTTGAATCCACACTTTTCACTTCCCATCATTTTCTTCAAGAAGTACAGCAACCTAGAAAGTCTCACTAGCGTCTGTCTGAAGAATTCTCTTGCCGTCTGAAGGAATCTGCAAAGGAGGTAGCTTTTGAATAGCATCTTTTATTGTACCAACAACCTTCCTTTGAACATAAGATCATTCTGAAGGATTTTTCTTTAACATATCCTGTAACGGTCTTATTATTGACGCCAGCCTTGGTATAAAATCTGCAGCATAATTGATCACTCCAAGAAATTTTTGAAGTTGTTGCTTGGACTCCAGATCATCTGGGAACTTGAGAAGTTCTGTAGCTATATGCGGCTGCAAAGAGTACTGTCCATCCTTAATGTACATTCCCAAAAACTCAATTTCATTCTGAGCAATGATCATTTTCTTCTCAGAAAGCATAATTCCATATTGTCGAACCAATTCCCCAAAACGATTCAGAAGATAAGAATGAGATCCTAAATCTTCAGAAAATAAAAGAATATCGTCAATGTAGATCAAAGCATTTGGGAATAACGGTTCAAAGATCTTGAACATAGCTTTCTGGAACAATGATGGAGCTGTTTTAAGACCAAAAGGAATAACAGTCCATTGAAAATGAGCATTTAGGATACAAAAGGTTGTCTTGTATCGATCATCATGATGGATGCCAATCTGCCAAAATCCTGCTTTGAGATCAAACTTGGAGAAGATGTTGGCTTTTGTGAGGTTGGAGAATAAGCAGTTCCTATTCTGAAGAGGAAACTTTTCATCAGCAAGGAAATAATTCAGGGGCTTGTAGTTGATCACCAATCTCATTTTTCCCCTTGCTTGTTCAGACCTTTTATTGACATAAAAGGCTTGACTAGCCCACAGAGAGTTTGTTGCTTCAATAAGTCCTTCGTCTCTCAACTGGGCTAATTCCTTGGTAGCCAACTTAAGTTGATCAGGCGGCATTCCTGGATGACTAGCTTTGGTAGGGTTTATATTCACATCTTTCTTGAAAGGTAGCTGTACAAAAAACTCTGTATTTTTCCAAAGAGGGTTTGTGCATTTATGAAGGAACTCAAAATGAGATTCTGCACAACAATCTCTTATGAGTTTTGCTTGAATATCTGGAAGGGATTCAGTTTGGACGGAGAGGTGATATTGTGGCTTGATGTATGGAAGAAAGTAAGACTTAAACCTAAGACCTTCTGGTTTAGGAACTACTTTCTTTTCCCACAAATGTCTTATAATATCAAACCAAATAACAACATCCTTCCCAGGTAATGAAGATCCAAGGAACCTGTGGGTAACTGATAGTTCTGGGAAGAATTGAATCTTAACAGGCTTGCTAATTATACCAATCGTCAGATTCTCACTATTAGCAACCTGGAAAACCACATGATGTTTTTTCCAGAAAGCGGCAGGTAAAATCCTGGGATTGAGAATAGAACTGGATGCTCCTATATCAAGTAAACCTACCACATTAATAGGATTATCAAACTTTTGAGGAATGATCTGTACCTGCACAAATGGTACATCAAGAGCAAGACCAACAAATTGAATTCCAAAGATAGGAAGTTGTTCTTCTTTCATTTCGCTATTTGAAGAGGAATCATCATCAGTAACATCTTCAAGGGCAAATAAAGTCTGCTCAGTAGGCTCATCTTCCTCACAAAAGAATGACTCCAAATCGTCATTATCAAGGTCACACTGGGTTAGCTGAAGAATTTGCTTAAGAATTTTGTCCCTCCTTCTGTTAGGACAATTCTTAGCCCAGTGTCCACGCTTATGGAAAATGTGACACATGTCTCCTTTGTGCTTTGAAAACTTTCTCCTAAAGAATCTCATTCTCCTCCTTGGTCTCCATTGCTGGTGATGCTTTTTGAAACTCCTGTGATGCCTGTGGGATTTCTCCGGACAATAGCACTTTTCTGACTTGCATTTAATATGGAGGTCCTTCATGTCACATTCCTTTGAAAACTTCTTCCCTGTCTCCTGGAATTCTTTTAAAAACTTCCAATTGTTACACAGTTTTTCCAGGGCCTTAAAGACAAATTGATAGATCTCTCCAAGGGTAACATTTTCGAGTGTTCTCCCTCTTAGCTCAATTAGTCTTAAGGCTTCTTGACCAAGAGAATCAGGAATGGAGTTGAGATAGGCCTGCTTCAGGTTTGGATTGTCCATCCCGCCAAGAATATAGAACTTCTGCGCCATCATTTGGAAATGTTTCTCAAGATCTTTTCTTTTGAAAGAACAACATTTCATTTTGAAGAACTCCTCCCTGGCAGCATCTAGGTTATTTTGATGTTGTCCTAGAAACTCAATGTAGATATAATTCATAAAAGTATCAACATTTGGTGAGTTTCTAGCCTGAATCTGCCTGTAATCTCCAAGAGCATACCACCATTCTTTCAATGTACCAGCCATACGTGCAGTAAACCCATTTATAACACCAAAAAGAGTAGCGCCTGATTTTTTAAGTTCAGTAACACACCAAGACATCATTTCATGGATTCTGTCCTTCCAGATAGAAGGAAGAATATCATCAAAGGTGAACAGATGCCTTGAATTACTGGAAAAACCATCTTCAGGCTCATGAAAATGGGGATTTCGTTGTTGACCTTGTTGACTGGTTTCTGGTTCATCATCTACTACTGGCTCTTGAGGAGTTTCCGGAGGTCGATCTTCTAGAGGTTGATTCATGAAGAGCAAAGGGACATCTTCCGATAGCTCCTCTGAATAACTGATATCTTCTGTAGTGAACACTGGCCATGGTCTGTTTGGCTTACTTTCTTCAAACTCAATAGATTTTTTAAGAAAATTCATGAGTGGATTGGAAGAAAGTGAACTCTGCATCATGAATTGCTGGGAATCACTAGACTTTGAAACAATTGGTCTAGTGGTAGACACTTGAGGCTTACTCTTCTTCTTATATTCTTTGGGAGAAAAGAATGAAGAAGAGTCTCCAAACATTTTCTTGAAATTATCTAAACCATGCAGATGTTGTGAAACAACAGGGTATGGAGATACCAAAGGCTCTGGCCTACTCCAAATTGAATCTCGATGGTACTGATCTTCCAGAGATTTTAGCTGGGTTTTGAGTGACTTGATCTCCTGTTCCTTATGACTGAACGGCTGCGAGTTATGGAGAAGTCTCATGATTTCATTATGAATAGTATCAATCCTTTCTTTTAAAGACTGAATTAATACTGCAATCTGATTCTCCATTTTGGATTCAATTCTCTCCTGGCTTTTGACAATCTTCTGTAGCATCTGGTTCTGAGCTACTGCGTTTTCTGACTACCAGTTGAGAGTTGCTTCTGCAGCAGTAATATCCACCGTAGATCCATCTGACTTACGGGATGTTGGATTCTTTATCTTCCAGGAATGTTTGAACTCAGAGTTCAGAATTTCTGTAGGAGGAAAATTCGGTTGTTGCTGAGAAGAGGAAGAAGGTCCAAACATCATGATTTGTTTTGAGATAGGTTCTATATGCAAATAGTTGTTTGAGGGATAAAAATCATCATCATCAGAAAATTCATCATCACTAACTTCATATCCCTCTTGTCCTCCCCATTCAGTATGAATCGTTGGCCATGGTGTTGGAGGTGGTGGAGTATACTTGACCAGATAATCAAACTTCCCAGATGGTTGTCCCAATGTATCTACAAAAGGATCATCCCTAGAAATACTTGAGGCTCTCTGTGTAGGGATTTCTGGTGGTGCAAAGATGGGACTTCCATAACCATCAAATCCACTAATTTGCATAGTAGATTCAATAGAATACAGGGAATTAAAACAACTGGGAACACCAGTCTTTTCCTTCTGCTTTTTGAACTTGATTTCTAAACATCTTGATTTTTGTGAAAAGATGGTTCAGTAGACTGGATCAGCTTAGATTCCTTTGACGCCTGATGAGTTTGCTCATAAGTAGTTATCCACGAATCAGGAATCAATTTCTGCAACTCTTCTCTAGTTAACTGTTTGGGGACATAAGTACAGCTAGGTATGTGATTAGTGTCCACAAAGATTAACAGGGCTTCGTCTGTCTCTTGGGGAAAAGCAAAATCAATTGAATGATTTTGAATCCTATACACCATCTGATAATGGAGTGTTGCAGAATAGGTTGTAGCAGTAGGAACAGCTCCACATATCTGGATTTGAAGCTTGAGAGCTGATCTTAAACATGGATATGATATTAGCATGTTGAAATTTGGAAACATAGTAACAAGTACAGTTCCAGCATTCAACGAGGTTTGAACAGTGCCAATACATGCATGCTGGTAGTCTGAATATCGGGTATCCATAAGAGCAATTCTGGAAGTAGTGGGAAGACCTTTTCGTCCATGAAGAGTAAGAGCAAATCTTATGGCTCCAAAATGGATATGGGTATATCCTTCCGATAGCCATAACTCAGGTAAATGGGAAGGTAGTTCGATAGGAATCATTTGCTCCTTTTCAGAAGCAGGAAGAAAGTGTTGGTCAAAGGCTGAGGCTTGGACATATTCTTTGACTTGTACTTTAGAAGGATTAATAAGACTCTTGACAAAATATACCAAAATTGTCAGTATTAATGATGATGTTGCACTATGCCGGCAAATGGGAAAAGAAGGGAGGCAATCTTTCTTGGGGATCGTGATCTGGATTCGTTGAAATTATTAAGATACGCAAATTGTGGGATTAGTAATTTAATGTGAAAATTAATTAATCCCACCACCCTAGTAAGGTTCCATAGTGTTTATATTTTTTAATAGTATATTTATTCTAATAAATAGTTTTGATATCTTGATTGAATAAAAAAATCACATAAACGAAATATTTATTGTAAAAATATATCTACCTTAAAAATAGAAACACACAGAATTTTGTTTTTCTAAAAATATTTTAAACTAAAATCAAACATGAAAAAGTTTACAATTAAGTAGACCTGGTAGTTATTTAATATCAGACACTATTTCAAGATGCAACATTTACATGTTGTTCTTGTCGTGAATATCAACCACTCATTTTGTTGGCGTATCAAAATAAATTCATCTTGTTTGTGGATTATTAAATTAAAGGGTACAAGCCCTGTATCTCACATGCTGGAAGTGATATCACTCGATCAATTAGTCAATATTCAATTTTATTTATTAGAAAAATTAAGGGCTAGCAATTTACTTTTAAGATCAATGCCACTAAATTTGATCATTGAAATACAATAATATATTTTGATATTTTTTATTTTATTTTTTTCAAGCCAACCTACAGGGCGGGACCGGGCACACTGAATCAAATATACCTCAAGTCCGGTCTATTGTCATCCCTACCAAAAAATTATTGAAATATGAAATTAAAGAAAACTGAAAAGACATAAATTATTTTTCCACTCAAACGAAAATTTGGGGACTAAACTGTTTTTTAAAGCCATATAACTGGAATTTTTAGTCTGTGCCACTAAATAATACTGCCACAACAATAATAAATTAGTTCTTAAATTCATAATTTTCATGATGATAAAAAAAATATATATATATACTATTAATAAAGTACATATTCTGTTTTTAGTATATTTTTAAATGATGTGCTTAAAATGCCTTCATTTTTTTTTTTAATTTTCAAAAACTAAAACTTATATAATAGCTACATTTACAACCCACTAATTCTATAACCAGCACTTTACTATTTTATCATATTTTTTTTACTATTTATATAAAAATTTAAATAATTATATTAACATTATTAAAAATTAGTATTACATAAAAATAAACATTTATTTAATTTATTATACATTATAAAATTTTTACAACATATAGCTAACATGCCCAAATTTCTTATCTAATATTAAATATTTTATAAGATCAACTTTTCTAATTCTTAATTGGCCTCACCAAACCGAACCAATCTGCTTCAAAAAGGTATTAAAAAGAGGGAAACTTTGTTAGGGTCGTGAACGTGATCATGGATTACCCGAATTAAATTAGTAAGGTATGCAAACGTGACACGTGGGATTATTAACTTAATGTGACAATTGAGCCATCACATGCATCACGGCTCACGCAAAGTTGATTTCACTTTTTATTAATGTTTGAAAAATCGGATTGGTGATTGAATCACCGTCTTTATTGATTACTGATTTGATCGGTTCAACCGATTTAACCACTGATTCAACTAGTGTGACGTCATAATTATATTTAAAATTATATAAGTATATTAGAAATATAAAAAATATAAATATATATATATATATGTAAAGAGAAAAAAAAAATTGCCTGGTATTATGAAATTTTTTCCAAACTCCACTTCATAATAATATCCATATATTAATTTAAAGTATTAACTCATGAAATAAAACTTGCTATAAAATATCCATATAAAATCCATTACAACTTACAAAAACAATAAACACCAACTCAAATAACATAAAAATTTCAAATATAAATAAAAAATATTTATTTAATTAGTTTTTAATTTTTATTTTTTTAAAAAATAAAAACCGATTTTTTTGAAAAATCGGTTCACCAATTGAACCGATTTTTTACCGGTTTACACCGGTTCGCACCGTTTTTAACCAACTAGTTTTATACATCAAATAGGACCGAAACCTTGACCCGTTCCTGGTCAAATCGGTCGAACAGACTGGTCTGATCTGATTTTTTAATCATTGCTTTATATGACGCAATCTCACTTTTTGTCCAATTAAAATTTGTTGTTACCAGCATTAACTATGTGACAATTTGGTTGATTTGTCACATATTTCACCCCAAGTTGATTCTATTTCAAAATTTGTGGTACAATGGTGATTTATGAAGCAATCATCCTTTTTATAAAAAAATTTATAAATATGGAAATACGAGTCGAATTATAATGTACTTAAATTTTTATGTTAGGAAATTTTACAGATCAAAACGAATATATTACGTAAAAATTGAAGTGGAGTAAGGCGGGTCAAAGCTGAAGTAAAACTTGTGATGATTTCTATTTGAGATCTGTTAGCCAGATCGGGCCATGATCATAGCATGTAATATATGTATGTATTTAATTATTTATATATTTATGTGTTATCCCCTCAGAAAAAAAATATTTATGTGTTATTTAATATATATTAGATTTATATGTATGTATTATGATTAAACGCTTACCACTAAACTAAAAGTTATAAATGTTAGTAGAAGCGCAATTTTATTTCTTTATATATTTGGCAGCGCAAAATACACCGTATAAGACTATGGTCGGCCTGAGGTAGTGGCACTCTATAAGCGCTATGTATTGGGCGGTTAGTCCCCGAGTCAAAGGATGATGCGAATAATAAATCAATAGTATGTAACATATATATTAATATATGTGTATAAATAAGTTTTTTCAATTATTTTTAGAGATGGATTTTTCGTCATTTACTTTTAGCTTTTACCTTTGTTTTTTCTCAATTTTTTTTGTGAGGATTAAAATGGGCATTTCACCAAATTCGTTAATTTTAACAATCGCTTATCAGTATTAGCAGAGTAATTACAATTTTTTAATACTTGTGGATTTTTTATTTGTAAATAGACCAAATCTCGAAAGGTGTAGATAATTAACCCTAGATCTAATTATTGAAGAAATTTTTTGAACATCTATATTTAAATTTTAATGAATAATAAACAAATATATTATTCTCAATTACCCCCAAAAGTATTTTAAAACTTTTTAGCAGGTTCTAGGGCCAACTTATTATACACACCTAAAAGTACTTTAAACCTTAGGTAACAATTGACCAATCTAGAATTATTAGTGGCATAGTGTAAAAATGCTTTACATGTGTAAATTTAGTTTACCGCCAAGGAAGGTTTTTTTTTTTTTTTTTTTTTTGTACATTTATTCATAAAATATATTTGTTTCTACATACATTTTTTTTTGTTGCCGTTTTTGTTATATTTAATGTAGTTATCTGTCGGCAATTGATTGTTCTTTTTAGTGTTGTTGATTAGATAGTTTGAATTCTTTTTTATAATAAAAATAACTTAATAATCTTAAAACAAATAATTCGATGTTATTTTATTTACTCCACTCTTTTCCATAAGTTTTTTGTGATCTCTTGAATAATT
Organism: Jacaranda mimosifolia; assembly: GCA_018894105.1. Taxonomy (NCBI): domain Eukaryota; kingdom Viridiplantae; phylum Streptophyta; class Magnoliopsida; order Lamiales; family Bignoniaceae; genus Jacaranda; species Jacaranda mimosifolia. Next base: position 29,710,993 of record CM032125.1, on the reverse strand, counting down.
TTTTTCCTTCAATTATTCTACTTTATTATAACATTTTTTTTTATAAGAAATCATATAAATACATTGAGGTATTTTAAGAAGGGGATAAAAATAATATTCTTTCTCCCGTCCCCCAGTCTAGTAGGGACCATAATTCTCAAAAGAATTTATCAGTTGAAAAAATATTTGTCTTATATTTTAAAAGTTTTAGGGCAAAGATTGTGTGTATTACAATTAATTGTCGAATCAAAGTAGAAAAAAGGTCAGTTATATAGCAATTTCTATTGGACGTGATTATAAAATTAAGAGTCATTTACCACTGTAAAATATTTAATTTAAACAATAACTGCCACTTATAGAATAAAGTTGTCAATTCAATTTTATTAAAATTTTCATTAAATGAAAGTAATCTCATCGTAAAAATGATTAATTCCCCAACTATTATTATTTGCGGGTTAAAATCCACGATATCTTGAAGTAAAGCCATGGCATGATGGAGGATATATGGTGGATGGAATTAATTAATATTAACAATTAAAAAAGAAAAAAATAATAAAAAAAGTATCAAATTATTTGTTATTGCAATATGTATCTTAATATTGTATAAAATAACACGGTACCAGAAAAAACAAATTATAATATATTTGATTACATTTGACTTCACTTATAGTCTAACATTACTCGTCGTCGTCGTCGTCGTCGTCGTAATAGTAGTAGTAATATCTTAATTGAATAGCATAATAAGGGGAAAAAAATCCCTAAATTCTAGAGTTTCAAAATTGAACATATACTAACCGATTCAAATTGACATACCTCTTTAACAACCGATATAGCTCGTTTCTCTTACAAATTTGTAGTGTCATTGAGTTCAACCATGAAATTCTGTGGGATTTTCAGTTTAAGATGTATTCCTATAATTTTCATAGTCTATTTGTGTATTTCTTTTGTGAACTATATTTTCTTCTCCACGATTAATATTGGATTGTCAAGTTTAATTTGTTATTAAAATATATATATATATATATATATCAAGTGTGTCAAGGTTTTTTAATAATTAACTTACTTTATGAATGTTTTCTATAGTATAAGGGGGATTTTGACACGACTCTCATAAAATATAAAAGTATGCAAAATTAATGAGGTCCACGTAAAAATGATCTTTACAAGGAAGCAAAACAAATTTAACCCATAAATTAATGAGGTCCACGTAAAAAAAATATGAAAAATCATTATTAGAACCATCATAAGATATATGTTTCATAACTGAATTAACCAATAAAAGTTAGCTTCCATCATTATTTATAAAAGTCGGGTAGCAATGATAGAGGGTTTTGCATAGGAGCCTGAGTCTTTACAACAAATTAGTACAGAAATGGTTATGAATTTGGAATGTTATTTTGGGGATGATCCAACTTTTAGGTGATTTGATGTACATTTTTCATCCAATGGAAAAGTGGATTTGTTAGGTAATGATTTTGTCAATTATTCATCAAAAAAATATTTTTTTAATAAGAAATAAGAATGATTTATTTGTACTGTTAATAAAATATCAATATTTTTTATACGTTTTTTATGATGTGCGTAAAATACTTTTATTTTGATTTTTTAATTTTTAAAAATACAAGTTATATAATAACTATTATTTACAATTTGTCCACTGTATGTCTTATCATTGCTATTTTATGATAATTTTTTATTTTTATTTCTATAAAAAGTTGAATAAATATATCAAAATTATTGTAAAAAATGTATGCTCAAATAAATTAGATATGGTATACATATGACCGAGCTGAAGTTCAAATATCCAAGCTCCACACCATGGCCGAGCTGAATATTGGTGTTTCAGCTAATACTGATTACTAGTAGTGCCAAGTTGAAGCGATGCTAGTAAAGAGATGTGTTACACAAAAACCGAGCCAAATTAAATAAGCAAGTTGGATCAAAGCAGCAGGAAACAACAAAAATGTGGGGTGTGCTGATTTGTAGCTCGACTAAGAGATAGTGAGAATGCATTGGCCGAGCTGAGATCAAAGCCTTGTCAGGCACAGTAGTGTCATTCCCATGACTGGAAATGGAGAAACATGGGGCTACATGTTAATAATTCAGTTATATTGAGATGCTTAGTGAGTTAGTGGGTAGTTCTCATTTCAAGTAGTGGGATCTATATCATATAAAAAACTTCATTGTTATGTTCATTGGACAAATAGGACAAAATAAAAAAAAAAGAGTGTTCTTATTTTTTATTTGTGCTTTGCAATTTATTCTTTGCATCAATTTGGCGCCGTTTGTGGGAAAGATTATTGAGAGTTAAGGCATGAGGAAATGAGTGATTCCGAAGAAAATATGGAAAGAGATACTTGATGACCATGCAGAATAAGCCGGTAGCCATTGTCGCTGTAGCTCCATCCCCAGAAGCTGCAACACCAGCTAGCTTTAATGAAGGAAGGTCTATTGCATTACCTGCGATGGTAGGTAGATCACTGTTGAACAATTAGCTAACTTCTTATGGTCAACGTTTGGTATCATCGCTTCTACTCAATCTGCCGGAGTAACGCCCGTTGTGCCTCTCATAATGCCACTGAATCCCTTGTCCATCCTTTACCTACCGGGAATGGCACCCTCTATCCCTCCGACTCCCATTCCAATGCCTTTTCCCCTGCCTCTATTTTGGCTAATTCAGCACCTCTCGCAAGGATGGCAATTGCGCTGGGGGCACCCATATATGTAGGCAGAACCCCTGCTCCATGTCTAGTAGCTACGCCCGCCTCTGGAGCAGTTGTGCAAGGTACGGTGGTAGTTGGGCCATCACCCCTTAATAGTCCTAGGCTATTCATGATGGGAGGAGAAGAACCAACAGTAGCACCTGGTGGGAGATTACTCGATAAACAAATGAAGTTAGGAGGGGCTCGCAGACTATCCAAGGAGATAAAGATGAAAATCCCCACCCAATTGACAGGTAAGGCAGAGGCGGTAGCAAAAAGTTAGGTGTCAGTGCGACGTAGTTGTGATAAAGAGAGGCAAAAGTCCCAGGTAGACCTGGTTGTAGAAATGGAGGACATAAGGAGGGAGTTAAGGGAGATAAAGAGAAAGATGGCAGGAAAGGTTGAGGAAGATACCAAGGCTTCGCCATTTAGTGAAGCTATTCTGCATGACCCCTTCCCAAAGAATTACAAATCTTTTGCCATGCCCAGGTACACTGGTACAACTGATCCTGCTGATCATCTCTGTGAATTCGAAAACCTAGCTCTATTGTATCAATTCTTTGATAGAGTGAAGTGTCGGACTTTCTTAACTACTTTGGGGGGAGTCGCCCAGCGATGGTTTGGATAGTTACCTCCTCAGGGCTCAGTCCATTAATACATTTGGAGATTTCGCTAGAAAGTTCTTGCATCAATTCACTAGCAACAAGCATTACCGGCGCAGCGCCCAGAGTCTACTCTCATTTCGACCAGGAGAGAATGAAAACTTGAGAAACTTTGTTAGGCGATTCACTATGGATACACTAGAGGTTCCATCAGCCACTTCCGAATTCTTAGGTGGTGCCTTTGCTTAAGGGCTCCAACCCAATCCTTTCTTCAGATCTTTGAGTAGAAGACCTGCGAATAGTTATGATGAGCTCCTACGGTGGGTAGAAAAATATATTCACAAGGAAGAGAACTATGAAGCGAAAAAAAAGTTGGGGGAGAAAAGAAAAGAAAGGAGAGATAATCAGAGCAGCAAGATTATGCAGATAAGATCTCACCTAAGAACAAATCTAAAGTTTTAATGGGAAGAGCATACTAGTTGGAGACTCTGGAAGGAAAGAAAGTTGCTCGGCCGTGGAATGTGTAGAACCTCAAGCGTTTTTACACGTAATCCTATTTTTCTTCTGCTTGGTTGAAATTCTCATTTTTAGCTTCTGCTAAGGATGTCTTGTTTGTTTCATTTACATGTTCAATTTCGTTGAATATTGTTTTGTGTTTATCCCATTTGATTTTGTAAGTTGCTTTTAATACAAGGTATATTTCCTTCGCATCCTCTAAGTATTCAGCTCGGATAAGCTAATCTATGAAAAGGATGAATGTCCAAGTGCAATCAGCTCGGATGAGCTATCTTACAAAAGGGACGAATGTCCAAGTATTCAGCTCAGATGAGCTAATCTATGAAAAAGACGAATGTCCAAGTGCAATCAGCTCGGATTAGCTAATCTATGAAAAGGATGAATGTCCAAGTGCAATTAGCTCGAATGTACTGTCTTATGAATAGGACAAATGTCCAAGCATTCAGCTCGGATGAGCTATCTTACAAAGAGGAAGAATGTCCAAGTGCAATGAGCTCGAATGAGCTATCTCACAAAAGGGACGAATTTCCAAGTGCAATCAGCTTAGATGAGTTGTCTTATAAAAAATGCGAATGTCCAAGTATTCAGCTCGGATGAGCTATCTTACAACAAGGATGGATGTCAAAAAAAAAAGTGAGAAGAAGCTCGAATGAGGTACACATGGAAGGGTGAATATTCTTTAGCTCGGATGAGTTTTCTACTATTGGCTCAGGCACAGTAAACATGAATAGCAAAAAGAGGAAAAAGTAAGATCCATGTTTCATACATAAAGCCAAGGCAAATACAAAAATAATCCTCCAGCGGCATAGTAGCCTCAATACATGCAAAATAAGCAAAACATAGCTGACAGGAAATCTGCCCCTTAAGTATTAGATGTCTTATCAGCATTAACTTAAAAAAGATGGAGGGTCAGGAGGATTCGTTACAATTCTGGGAGCAACTGCCTCGATCGGTGTCGCGACATGAAGAGAATTATGCTGATTAGACGGCTCGACTGGAGAAGTTGGCTCGGCTGGCGAGCATCTTCAGCACTAGCCTCCCATTCCTCTTCTGAATCTGAATACAATGTATGCAATCCATAAATACGATCAACATTCTGATCTAGCTGGCTAAGCCTCAGCATGCCTTTTGCCTCTAATTGATCAGAGCAGGTGTTGATACCATGGTAATAGTATTTCAAGACCTTATTAATCAATATATATTTAAACTCATTGCTCTTCAGGAATTCTGTCAAGTGAGACTCCCAACATGCTTCTATGAAAGCTCGGACACCTATGCTTCAACCCAAAAAACAAGCACATTTGTCTTTGAACTGATTTAAGGGGGAGTATTGATACATAGGGGTGTTCATCGGACCAAACCGATCTAATGAACCCAACGATCCGAACCGAACCAATCTAATTGGTTCGGTTCGGATCAGGTAAAACCCGATCAGACCCGATCACTTTTGGTTCGGTTTCTGGATTTCATATTTGTTTACCCGAACCGATAATTTCATTAAAATAAATAATAATTTATTTTTTAAAATATCTTCCTTATTTCCTCTTTAGTTTTTATTTCTCTCCCCCAATTCCCAAGTCCCAAATCCCAACTCTCATTCTCATTTCTCAAAATTTTCCCCTCTTTTCAATTTTCCCCAACAAAGCCCTAATTCCTCTCTTTCTTCCTTTCTCAATCGCTATCCCACGGTCTCACCATATCTGATATCTCTATACTCTACTGATCTACTCAGTACTCTCTAATCTTCACCTTCGGGCCTCAACACAAACACATCAGCATCACGACGCAGACACGCAGCAAGCCAACCCGCCTCTTTCCAGTTCCATCAGTCACGCTAGTGGGATTTTTGCTTCTACAAGTTGGGATAACGGTAATCTCCTCCTCCTCCTCCTCATGTTTATATATTTTTCTTTTATCTTTTTATGTTAACAATAACAATTATTTGAAAAATAGAGTGGGCTGAAAATGAGTGTAGTGAAACTGTGAAAGCATGGCCTCTTTGTCTTTGTTTGCATTTTGGAGGAGTTATTCTTGATTAGATGTTTTTACTCCTATTCTAGGTTTATTCTTTGATGATGAAGACAAACTTATGAAAAATCTAGCAGACTAGCACTTTTTTTATATAAGATAAAAAACAAAATGGTGATAGCTTAATGAAAAAGACTGACCAGTTTTTTAGTCTTTCTCCTGTTCTAAAACTTTTTTTTTGGAGTTTCATTTTATTGGTAATTGGAATTTTTTATGGATAAAATTGATATGTCTATTATCATAATATCTTCTAAATGAAAGACTTCATTCCATCTAATATCTACCAATATGTTTTTTTATGATAAAATTTGGGTATTTAGTATTTAGAAATGCATTATAAAAACTTACATGTCAATTGAGATTAATGCTAAGACTCAGTACAGAAATGATTTTGACTCTTAATTTTTAATGAAACTTTTTATTCTAATTAAGCTATCACCATTTTGTTTTTATGAAAAATGTAGCAATTTTTCTCTCCTATTTTATTCTTTCTTGCCTATTTGGTTATAATTTCTTGAAGCTATATATAATGTTGTTTGATTTGAGTTTACCTAATCCATGACTTTTTTCTTTTTCTTTGTTCTAGGCTCTTTAAAACTAACAAATGGCAAGAGAAGATGAGGGCGAAACTCAAAACACTAGTGCAACTCAAGTTGGAAGTGCTTCCACTCCAACAAGTATTGGCATTCAACAAGTCTCTATCACAAGATCCATCCCAAGTAGAAGAAGCTATTCAAGAATCTTCAATAAAAATAGAGGTACAAAAAAGGAAACCATCTAAACCCGCTTCTAATGCTTGGGCTCATTTCACTAGAGAAAAGGATAGGGCTATTTGCAATTATTGTCATAAATCTTATGCATGCAACAATAGTAGTCATGGAATGACAAACTTGCTTAAACATTTGAAGGTTTGTGAAAAAAATCCCAATAGGGTCATTGATAAGAAGCAAAAAACAATTGTTATTGGCAAGCAATGTGAGGATGGTCTTAATACCACTGTTAGCATGAAACTTGTAGAGTTTAATCAAGAAAAATCTCGATTAGCACTTGCCAAGATGATAATTGTTGATGAACTTCCTTTTAAGTTTGTTGAGGATCAAGGATTTAAAGATTTCATAACTGAAGCTCAACCGAGGCTTAAGATTCCTTCTCGTATCACTATTGCTAGGGATTGTATGCAATTGTATAGACTTGAGAAAGAGAAGTTGAAATGCATGTTTTCTGAAAATCGTCAAATGATTTCTTTTACAACGGATACTTGGACTTCAATTCAGAATATGAATTATATGTGTGTAACTGTTCATATCATTGATGATGAGTGGGAATTGAATAAGAAAATCTTAAGTTTTGGTTTGATTGTTGATCACAAAGGTGAAACTATAGGAAAAGCTTTAGAGAAATGCTTGAAAGATTGGGGGATTCTAAAGATTTTTTGTGTTACTGTAGATAATGCAAGTGCTAACAACTTGGAAATTGCATATTTGGCTAGAGGCAGGGGTGATTGGAATGGTAATACTTTATTGAACGGGGAGTTTATGCATATGAGATGTTGTGCTCACATTTTGAATCTAATTGTTGTTGATGGGTTGAAGGAAATAGATTCTTCCATTAGTTGGGTAAGGGCCTCATATAAGTATATTAAGTCATCTCCAGCTAGATTGGCTACTTTCAAGAGATGTGTACAAGAGGCAAATATAACTTGCAAGGCAATGGTAACACTTGATGTGCCCACGAGGTGGAATTCCACTTATTTAATGTTAGATGTTGCTGAAAAATTTGAAAAAGCATTCAAGCGACTTGAGTATGATGATCCTTCCTATTTGATAGCCCTTGATAATGAAGGAGGAACTCCCACTAGCTATGATTGGAGTTGTGCCCGAGTGTTTTTGAAGTTTCTAAAAATTTTCTATGATGCTACTCTTCATTTTCTGGGTCATTGCATGGTACCTCTAACACTTTCTTCAACAAGTTGTGTGATATTCAAAAGCAATTGAATAAGTGGAGGAACAGTGATGACATAGTGTTGCAAAAGATGGAGACAAATATGAAAGTCAAGTTTGATAAATATTGGGAAAGTGATGGGAATTTGAATTATCTTTTATTTATGGCTGTTTTTCTTGATCCACGTTACAAGTTAGAATTTGTTGAGTTCTGTTTTAATCGGATGTATGGTGCCGAAAAGTGCAAGGAAATGTTGGCAAAGTTGAATAATCTTATACATAAATTGTTTGAACATTATATGGCATTATATCCAATTCCTATGGACATTGGTCACTCTAGTTGCTTAGCATCAAATGTGGACTCGCAATCTCATGCTTGTAATGATGATAATGATGATGATGATGGTTGGGAAGATGAATTTTGATTGAAAGTGAAGAGAAAACAAGGTGAAGTAAAAAGGAATGAACTGGATAGGTATTTAGAGGATGATGTTGAGGACAACTTTAATGGATTTGAAATTTTGAAATGGTGGAAAGGAAAAATAACGAAGTATTATATTCTTTCTCATATGGCAAGGGATATATTGGCTATTCCAGTTTCTACTGTATCATTCGAGTCTGCATTTAGCACTGGTGGTCGAGTTCTTGATCCATTTCATAATACCTTGCATCCCACCATAGTTGGGGCTTTGATTTGCACTCAGAATTGGTTGAGAACACCTAATAAGCCAATTGATCTTCGAGCTGAGATGGAAGAAATAGAGAAGGTTGAATTAGGTAATGAAAACTTGATAATTTGTCTTTCTTTTGCTCAAATTACTCATGTTACTAATTGATGTTCTTTAATTATCTTTGATGTTTATTGAACAGTTGTTTGGATTAACTGAGGATGCTTGGCCTAAATTTGATGTTTGACTGGAGAAATAGAAGTTCAAGGCAAAATTTTATGACTTTATTCAAGTTCTTCATATTGTTGTCTTTACTAAATGGCCAGATAAGCTATAAAGCACATACAATTCCTAATCAATCTTAAAACCCCAAGGCGCCAATTGTCAATCCTTAGCTCCAGAAAGCTAGACATTAACTCCACTGTTTCTGTACTGCATATAGAGAAACACAGCTGGACCACAGAACATAGCCATAAGAATGGCACCAGAAACACAAATAACTGAAATAAGAGTGCCTCCTAACTTTGTTTGACCTTTAGTTTTCCATAAATTCGTTGTTTCTTTGTTTCTATATATATTTTGTTAAACTTTGCTGGCTACTACAACGGTATAGGCTTCAGGAACAATGCAAAGTATTTTATAAAGCTTTGGATTAGTTTTGATCCTTAGATTGTGGATATTGATTTCAAGCTCCCATCACCCCAAGGCACTTGAATTGGAGATGCTTTGTAGAAGTTCATTATCTCACATTTTGTATAAGCTTGATAGGCCCCACTATTTAGTTCAAGCTTCTTGTATTTTGCTGGACATAATGAGATTTCTATCTTCCTTTATTTGTATTTTGGGATGAGCACAAATTATGACTTTTTTTTTGTGTGTATTACTTAATATTCAACTTAGATTTGGAATTGGAATTTTATATCATCAATTATGATTTTTTTTTTTTATATTTTCCCCCCATAAACCCGAGAACCCGAACCAAACCAACCCGAACTAGTTCAGGTTGGTTTGGTTCGGGTTCATGTATTAAAATTTACACCACCCGAACCAAACCAAACCAATTAAAAATGATTTGTTCGGATTCATTTTTTCCCCAAACCCGAACCAACACGACCCGTGAACACCCCTATTGATACGGTATACATATGACCGAGCTGAAACTCAAATATCCAAGCCCCACACTATGGCCGAGCTAAGTATTGGTGTTTCAACTAAGATTGATTACTAGTAGTGCCGAGCTGAAGTGATGCTAGTAAAGAGATGTGTCAAACAAAATCCTAGCCAAATTCAATAAGCCAGTTGGATCAGAGTAGTTAGCAAGAAACAACAAAAATGTGGGGTGTGCCAATCTGTAGCTCGGCTAAGAGATAATAAGAATGCATTGGCTGAGCTAAGATCAAAGCCTTGCCAGGCGCAGCAGTGTCATGCCCACGATCGAAAATGGAGGAACATGGGACTACACGTGTCTACATGTTATTAATTCAGTTATATTAGGATGCTTAGTGAGTTAGTGGTAGTTCTCATCTCAAGTAGTGGGATCTATATCATATAAAAGACTTCATTGTAATGTTCATTGGACAGATAGCACAAAATTAGGAAAAAAAAAAAAGAAAAAAAAAAAGAGTGTTCTTATTTTTATTTGGTGCTTTGCAATTTGTTTTCTGTATCAAAATTAATTTTCAAAAACTTATCTATATGTAATTAGAAACTTAAAATCATTACTAATAAAATACCCTTTTATATTATTATCTAATATTTTTGTTATGAAAAATATAAGTGTTTTTGTATTTTTATATTGTATTTTTATAAATGTAATGATTTTGTGACGAATATGACTTTTTCACTGTCTTTAATATTCATACATTATAATTTCATGGCGAATTATATAATTTTATACCATGTATCTTATTTAGAAATACATCATTAATTAAATTTACTTTTATATAAAATAAAAATAAAATAATATATATATATATACCTATAATTAGTTGAATTTGTGCATAAACCGGAACATATGCTAGTACCTAATATCATTTAAAACTATCTGGATTTGTCGAAATTAATGAGATGCGCAAGTTGTAGGATTAGTAATGTAATTGAACATTAATTAGAGAAGGTTCTATTTTTTAATTATTATACTATCGTAATAATATATTTTCTAATGATATCTTGATTAAATAGACGTTCACATAAAAAAATATTTATTGTGAAAGTATATATCTACCTTAAAAGTAGAAACATAGAGAGTTTTGTTTAACTCCAAAATTTTAAAACAAGATCAAATATGAAAAGTTTATAATTAACTTATTTAATAGCATACACTTTATTTCAAAATACTACATTTGAATATCATTCTTCTCATAAATATCTGCTGCTCATTTTGTTGGTTAATTATATTGAAATTGTATATCTTGGTGTATTAAATTAAGTTTATCTTTTTTTTTATTCATTAAATTAAAAAATTCGAATCTCAAACCTTATTTATTAAAAATAATCTCATTTGACCAATTGACTTTTCTGCCTATTTACCAAGAGAGTTAAGGTCTAGTAATTTACTTTAAGGCCACTAATTTCATTATTAAAATACAATAATGTATTTTGATTTATTTATTTATTTATTTTCAAGCCAACCAATGGGATCCGGGTGGGGCAGGGTCCATTGACCCAGATATACTCTCAAATCCATCCCATTGTCAGTTCTAGTAAAAGGTTGTTGAAGGATGAAATTGAGAATTGAGCATAGATAACCAATTTTGCCATTAAAATTAAATTTTGAGGACTAAAATGCTTTTTAACCCATATAATCGGAATTCTCAGTTGTATAACTAAGAGGATATTTGGCTAAATTTATTTAAAACATTTTATAAAATATTTATCTTATAAGTTTTTATATCTTATAAGATGTTAGATTTTATTTTTAAAATAAGTTATTAAAGTGTTTAGATAAAATAAGACCTTAGAGCTTATAAGATATTAGCAACGACAATTTTGTAATTAAAATAGTTAAAAATAAAGGAGTTTGTTAAGTTTTTAAAAATAAGTTAGGGTTTCTTTCCTTTTTTTAAAAGAGCTTATGTCTTCTAAGCTCTTTTTTTAAAAAATTATCAAATACTTTTTATCATATTATAAATTTTTAAATATCTTATAAGATGTTTCGAGGAGTTTATAAGCTCACCAAAACACTCTCTAAATAATACCGCGACACCAATAATAAATTAATTCTTACATTCATTATCTTCGTGACAATAAACAATGAGTACCTAATATTAAATATATCTGTTAAATTGACTTTTTCTTTATTTTTTCAATTAAATAGCCTCACCAAACATAACCAATCTGCTTCAAAAAAAGGTGTTAACAAGAGGCAAACTTTCTTAGGGTCGTAATCAAGGATTATCGAAATTAGTAAGATTTGCTAGCGTGGGACTAGTAACTTAGTGTGAAAATTGACCCATCACATGCTTAACGCGGAATGCTTGCAAGAGTCGGTTCCACTTTTCATGACCATAATGTCACTTCTTGCCTAATTAAAATTTGCTGTTACAAACATTAACAACGTGATAATTTAGTTGATTTGTCATATAATTTCGCCCCCTAGATGATTCTATTTCAAAATTTGTAGTTCAATAACCATATATGAAATTAAGATTATAAGGGCACGTTTGCATTGTAGGATGGAGTTTGATAGATTATCTATCAAGCCTCATCAAGTGTTTGGTTTTAGTGTTTTAAACTCGTGATGGATACAGAGCTCGGTTCACAATCTATCTAACGATTGATAAATAATCTCCATAATTTGGCCAAAATTGTGTAATCATTTATCATGGAGGGAAAAAAGAATTAGTACCACTAAACCCCCCTAATTAATCCAATCCATAATAGGCTTCACAATCTGAGTGGGCTCAATCCCACTTAGAGCTTAACTAATACAAAAACTAACTCCTACAGTTAAAAAGACATTTAAATAATTATTTTTCAATCCAAACATTACACAAGTGTGCTTTAGGAACAGAAAATCATGATTTCATTTATTTATGAAAAGAATCACAAATCTATTTATGTACGACATCAAGTAATAATTTATAAAACGATCATTCTTATAGTGTGGGATAAAACGAACATGTTCTCATGAAAACTCAAAATGGAGTAAAACGGTTCGAAGGTGAAGTGGAACTTGAGATGATTTCTGTTGATTCATATCTTTATAGGACTTTGATAATGATCTATTACTCACAAAAAAAAAAAAAAATTATAAATATATTTGTATTTATATTTTAATAATTTATTGTTCTCTATTTATGGCATGTAAGTAAGCATCCTGTGGTACTCAACAACCTTCAAAAGTATTTTAAAACTTTTTGGTAGGTTCTGGGGTCACTATACGCACCTACAAGTACTTGAGTAAACATTAGGTAACTATTGACCAATCTAGAATTACTAGTGGCATAGTATATTAATGTTTACACATGTATTTTTTAGGGCTAATTTGATTGGATTTGTAATTAATTTTATAATTATTTATTATGTAATAATTTGTGTAATTTTTCATCATTGTAATATAGTTTGAATGACATGATAAATAAATTTATAGGGATAGTAGATTAATTTATCATGGAAATTGTACATATAAATATGTGCTTTTGATATTCATGCAGTTTGAGTATTTATTGGCGCTCCAACTAAATAAATGATAAGGTATAATAAAAACACGTATCCCAACTTATCATTTTAATCAAACTACCTCTTAAATAATTTAATGACCAAGGGAGAAAATTCCCTCCTCCTTTTTCTTCTTTTTTTTTTTTTCTTTTTTTCATTGAACTTATTTATGAAGTATATTTATTTCAACATTCTCTTTGACGTCTTGTCTGTCGATATTTTACTGTTGTTGTTAGATACTTTGAATATTTTTTTTAATACCAATTAATAATTTCATAAGTTTGTTCTAAAAAGTATTGAAATCTTGTAGCAAAAATTACAAGGATTTATAATGCCACGTTATTCGCCAAAATAAAGTAATTGTTGATTTTGCCTTGAAATTTGAGGTAAAATTGACAAGGAACGGAAGAAATGGAGCGAAACGGAGCAAAGTGGTTGAAATGGGCTCGAGAACACACCCCAACGCACGTTGGAAGGACGCCGCGCGACGGGGCACGAGGTAAGGTGCGCCAAGGCGTGTACATGGGCGAAAAGGGCACGAAAAGACGCATCGTGCGCCCCAGTGCACAGTGAACAGTAACTTTGCGCTGGGGCTCAAAGTTTCTGCCCATGTTCGATTTTTTCTTGGCACAAGCAGTTTTGTGCGCGCCAGGGCGCAAGTTTTGTACGGCCTAGTGGGTAGTGAATAGTAACTTGTGTCAGGGCTCAAAGTTTCTGCCCATGTTCGGTTTTTTCTTGGCACAAGCAGTTTTGTGCGCTCCAAGGCGCAAGTTTTGTGCGCCCCGCAGCGCAAGCCCACAGGCCTTGGGCTTCGTTTTTGGGTACAAATTTAGTGTTTTTTCTTCCAGGAAATTATCATGAACATAACACAAGGGCTTCTTTACTGCTTTTGAGTAATTCGCTCAAGACGGAGTTTAGAATGAGGGTGTTAGGTGTTTTTGTGAGATTTGTGGGATTCAAATTTGTACTTGCACTTTGATTTGAGATCAATAAAATTCCTTTTCTTTGTTAGGTGGATTAGGCACATCGCCGAACCACGTTAAATCTTGTTGTCACTTTACATCGAATTACATTACTATTATTTCATTGTTTCCGCAATAGATCCTCCTGGGTTATAACAAATTGGTATCGAAGCAGGTTGGATCAGATGTCAGGAATGAAGTACGAGGTAGAGAAATTTGATAGGAATAACGACTTTGGGTTGTGGAAGATGAAGGTTCACGCCCTCCTGTGTCAACAAGGATTACAGAGAGTGTTAAAGGGCAAAGATTCCCTGTCGGAAATGCTGAAGGATGAGGAGAATGACGAGTTCATGGCAAAGGCTTACGATACTCTGGTGTTATCATTGGCGGATAAAGTACTGAGAGAGGTCGCCACAGAAAGTTCGCCAACGGATTTATGGAAGAAGCTGGAGAGTCTATATATGACGAAGTCCCTAAAAAATCGGTTGTATTTGAAACAACGATTATACACATTGAGAATGAAGGAAGGTACATCTATTACTCAACATATTGATTTTTTCAATAAGGTGATTCTGGATCTCGCTAATATAGATGTCAAAATTGATGATGAGGATCAAGCCTTAATTCTCTTGTGTCATCTGCCAAAATCTTTTGAGCACTTGGTTACTATTTTGCTGTACGGGAGAGATACGATTTCAATGGAGGATGTGAAGGCCTCATTGAATTCCAACGAGTTGAGAAAACATGTCCTGGGCAGCAACGATGGTGAAAGTGGGGAAGGATTTGTGGCAAAAGGGAGACCAAGAGAAAAGGGAAGGAGTAGAGGCCGATCGAAGTCCCGAACCAGGCCTAGAAACAGTGACAAGTGTTTTAGGTGCGGTGGAAAGGGGCATTGGAAATGGAATTGTTCGGAACGAGGAAAGGCGAAGGATGTAGGTGAAACTTCTGATCAGAAACGGGATGATGTCGCAGGAATTGTCAAGGATGAGTCTGATGGTGGGCTTGTTCTCAACGTTGCTGAAACTTTACTAAGCTCTGAATGGATTTTGGATAATGGCTGCTCCTACCACATGTGCCCACGAGAAGATTGGTTTACCACATACCATAAATATGATGGTGGTAAAGTGCTTATGGGAAACGATGCTTCTTGCAGGGTTGTAGGAATTGGCTCAGTTTGTATCAGGATGCATGATAGGATAGCAAGGACCCTAACAGATGTGCGTCATGTTCCAGATCTGAAGAAAAATCTGATATCACTGGGTATCTAGACAAGAATGGTTGTGAGTACAGAGCTCGAGATGGAGTTCTGCGGGTTTCCAAAGGTGCATTGCTTATCATGAAGGGAGAAAAGTGGAACAACCTTTACATATTGCAGGGAAACACGGTTTTTGGTACTGCAGCCGTTTCTTCATCAATCAATGATACTACGAGACTATGGCATATGCGGCTTGGGCATATGAGTGAGAGGGAAATGTTAGAACTGAGCAAACGAGGTTTGCTTTGCTGAGAGAAGACTAGAGAACTGGATTTCTGCGAGCAGTGTGTGTTGGGCAAGCAACATAGGGTGAAATTCGGTACTGCAGTTCACAGGACCAAAGGCACTTTGGATTACATTCACTCATATCTTTGGGGGCCTTCTCAGGTTCCTTCAAAGGGAGATGCAAGGTACATGCTGACATTCATAGATGATTTCTCATGGAGAGTATGGGTGTACATGCTGAAGCATAAGGATGAAGTGTTTGTCAACTTCAAGCAATGGAAGACCTTACTTGAGAAGTAGACAGGAAATGAGATCAAACGCTTGAGGACTGACAACGGATTGGAGTTCTACAATAAGGAATTTCAGGAATTCTGCGAGAAGGAAGGAATTGTGAGGCATCGCACAGTTGTACATACACTATAGCAGAATGGAGTTGCAGAACGGATGAACAGGACTATCTTGGAAAGAGCTATATGCATGCTCTTTAACGCCGGATTGTCCAAGAATTTTTTGTTAGAAGCAATTAACACTGCTTGTTATTTGGTGAATAGGTCACCATCAACTACTTTGGACTGCAAGACACTGATGGAAGTTTGATCTGGGTCTCTTGCTGATTACTCAAATCTGAGAGTATTGGGTGTCCAGCCTATGCTCATGTCCGGGATAGGAAGCTTGAGCCAAGGGCTAGGAAGTGCATATTTCTAGGCTATGCAGATGGAGTCAAATGTTATTATTTGTGGTGTAATGATGACAAGGGCTCCAAAATGGTTATCAGCAGGGACGTGACATTCGATGAGTCTGTAATGATGAAGAAGGTAGAGCAGCAGGAAGTAGTCAACAGGGCGTTAAGGAGAAGGTGGAGATTCATATTGATCCTCCACAAGTTTCAAAGGGGAAACAGAAGGTGGTAGATGAAGCTGGTGAGAGCACATTACCACTTAATTAACAGTAGGAAAATGAACTACTACAAAATTATCGCTTGGCTCGCGATAGGGAGAGGAGACAGATCAAACCACCACATCAGTATGCTTACTCAGATCTGGTAGCTTATGCTTTGAGTTCAGCTGAGGAGTTTGTAGGAGATGATCCAATCTCATACAAAGAAGCAATTTCCAGGCCAGATTTTGATAAATGGGTTGCAGCTATGGGTGAAGAGATGGAGTCTCTACATAAGAATAGCACATGGGAGCTGGTTGATGTACCAAAAGAGCAGAAGATTGTAGGTTGCAAATGGATCTACAAGAAGAAGGAAGGGATTCTCGGTGTTGAAGATGCTAGATACAAGGCGTGATTGGTTGCTAAGGGTTTTACTCAGAGAGAGGGAGTTGACTTTCATGAAGTATTCTCCCCAGTTGTAAAACATACTTCCATTTGTGTTTTACTTACCATGGTAGCTCTATTTGATATGGAATTGGAGTAAATGGATGTGAAAACAACATTTTTGCATCGTGAGTTTGAGGAACAAATCTACATGAGTCAACCAGAAGGATTCGTTGTTCCCGGGAAACAAAATCAAGCATGTCTTTTGAAGAGGTTATTATATGGCCTGAAGCAATCTCCCCGGCAGTGGTATAAAAGGTTTGATGCTTTATTACCAAGATAGGATATACTAGAAGTAAATTTGATTGTTGTGTATATTACAAAATTTGTAGTGATAGCCTTTTCGTATATTTGCTGTTGTACGTTGATGATCTGTTGATTGCGTCTAGAAACATATTTGAGATCAACCAATTAAAAGCTCAGTTAAGTGAAGAATTTGAGATGAAGGATTTGGGCGGTGCAAAGAAGATTTTGGGCATGGAGATCATCCGAGACAGACACGCAGGATTGTTGTACTTGTCTCAACAGCATTACATTGAGAAAGTACTTGAGCGATTTGGGATGGATAAGTCCAAGCCAGTTAGTACGCCACTTGCAGCTCATTTCAGGTTCTCATCAAATCTATCACCGAGTACGGAGGAGGAGGTGGAGCACATGTCAAATGTGTCATATGCTAATGTAATAGGTAGCTTCATGTATGCCATGGTGTGCACTAGGCCAGACATTTCACATGCAATTAGTGTTGTGAGCAGGTATATGCACAAGCCAGGAAAGACTCATTGGCAGGTTGTGAAATGGATCATGAGGTATCTGAGAGGCTCTGCAGATAGATGTTTGAAGTATAGTCAATCGAATTCTACTACAATAATTATTGGCTATGTAGATGCGGATTATGCAGGAAATTTGGACAGCAGAAGGTCCATGACGGGCTATGTGTTTTGTGTATCAAGTTGTACGGTTAGCTGGAAGGCGACTTTGCAGTCATCAGTTGCATTGTCGACAACAGAAGCTGAGTACATGGCCTTGGCTGAAGGTGTTAAGGAAGGCATTTGGCTAAAGGGGCTGATCGATGATATGTGTATGACTTCTGAGATCATTAAGTTATTTTGTGATAGTCAGAGTGCCATACATTTGTCAAAGAATCAAGCATTTCATGAGAGAACAAAGTACATAGATGTGAGGTATCACTTTGTTCGGGATATGGTGTATCAAGGAGTCATGTTGGTTGACAAAGTTGGGATAAAGGATAATCCGACAGACATGTTGACTAAGGTTGTTTCAAGAATCAAATTCGAGCATTGCATGGATTTGGTTAATGTTTACAGACTCAGATAACATGCCCTATTGGGGGCAGGGACAAAGAAGATAAATGAGAATTTCAAGTCAAGATGGAGAATTGTTGATTTTGCCTTGAAATTTGAGGTAAAATTGACAAGGAACGGAAGAAATGGAGCGAAACGGAGCAAAGTGGTCGAAATGGGTTCGAGAACACACCCTGGCGCATCTTGGAAGGACGCCGCGCGCCAAGGTGCGAGGTAAGATGCACCAAGGCGTGTACATGGGCGAAAAGGGCACGAAAAGACGCGTCATGCACCCCGGCGCGTAGTGAACAGTGACTTTGCGCCAGGGCTCAAAGTTTCTGCCCATGTTCAGTTTTTTCTTGGCACAAGCAGTTTTGTGCACCCCCGCACACGGCGCAGGCCCACGGGTCTTGGGCTTCGTTTTCGGGTATAAATTTAGTATTTTTTCTTCCAGGAAAGTATCACAAACATAACACAAGGGCTTCTTTACTGCTTTTGAGTAATTATCTCAAGACGGAGTTTAGAACGAGGGTGTTAGGTGTTTTCGTGAGATTTGTGGGATTCAAATTTGTACTTACACTTTGATTTGAGATCAATAAAATTCTTTTTCTTTGTTAAGTGGATTAGGCACATTACCGAACCACGTTAAATCTTGTTGTCATTTTACATTGAATTACTTTACTATTATTTTATTGTTTCCGCAATAAATCCTCCTGGGTTACAACAGTAATTTAGTTAAAAAGTTGAATAATCTACTCTCTATAAAGCATCGGAACCCTAAAATTATTAGTAAAGGATTTTATGAAGTTTATTAATATAGGAATACAAAATCACATAAAAATGTAAATAAATATTTTGGCTTTGTTTGGTTATGTTTCCTCGATACAACATTGTTTTAGGAAAACATAACCAAACATATCTCCATTTTTTCTTCAAAACATATATTCTCTAATATATATATATATATTATTCTAACATTAAATAAATTACTCAATTCGATTTTCATCCCAAAAATTCAATAAAAAAATATTGATTTGATTGCTATAGTAAAAAATTGTCTCTCCTAAAATATAAATAAACATATCAAAAAATAATTTTTATATTTTTAATAATTTATTCTTTCAAAACACATAATAAAATCAAACAAAAAACATAACCAAATATTTCTTTTATTTTTTTAGTTCTACAAAATTTTAGCACACAAATTGTACGTGCCAAAATTTCTAGCTAAGGACAATAAATAGAGTAATCTTTACTGGATGTGACTATAAAATCACCCATCACTGTAAACTATTTAATTCAAACAAAAACTAATGGTCATAGGAAGAAGTCATCAATCTAATCGCATTAAAATATTGATTAGATTAAAGTCGCCTCGTCAACAAAATAGTTAATTTACAAACTATTACTATAGGCGAGTTAAAATTCATGATTTCGTCAAGTAAAACCTAGGCATGATGGAATTGGAGGATGCTAATGGATAGAAATTATTAACAATTAAAAAAGAAATAATTCATTGCACACGTGTCCTAAGTCTGTACCTATCATTCATTCCAAATATAAAATTAATCAAATCAATAAATTTCATAAATATTTAATTATAAACCATTCCCAAATCCCAAGTCGTGAAGTCACACGGAAACAGACACACACATCTTATCAAGCCATGTGCTTCTGCTGCTATATATGACCGCAACGATCATTATAAACAACAAATAACTTCCATTACACTCTCTCACCACCACCACCACAAATGGCAGCCACCTCCTCCCACGCACCGCCGTACGATGTTGAATGCGCCGCCTCCTACTCCGCCATCCCCGGCGGCCCCGCGGCGGAGCAGCCCAGAACGAAGAAACTCTTTGCCAGCATTTTGTTTTCATCTTTCTTTTTGCTTTCCTTAATTCTTTTAATCATCAACGTCCAAGAGCCAAACCGGCCTCAAGTTAAACTGAATGATGGCGAAAACCCTTCGACTCCCAGCCATTCTTTCTCTCCGGCGAGACCTTCGACGGAGCCGCCGTCAAGAGGGGTCTCTCAGGGGGTGTCGGAGAAGGTTTTCCTGCCGGTCAGCGGCGGAAACTTGAGCTTCGCTTGGACCAATGCTATGCTGTCCTGGCAGAAGACCGCTTACCATTTTCAACCTGAGAAGAATTGGATGAATGGTAAACGTGTAGACTATTCATATCTATGAAATATCAACCATTAGACTTGTTATATTAATATTTATTTTTTTCAACTATTATTTATTTATATATGAATAATTCTGATTCAATTTTTCTTTTTTGTTTGGCTTGAACTGCCTGGTGGGTTTCTGCTACAGATCCTGATGGTAAGTGCTTCAAAAATTAAATTCTCTCCCATGGCTTAATTTTCTTGATAAGTTTGTCAATTTTTATCTTCTTATTGAATTGTTTAAAAATATAATAATATCGTAAAATAAAATTTAATGTTAAAATTAATTTGCTAGAACTACTGAAATTGACTTAGTAATAAAATAGTACCCTTTTTATTTGTCTGTTTAAGGAAATATGTTTTGTTGTTTACACGTACATTACTTTTCACTGTCTTTTTGCACTTTTGGGGGGGCATATTAGCACTGTAAATTTTGGTTTATATAGAATGGAGAAAATGTGTGGTGGGCAATAGTTTTAAGACAATTAATCTGAATCCTGACCTGGAAATATGCTACTACTCAATTGTATTGTTTGTTTTATGCAATAATTGTTGCTATAATTCTGACATGTGGATCAATAAGGGGGCCAATACTTTGCATAATTGTTGGAAGCTCTAGATAAGGGTCCCCCGGTCCCACCTTGTCAATGAGGGCATTTATGTTTATCTGTCCACCTATGTAATTCATGAGACTTAAATTCATGCACACATCATGGATCTATCTATGTAACTATCTAATTCATGTGACGTAAATTTATGCACATCATTAATGAGAAGTACTTACATTAAGATTACCTATTATAAGAGTTCTAATTTTATTTATGTATAGCATACCGGGATATCAAATCACGAGTTTAAAAGGACACTAAAAAAGTCTATTATTTAGCTAGTGATTGTGAGTTTAAAAGTGCCGATAGGCAATAAAACTTTTAGTTTTGTTCATATTAGAGAAATTGTGACTGATTCTACAACTAATTCTTATGAATTTAAACCCACATCACACAATTGATCTATTTAAGAAACGAGAGCTGGCCAACAAGCTCTATCCAGTTTTGTTCTTTTTTTTTTAACTTTTTATTTTTACATAGAGTTGTGATTGATTTACAGTTAGCCCTTATGAATTTAAATTTACATCCACAATCAATCTATTTGCAGAAACAAAAGCTCACTATCAAGCTATATCCATTTATCCCTATCCATTTTGTTCATGTTAGTTATGATAGATGAACAATAACTTTTTATGTTATCCATTTTGAATTCATAGAAGAAGTGAAGGCTATGATTACCATGTGTGCGATTTACCATGGAAAGATCTAAGGCACGGAACGCATTTTACTTTTTGACTTTTAGAGTCATCATGTCGGTAGCCAGACAAATGGTAATGTCTGATTGGCTGCTAGGAAATCTGCATATGTTTCTCACGGACCACGGTTGAATGTTAATTTTGGTACGGCAAGTTAGAATTAAAATTGCGTGTAAAATTTTGGGTTATCCTTTGTAGGTGGAATAGTTTATAATGTTCAGGAAATTAGCGTCTTTGACGGGCAGCCGTACTTTTGATTTGTTCCAAAAGAAATTAATTAGGTGAAATAAGCTTCCTTTATTGGTCCAACTGTTTAATCTTTGGGCTAATTGTCATGTTGATTATTTGACAATCTTAATAACATAAAACTTTCAAATCTTAATATTTGGTATGTTATTTATTATTTTTCAATAAGATTGGAAATTGTTACCTAAATTATCATTGTTTTTCTTGATAAATAGTTAACTGATCAACAATATCATTGGATATATATAACCTTGGGGTACAGAGTATATATATGATTACATTCATATAGGCTTTTGGGGTGGGTTTATACTATAAGAAAAAAATAATGACAAAATAATAAGTTATAGTGCAAAAATTATCACTAATAATGGAGAATTTTATTTTATTACAATAATAATTTTTACAAGTTTAATAGTCATAAAAGAGTTGTCACTGTTACTTATTATGGTAAATTTATGGTGATAAATAACAATCTAATGGTAAATTATAGTATCAATACATTTGATTGGCGCTATACATGTCTCACTATTTATTAGCAATAACAATTTAAAATACTTATTATTATTATTATTATTATTATTATTATTAACTCATATTGATACAAAATACATGTTAATATCATTAAAAAGTATATTTAGTGAGAAAACAACAATTATTATCATTTAATATATGTTATTAGTGAATTTTCATATTAGATTTGAAGTTTGTGAGATGTGTAAAGTTTCATACTGTCATTTCATATATGTCATTAATAAATTTGCATATTGTCACGTAGCTTTTAGGATCGATATTAAATTTAAAGTTTGTTAGATATTTTCAAGCTTATAAAATATTTTAAAATATTTAATAAAAAGTTTTATAAAACAGCTTATAAGCTATCTCTTTTGAAAAAACGTGGGGTTCCTAATTTATTTCTGCGTTTTAATAAATTCTTTTAATTTTGACATATTAATTGCAAAATTATTATTACCAACATCCTCTATCATGTTATTTTATTCAAATATTTTAAAATTTGTTTTCAAAATAAAATTCTGCGTTTGCTAAGCATAAAAATCATGTAATAAATGCATGTCCACATGGCAGGTCCATTATTCTATAACGGGTGGTACCACTTCTTCTACCAGTACAATCCGGATTCAGCTGTATGGGGCAATATCACGTGGGGCCATGCTGTATCAAGGGACATGATCCACTGGCTCCACCTTCCCTTTGCCATGGTGCCGGATCAATGGTATGATATAAATGGAGTCTGGACCGGGTCGGCTACGATCCTACCCGATGGTCGGATCATAATGCTGTACACCGGAGACACCTATGATGTTGTGCAGGTGCAGTGTATAGCATACCCGGCCAACCTATCCGATCCTCTCCTCCTAGAATGGGTCAAGGACCTGAATAATCCGGTTTTGGTCCCTCCACCCGGCATTGGTTCTAAGGATTTCAGGGACCCAACAACGGCTTGGCTTAGTCCGGATAGTGACAAGTGGCGGATAACAATTGGTTCGAAGGTTAACAAAACGGGTATTGCACTTGTTTATGAGACTAAGGACTTTGTAAAGTATGAATTGTTGGATGGGTACTTGCATGAAGTCCCGGCTACGGGTATGTGGGAGTGCATTGACTTTTACCCGGTTAGTTTGACGGGTGAAAATGGGCTGGACACGTCGGTTAATGGGCCGGGTATTAAGCATGTGTTGAAGGCAAGTTTGGATGATGATAAGAATGATTATTACGCACTTGGAAAGTATGACCCGATCAAGAACAAGTGGACACCCGATGACCCGGGTTTGGATGTGGGAATTGGGTTGAGATATGATTATGGGAAATATTATGCATCAAAGACATTTTATGACCAAAATAAGCAGAGGAGAATTTTGTGGGGTTGGATTAGAGAAACTGATGCTGAATCTGTTGATCTGTTGAAAGGATGGGCTTGTCTTCAGGTAACTATTTATGTTTACTAATTTAATCAATTAATTATCATATTCTAATTTTCTCACTTGGAAAACTCTTTTATGTTTTAGCTCCTCAACATTTCGATAATTTATTTTTTAGGTCATGCTCACTTTATTTAATATGGTGTATTTGAAAAAATAAACCAAATGGAGTTAATTAATTATATTAAGTAAGATGATTCAAGATATAGAAATCTTAATAAAATACATTTAGGAGTAAGGGTAGTTTTGATAATTTAATTAGCAATTGGGGATAAAATTATCTTTTAATTGATAAATAGATGAAAATCATTAGTTTTGATTATTTTATCGCAACTCTTGAGTTGGGTTTTATATCCATACTTTTATAATTTCATATAAATATCCTTATATTATTCACGGCAAATAAATATTTTATTAGCACAAATATAATAGTATATTTAATTATATCTTCTAAAGTGAATATGTCCTCTAACGCATAATTTTCAACTTTCAATATTTAATAGTTGATACAACAAAAAATATACAGTGAATAAATCACTATAGGTTATAATGTTTGGTGATCCACTAGTCTCGAGACATCACAGTCATTTAATGTGTTGGTCCAAATTTAAGCTTGGAAAAAATTAATGATTGAAAATGTCCATTCCAACACGTTATGTCTAGAGACTTTTAAAATAACTCCTATTGTCTTGAAGAATACAGCTATTAAGGTTTTGGGTAGTTATATGATTACAATGAATATTTGTTTATTAGGATTCATATATATATATATATATTAAATACAAAGTGATTTTCATCCAATAATACAAGTTCTATACATAAAACATAATATTGAGGTTAGAATATAACAAATTCTTGATGTTGAAAAAAAAAAAAAAGTGTTGACCATGGTGATCACTTTCATACAGTCTATACCGCGGACCGTTGTGTTCGACCGAAAGTCCGGAACCAACATACTTCAGTGGCCAGTCGAGGAAGTGGAGAGCTTGAGATCATCGGACAGTTACGAGTTTAATGATGTAAAGCTTGAACCAGGATCAATAACCCCACTTACAGTGGACTCACCTTCACAGGTTTGTACTTCTTTTTCCAATATTGATCAAGAATTGTAACCATAATTCTACTTTTGAGCTCTTGGGGTTAAAGAAAGAATTCGTTTTGAGTGTGGTGCAGTTAGACATATTTGCCTCCTTTGAAATTGATACAGAGGCAGTCGAGGCAGCTGCTGAAGCCGACAACGGCTACAACTGCCCGACAAGCGGTGGTGCTGCTAATAGAGGAATTTTAGGACCGTTTGGCATTGTAGTCCTTGCCGATGAGAAGCTATCAGAGCTGACTCCGATCTACTTCTATATTGCCAAAGGGCCTAATGGGAAGTCCGAGACTCATTTTTGTGCTGATGAGTTGAGGTTAGTTCCTTCTATATTAATTGTTATTCTATTGTTATCCGTTTCCAATATACTAGATATTGTTGATCAAGGTTTGTGATGTGAGTTGTTGGATTTTTTTAAAAAGTTTTGGGTTGAATTTTGGGTCAGATTGGGTTAATAGACTCATTCAGAACCTGAAAACAAAGACATGTTAGGATCATTGATTGAGTTGTCCAATGAAAACTCTGCAACATGTAAGTCAATGATAGGGTATGTCATAGTAATGATGCTGGAAGTGAAAACGCGACGTAAATGTTTAATTGAGATAACATGGTACCTAAAAAGAGTGATAATGAAGCTATTTATAATGGTCTCAACCAGAATGATTAATGGGCCATGTGGTTTGATTCAGACCCATCATATACTAAAGTTTGATAATTGAATGAGCATTGCTCCTCACAAGTACTAAATGGAGCTTCAAAATGATACATTTGGGCATTGCTCCATACTGTATTCTGTTGGATTTATTATCATCATTGTCCCTTAACTTCGACACTAACAGCTTGATTCATGGCGCTTATGGGGTGTAGTCACCTTAAGTTGATTGTAGTCTTATACGGTACTTTGTGCTACCAAATGTATAAGGAAATAAAATTACGCTTCTACTGAAAACTATACCTTTTAGCTTGGTGGTAAGCGCTTATTGTAATACCTCATCAAGTTGTAGCCATCTTTCATTCACCTTCATGAAGTCTATATAACTAACTAAAATGATTTGAATTGTGAAATTTAGTATAAAATTCTTCCTTATCTGAAATTTTCAGGCAAACCATTATAAATCATGGTTTCTAACTATATTAGTTGAATGTAGATCGTCACAACCTTCCGATGTTGAGAA
Source organism: Jacaranda mimosifolia (assembly GCA_018894105.1). NCBI lineage: Eukaryota > Viridiplantae > Streptophyta > Magnoliopsida > Lamiales > Bignoniaceae > Jacaranda > Jacaranda mimosifolia. The sequence goes on along the minus strand of CM032125.1, from coordinate 29,684,907 downwards.
AATAGTTTATGGAAGCAAAGTCCTAGTGCTCGACGGTGAAAAGTTATCCATCAGATCATTGGTACGTAATGAACTTTTTTCACCTTATATTTTCTATTCTTCAAATCATGTCGATATTTGAAAGCTTATAAAATATCTTAAATATCACTTTTTAGGTGGATCACTCGATCGTAGAGAGTTTTGCTCAAGGAGGACGAACAGTAATCACATCGCGGGTTTATCCCACAAAGGCCGTCAACAGTGCAGCACGCCTTTTCCTGTTCAACAATGCCACAGGAGCCAGCGTTACTGCATCAGTCAAGGTATGGAAAATGGACTCGGCTGACATTCGGCCCTTCCCCTTCGATCAGCTGTGATACAGCCACAATTTTTAATCTCTATTATTTCATCATTGGATTCAATTCTGGGCTGCGCAAAGGCATATCGCGGCAAGTAATTTGATTTATGCCTTACAGCATATATATATTGATATCACATTTTTATCTGCTGGATTTTGTTACATAAATAAAGCCTGCCAGCAGCTGTTGATTAGATTGAGGGATTTTTTTTCTTTTTTCTTTTTCATCTTTTCTTTCTTGTTTGTGTAATGAGAGTTTGTTATGTACTTGGGATGAGATTACCATTGTGCTGTAGCTACTATTACATGTGGTTGAAATAAAATTACCACATTTTCTTACAACTTGGGTACTCTTTTTATTTGTTTTTTTAATAAAAGAGAAGAGCAATTAGTGCAACTCTCTTTGAGTGGGCCATATATATATATGTCAAGAAAAAATGGATAGTTTGATGATAAACTCTCATTTTCTCAAATAGATTGATTGTAAGTTTAAATCCCACAAGGGATGGTTGGAGAACCAACCTTGATTCTCTTTGAAGGAGAAAAACGGTTTATCGAAGTCTCTTTTGTTATAAAATATTTAAACTGCGATTCAATCATTACGATCCAACTAAAGTATAAATAATAGACTACTGCATAAATTCTGTGCAATTTGATTTCATTTTTGGTGAATCTTTTGAAATAATCTTCCATTATTTTTAACATGTTCTAAAATAAATGCACAAAGTACTAATGAGCTCTAGTATTAGTTTTTAGGGCCAATGTCACAAAAAATTTCATGTATTAGATGTTATATTCAAGTTTAACTCTAGGTCTAAGTATTTGTTGTTTCAATTATTTGAGCTTTTCACCTAATCATTTATTATAATTTATTAAAAAAAAATTGATGTGTGCATCAATCATTAATTTATATTTTTTTAAGGATATGACTATTACTTTAAAAAAAAAAGAACAAATGATAAAATCGAAAGCCCTATGCCAATATTTTGTCCCAACTAGATTCGAGCCCATTGCATCAGGTTCCAACAGTCTGGGCCCTAGACTGAAGAAAATAAAATTTTCTATCGCATCTTGGGCAACGTAATCTAAAGCTATTTGTTCTTATTTAACGAGAACAAATCTTATTGTGTCAAAATAAAACTAAATATGTTTAAAATATATTTTTTCTCAAATATACTAATAAAATATTTTAAATTTTAAGTTATTATATATAGTTTCCAATCAATATTTTAATACAAACCTATATTTTACGCTGCACCACTAATAAAATGATATAAAAACAATATAAATTTTGATGTAACAAACCAATCAAATAAAAACCTCTACAAAATATACCGCGAACAGTTGAATTTGTATTTCTCTCAAAATAAAACCATACAATTTTATTGTTAGCACATTTTCTAATTTCATCATTATTTTTTTTATTTATACATACGCATGTCAAAAATTTGTTAGATTCGAAATCGTAAGGTCAATGATTACTCGACATTGTTAGAAAATATATTTTTAAAAAATATTTCTATCAAAATACTTTAAGACAACCAAACATTTCCTAAAATATTCCGAGGCGGCATGGTGGCGCTATGACCGTTGGAAAATGATTAAAGCAAGCAGAGGATCAGAAGCCATGTTTCGTTTGACTTTTAAATCAGTTATTTTGTTTGGCAGCATCACTGCGCCCTGTTTGCCTTTACTTTTTGTACAAAAATAATGTATTTCTTCCTTTTTCTTTTCTTTTTTTAGCAGAAATTCTCGCTTGTTGTCTGGGTTGTCTGAAAAATATATTCCCCCTTTTTGAGTTTTTATGTCGATTTTATTTAATTACTATCTCCAAGAAATCTGTTAGCTCTCTCCTTTTTGTCTTTTAAGCAATCATGTATTATTAAACAAATGAAAAGGAAATGGTATCCAAGATGAGACTTATTTTTTTTCAATTTGTAGCCTCACCCTACATTCCATCTCTTTGTAAAATAAGAAACAATATAATTAGCATGCGGATTATGAATAATTTAAAGAATCTCTTAACTTAAGGAACAATATTGGAATTTTGAATTAAAATCTTAAGTGCTCATATTTTACTTATAATTATACTTTTTGCGATTATGCCTCGATCCATCGACAAAATTTATGTGCTTGCACGCTTACTATGTTGGCATAAATAATATACTTATTGATGCATATTCTATAAATTAATCCTTCTGTAAGAAGAAATTAGATTTTCTTAAGGCGATGATTGTTTGCCTTGTCGCTTGCATTCTCTATTTAAAAAGTTTAAGTCTTGGCATTCGTTGTATTTCCGCATATAATCTTCTATTACCACTGAAGAAATCGAACCTATTATTCTAAATTTAATTGCCTTCACTATTTGGAATGATGAGAATAATGAGATTTTGGCAATGATGCGATAATGTGCTTCATAATCAATCACTGATGAAAATGGTGGAGGCGGCCACCACGATCTTTTTTCAATGTCTATTAACTATTGATCATGTTGAATTAATTTTACTGATGAATATGAATAGGAAAATGGAAACAACAAATTTAACTGGTAATAATTTTTAGTTTTCGGTACTATACAAATGCCCAGTAATTTTACACCATCTCCAAACAATAATATCCATCGAATATAACTAATTTACAATTTTTGATTAAAATTTGAGTATTATATCTGAACTATTTATAAGTATTATTTGAGTATCATACCATAAAGAAATATTAATTTTTATAGAAGTATTTGATATGGGATGACCCAATAGACTCAGCTCAAAGGCTATCGACTCAAGAGTACATCATCAGGTCTATCTCATCCTTGGAGCCTAGTCGTGTTGTTGACCTGGATCACACTCTCACACTCTTTTCCGAAGACATTAAGCAGCACTGATGTCATTCGGCCTGGCCACGGGTCGAACGTAGAAGCTTGACTTTTCCGACCAGAGTGTTCGACTGCCGCTTCCACCGATCATCAACCTCACCCAGGACTGGCAGTGAGGTTGATCTGTTTGTCGACTAGTGAGGTCGACTCATTGTAGAATCCCTTCTCTGCCACATTAAATGCCTCGACAGGCGGCATGCATCCGCATTTATGGCGCGTGCCACCTTAGTATACCGCCCATACTGCCACACTAGGTTGGAGGGCACACCTCCAGTGTACTATTTTGTCCATGAAAGTTGGAGATGAAACCACTTGAAATAGTACAAAAATAGGAGATGACCTAAAGCCCCCATGCAAGGACAAGAGCCCTTCTGCTTGTTGAGGGCATCTCAAACAAATCCATTACCTGGGGAGGGCTATAAATACCCCTTTGCCAGCCTATCTCAAGGTATATCATTCTATACTACAAAGCCCTCACTCTGTTGCTCATCTTATCTGGTCATTCTCATATTGACTTGAGCATCGAAGTGCCATAGCCGAGGTGCCTGACATTTGCTCGTGGTTGCAGGACTCAGCGCAGGTATTGGTGGAGGTCATTTACTCGACCAGTCAGGTTGATCCACCCAAATTCCATCCCAATCCAGTTATATACATTTTTTACCCTCATCAGTATTAATTATTGTAAAATAGTTATTCCGATTTTAAAAACAAATTTCCTATATTTGAAGAATTTGTATGCCCTTTTTAGAGCTTAAGAAAATCTTATGAAATGCAAAGATATATAACGGCAAACTAATTCTCAGATTCAATGCTATTCCAATGAAAGAAGTTCTGCAAGGTACGTGCAGTAATAGGGGAAAAAACACTAAAAAAAGTGGGAAAAATTAAATATTACAGGCACAAAATTAAAACTTAAAAAGTACTTCAATTTTCAGTTTCAAAATAGCTGCTTCGTGAAAAAAGTCTTCACAATTCAACTTTAATACTTAATTCTTTAATCCTAAAAGACCTAAGAGAAAAACAAGAAAAAAAGGGAAAGAAATGAATAATGATTATTTATTTAATTATTTTATGCTTCATAATTCATGAAGACTGATAGGTTTACATGTACGCAAACCCATCTTATCGTAATTAAATTAAATTCTTTCATTGTTGTTTTTGAAAAATATCAACTATATGTAAAGATGAAGCTAGCATGGGAAAATTGCAAAACTAGGATTTTAGCCATGGTCATTTTGTGTTTTAGGATCAAATTTGGGGGTGATATTAAAATAAGACCAAAATTCATTAAAAATCGAGAAAAAAAAGGATAGCAACCACTTAAAAAACACAGTCAGTACTGATGATTGTTTGTGTGGAACACCGACGCAAGCGCCATGCAAGAGTCACCCAAGCAATCATTGGTGCTAACCTTGTTTTTCGATGGCCGTTGTTCTTTTGTTTTTTTTAATTTTATTTTTAATGAGTTTTGGTTCTACTTTAATACCACTCCAAATTTTGGTCCTACTTTGCTCATTGGCCATAGTTACAGTTTTATTTTTGCAATTTATACAAGCTACCACTTCAAAATTAGGTATCTACTACGGAGAAATTACTACGAAATTAATTTTGTAATTGTAACTACAAATTATAATTATAATTTTTGTAGCAAGTGTAATATTTTTGAAATAACAAACAACAAAAGTATTAGTTATCAATTTGCAGCATTGTTTACTGGAAGCACAACAAATTAGCAATGTATTACCCTTTGAAAATCAATATATATTAAAATAATAATAGCAATAATCAGCTACGAGTTGACCATAACGAGGGTTATCTACAAGAGCATATACTTCGAATTTTAGTCATGTCAATTTTATAATTAAAGTTACGAATTTTTAGATAAAGAGCATATACTTCGAATTTAACTAGGTCAATTTTATAATTAAAATTACAAACTTTTAACATCAATTATGAATTAATCGTAACTAAAGACTTAATTTTTTGTAGTATACAATTTTAAATTTTATCAACAAAATAAATATTTTGGCTAACATATATATAACAGCAATTACACAATTTGGAAAGATGCCCACTTAGGAGCGAAGGGTGCATGTATGGTCCATCCTTCCCTCGTTCTGTCTCTGATTCTATGTCAAAGACACTCAAAGTTATATGTTATCCCATGAATTGGTTGAAATTTTGACTATGGGTTCACTTGCACATTTTCAGCCTCCCCAAATTGGATATATATATATATATGTGTGTGTGTGTGTGTGTGTGTGTGTGTGTGTGTGTGTTATAGTTGAAGTCAAATAATGACAGATTAATGATTCTTGCATGTGTGTGTGGACTATATGACATAATTGCCACTACTTATGTTTTTTTAATGTTGGCCTTATTATATTGAATTTAATTATTGAATTAATGAGCCAATCTCGGCTACAATCACGTTCAGATTATAATCATCTTAGACACCGCGGACCCATTCAACTCGACTTTGTTTTTTTTGTTTTTAATTTTGGATGAAGATTAAAATAACTTTATAAATATATTTTTAGCATTTAGGGAAAGAATGAAAACAAAAGGTTAAGGTACTAGTGAAATTAAGTTTTCTACATTTTTTTTTCTTCTAAAGACCCTTAAGGGGGTGTTTGGTTGTATCTCCAAACCCACTTTTTCACTTTTCTATTATTTCAAAAATAGAAATCATCACTTTTTAAAAAGTTTCACCTAATATAATTTACATTTTCATTTCCAAAACACATTTTTCAACAACATATATATCTTTTCCCAATAACATATATACATTCTCTCTTTATTCCATTATTTCTATCTCTCTCTACCTACAACTTATTAAAATCAATATAATCATTACATTTTCAAACATTTCATCCAAATACATTTTCATTTCCACATCACATCACATAACTAATTCTCACCATTTTAGAAATGATGAAAATGGAAATAAAACCAAACGGTCTAGGTTTAGAATTTTATTTGGTAGTTCATAGTTGGTACAATTGAAAGAGATGACAAAATCAATTAGGTGTATAAATTTACTGGTTATTTTATTTTTATTTTTATTTTTATTTTTATTTTATTTATTTATTTTTTATCTTTTTGCTTGTACTCATTTTAAGGAAAATATGATGGCAATCAATTTGGGTTAAATCTACATTTCATTTTATTTGAGATGGATTTGGAATTTTTAAACCCTAAATTATTTCTATTGACTTTCTCTAAGTCAAATTGATAGTATAACGTTAATAAATAGCTTATTTTTTCAATATTTGTAAAAGTAATAAATAGGTTTTGAAATTTTTATTTTTTAAAAAAATTAAAGTATGCGTTGTAAATAATAAATTTTTGTTAATGACGAGGAGCTAAGGTGAGATTAAAAAATACTTTAGTTTGTTCGATGTTGAAGATTGACCTATTAATTAACTGGAACAATAATCTCTCTTATGATTGTTTGATATATGTTATTAGTCTTCTAAATGATAAATTTGCCCCTGGTGAAACCTATTGTCTCTCAACTCAAAGAGTAAATTTGAGAAGTCAAATTGTAGCGGAATTGCACCCCACAGCCACAACTGTAATAGCAACTAATGTCTACTACAGTTGTGGGTTCTTGCAAAATTATAGGTCTGTTTGCTTTTCTTGTTATGAGTATCAAACATGAAATTAAGCTATATTAGGGTCTATAATCAATGCTAATAGCATGATTCAAATGTGCCTCGAGAGAAGGAGTTTGATCATGATATTTGTGTTATACTTTTGTGCGAATGAGATGGAAATTTTGAATTAAAGTATTTGATTAAATATTTTGATTATATATGATTATATTATATAAAGTAAAATTATATTTATAAAATGTTATTAATGAGAAATTCAAATTAGCATAAAAATGAAACAAATTAGAAATGAATATTTCTAAAATATTTCAAAAATTATATAGCCAAAATATAATTAAATAAGTAAATTACTAATTAAAGTTCCAAAATATCGAATTAAGGAAAAATGCTAAATTTCAAAATGATTTTTTCTAAAAAAAATTCAAGCGCTATATTGTAAAATATAAATTACATTGAAGAAATGTTATTGAATAAGCTAATAACTAATAAATTCCCAAAAACTTTAAAATAAGAAAAAAAATGATAAATTTATTCCTTTTTTTTATTTTCATAAATGATTTTAGAAAATGTAATAGTATACTTGTAAAATGTTAATAAATAATTTAGTAACTATTAAAGTTCCAAAAATTTCTAATTAAAAAAAATAATTCAAAACTTAGCTTGTAAAATGTAAGAATTATACTTATAAAATGTTATTCAAGTATAATATAAAAATGTGAGGACGATGACACTGGATCAATTCATAATAACTCAAAATGAAATTTTAAAATTTAGACTTTGAACCTCTCACATAAGTGTAAGAACAATAATACATTTTATATGTCTATGAAGAATAAATATGCAGATACATAGTATTTATATTTTCTTATATATTTTGGAATAAGTAGATTATTCTTAAAACTAAAAAAACACATTTCCAGTAGATAAAATATTATATGACGTAGTCATTTTTAATTTAAATAATCTTAATTTATACAAAAGTTACACTTAATGTGCCAAAATAACGAGGGCTGGCTGCATATCTTATAAGTCAAGTTAAATAATAAATACTCGAATACCCTAATCATTGTTAAATCTTGTGAATGCAATAGTTAGTGTAAGTGAGATGCGAGAGATTCTGTGAACAATGTCCTTTGACGCCTCATTTTCCATGGAAAAAAGATTTCTTTTAACATCCAAATGCGCTGCCTCTCTTATTTCATTTTCCAAAGACTCATTTTTGAGAATCTTTTTTGAAAAGCAATTATGACCAAAATAACTATTTCCATTTCTTATCTATTGTATTTTTTTTTTTTTTTTTTTTCATAAGAGAAAAATGTTAGCCATATACACATCAAAAGTTAGTTTAAGATGTGAGAATTGTCCAAAATCATATATAAAGATAACTATTTATTTATTTCATCGATATAAAACACTAACACATCTCGCATACACCAAAAATGAATATTTAAATAGTAAAATAATATGAAATTGGTGGACCAATAATATATAATAACCAAATATCAAGAATGTGTGATTTTAATACAATATTAAAAAATAAATTTTGGACATAACTCACTCTAAAAGCTAATTCAAAAAGTGAAAATTATTCAAAATTATATATAAATATCGCTATTTATTTATTTTATCAATACGAAGCACTAACATAAAACATCGTGAAAACAAAGCAACAACATCAATTATGAATTTGACACCATAAATGTCAATATAATCACGTCCCGCACTAGTGACAACTGACAATGAGAAAATTAATAAATTATAGGCCCATATATATATAAGCTTGGGGTTTTTCACCGAAAAGCAACAATATAAATTAAATTTCCAACTCTGCCAAAATGCCAAAATGGCGAGTGGGGACACAGCATATAAATGGAAGTGGATAAAATTCTTCAATTTGTTAGTTTAAGGTGGGGCCCAAATTTCCGTGTGCGAGGGAAGTTGGGCCTGTCGATTTGCATGTGCGACCGCTGGCAGAAAATATGAACGTTAGTGAGTGGGAAAGGAAAGGGAGGAGACGACGCTGCTCTACTGTTGGACAGTCTTCTCGGGAGGTGACTGGCTATAACCGGTCGCCTTTCAATTTAAAAATTAAAAAAAAAAATTGAGAAGAATCTCCCACTTTCTTTATACCATCTCCATTCCCCCACTCTATTTCTCTTAGACATATTTTATCAAATAAATGAAAATTTGAAGTTTATAAAAAGGGAGATTATAGGAATCATCTTTAAAATTTAAGATATATTCATCCTCCAATTTAAAATATATTAACAAATTTTTTAAAAATAATCAATTTTTTCTTGATCATGCCCAATTTTTTTCTTCATTGCCTTCATGTTTTTCATTATCAAGTTATTTATGTTCAAATTTTATTTTTCATCTACGTTTTGTTTGTCCAACAAATTTTCATTAATGCACCATGAAGTCAACTCTCCTAGCCCATTATGCAATTCACCATTTGTTCAAAGAACCCCCCCCCCCCCCCCAAAACACACATGGCATTGTAAGAACTCATGTAATGATACTGAGAGGATATGAATGAAGCTTCACATGGGGAAATTAAATATAAAATTCTTGAAAATAAAATTCAAAATAAAATTTTAAAAATTGATTGATACACTTGAATTTGAATGTGAGATATATTACTGACTTTTACACACATTCTATAAATTTTTGAAGTATTCAAAATTTTTAATTATATATTTTTGAACCATCATTATTCTAATATAAAGATATGCCGCTAAAAATTCATATATAGAAATTATTTTCAAAATACGAAAAACATTGTTTCTAAGAAAATTTAGCAAATCCAACTAAGGGGCCCAAAGAAAATCACTTTGAATATTAGTTTGTGCAATATTAACTTCGTTATTTGAGGAAACTTTTTGCTACCAAAAGCGTACTTGATTACTTCAAAATGCTGCAAATATTCCATTGGTTCTCAGGTGGACACAAAGCTCAACCGGCTCAATAAGTAATCGGTAAAGGATACGCACATCACGCCACGCATTTCTAGAACAGAATTTCAAAAGGCAGCGTTTAGGGCGAAACGAGAGAACTACAGAAGAGCCACAGCGCAGAACAGCACACAGCCCAACTTGTTAACAACACCTCTTCTCACCTCCTTCCCTGCATTTCCTTACTTCTCAAGAGGAAGTTGAAACACGTTCTCCTCACTACCCCTCCAACCCCCCCCCCCCCCCCCTCTCTGCATTTGCAAAAAGGGTCTGGTGTTGTCATGTGAAAGAAAAGAGACCCTTTTGAGAGTTGAGATTATTGAGAAACTATACAGAATCATTTTCTTGTTTTTGTTTTGTTCTCAAAGTAATTAATAATGGCGGCATTTCGTTGGTTGTATTGGATTTGCATTAGTTTGGTGTTGGGGGTGTGTTGGGGTGCCGACCCATTTGCGTACTTTAACTTGGAGCTCTCTTACATTACTGCTTCTCCACTTGGTGTTCCTCAACAGGTGATATGAATTTTCTTTTCCTCTTTTGTATTTCTTATGGAGTAGATTTTAAAATCGGCCCAATTTGTTTGTTCTGTTTTGGGTCGTCTTGTTTATTAGTCCTTCATTAGATTTGAATGAATGAACCAATGCACCTTGTTTCCGGTGAAGTTAGGATTTCTGATTTTTGGATTTTTCGACTCTCTCTTTCTTGGCAGATTGCTTTCTATGGGCTTTTATTTTGTTTTTAAATCTCTATAGTTTCTGTACAAATTTTCTGAAATGAAGTTCAAGTGTAAAAACTGGCAGCATTTGGGATTCCTTCGCATATTCACAGGGCTTCGCTGATTTCCTTTTGCCCTTCTTGGGTATTTCGTTTGGTTGTACTGTAAAAGGTGACTCTGGCTTAATTGAGAAATCTTGTTAAGGGACCACATTTGATTGATAGGACTGTTGCTTTTCCCTTAATTCCTGCGTATATGCATACTTTCATTAATTGCTCAGCATACGTTATACTTTATCTTTCCTTTAGAGTTTTTTGGGTTGAGGGTGTTCAGTTTGTGAAAAATTAGTCAATTCGCAGTGCAGATTTTTTATTTTTATTTTTTCGATGTCAATTTCCCTTCGTACATTCTGGTGCCTTTTCTATTTTTGTGAAGAACTAGTTCATAACAAACTTGTTAATGGTAGTTGATTTTGTTTTTGCGGAAGCTGTTGAATTAAGTACTATTGGTTGCATTTTGCAGGTTATAGCAGTCAACGGGAAATTCCCAGGTCCTGTTATTAATGTCACAACTAATTACAATGTTGTGGTAAATGTCAAGAATAAGTTGGATGAAAATCTCCTGATAACATGGTATGTTTGTAGGGTATAGAACCATTGGTTGCCATGAGATTGGATTTTTAATTTTTTGTTTTCTGACTTTTGCTTTGGGTGTAGGTCTGGAATTCAAATGCGCCGTGCGTCATGGCAAGATGGGGTTCTGGGTACAAATTGCCCCATACCCGCAAAATGGAATTGGACCTACCAGTTTCAGGTCAAGGATCAGATTGGTAGCTTCTTTTACTACTCATCACTGAATATGCAACGGGCATCTGGTGGATTCGGTCCCTTTATTATAACGAATCGTGATATTATTCCTCTGCCGTTTGATACTCCTGATGGGGATATAGTCATCATGATTGGTGATTGGTATACTCGCAACCATACGGTGGGTACTCATATGGTGTGATCTTCATTTTAGTACTGCTGATTTTGAATTTGTTTCTAGTGCAATATCATTTAATTTTTGTGGCACAAAACATTAGGCCCTACGGAAAGCCCTTGATAATGGAAAGGAGTTGGGCATGCCAGATGGAGTTCTTATTAATGGAAAGGGACCATACAGATACAACACCACACTTGTTCCGGATGGCGTTGAACATGAGACTATTAATGTTGATCCTGGTGGGTTCTTGGATTAGTTGTTGTGGATGTTGTTGGTAATTCAATAAATAAACTGAACATTCAGAATTTCATATTACAGGCGAATCACTTAATTATTTTCCAGTTATTTTACTGTTCTTGATTTTATGTTTTTTTTTGCGTTTAATATTCTTTTCTGGAAAATTACTGCAGGCAAAACTTACCGAATTCGGGTGCATAACGTTGGAGTCTCCACTTGTTTGAATTTTCGAATTCAGAACCATAATTTGCTTTTGGCAGAAACAGAGGGCTATTACACATCGCAACAGAACTATACTAGCTTGGATATCCATGTTGGGCAGTCTTATTCTTTTCTTGTTACCATGGATCAGAATGCTAGCAGTGATTATTATATTGTGGCTAGTGCTAGGTTTGTGAATGAATCTCTCTGGCAGAGAGTAACAGGTGTCGCAGCATTGCATTACTCCAACTCAAAAGGAAAGGCTGCTGGTCCACTGCCAGACCCTCCAAATGATGCTTATGACACATCATATTCACTGAACCAAGCCATGTCCATCAGGTGCGTGTAGTTCTCTATGTTACGCACTTTAAATCTGTGATCTCTTTGCTTAACTAGTAACGTAAATGAGCCTTGCTGCTGACTTATTGCAGCATAATCAATATTGATTCCCAAATATTTTGAGAGAAAGATTCTCACCTTTATCTCTTAAGTGAACAGTTTCAAGTGTAAGTTTCTATGAGCATCATTACCCTGATGTACTTGGGAAGTATGCAATGTTATTAAAAGTATGAAGAATTTTCTGTTACTTAGAGCTTAACATCACTCATGGTAACGAGAAAAAAAAAAGTGTTAGGTTGGGAGATTTGCTTTGAACGTGACTACCTTATAAAAGGAGCCAGAAATTTAAAAAATTTAAGTTCAAATCAGTGTAACTTTCATCTAACTCATCCTCTTCCCCATGGCAATTCTATGTGCAGCACAACTTCCCTGTTGCCCTCTTTATTTTCTCAAGAAATAATCTGTTGTTGAGTTCGTTCTGAACTTGATATTACTTGACCTGCCTGACTGAGGTGATTCCATGTTTCACATTGAACAGGCAAAATGTGACTGCAAGTGGAGCTCGTCCAAATCCACAGGGTTCCTTCCATTATGGCAACATCAATGTCACTGATGTTTATGTGCTCAGAAGTCTGGCACCAGTGACGATTGATGGGAAATTACGGGCTACTTATAATGGGATTTCATTTGTCAATCCTGATACACCTATAAGGCTTGCAGATGTATACAAAGTGAAGGGCGCTTACAAGCTTGATTTTCCAAGTAGGCCGCTTGACAGGGCACCCAGGACGGACAGATCTATCATCAATGCTACATATAAGGGATTTGTAGAAATAATATTGCAGAACAATGACACTGTTTTGCAGACCTTTCACCTTGACGGTTATTCATTCTTTGTGGTTGGGTATAGTCTATAACTGGAGTCTGTCATCTGTATTAGTGGTGAATTTGCACAATCTAATTAGTACATGATTAATGATCTGCAGGATGGGTTATGGTGAATGGACCGAGAACAACAGAGGCTCATACAATAGATGGGATGCAATATCTCGCTCTACTGTTCAGGTATGAAATTCTGTGGTTCTCTTCTTCTTGCTAATTTTTTTCCTAATCTTGATTTCATATTAAGTTTATATTTGTTTCCTTTTATGCACAGGTTTTTGCTGGAGGGTGGACTGCAGTCTACGTGTCTCTTGACAACGTTGGTGTCTGGAATCTTAGGACAGAGAACCTGGACAGATGGTATCTTGGCCAAGAAACTTACATGAGAATTATCAATCCTGAAGATAGTAGCAACAAAACGGAATTGCCTGTGCCTGATAATGCTCTCTATTGTGGTGCCCTGAGCCGCATGCAAACGTATGAAGAATTTACACATACACAATCACGCATGCACAGAATCATTCAAGCTCACTGATACTTACTCTTCTACCATTGTTATTTGCAGGCCCCAGAAAATTTCTTCATCATCCACTCTACTTTTCTGCTCAAGGCTCTATGTCGTTCTGCTAGTCGTATTCTCTACAATAATTTCTGGTTTCCGTTAGACTTTCTTTCTGGTTTCTGCAAGAACTTTGGCAGCTGGATGTCTGTGTTGTGGGAGTGTTGGATTGAGCTGGTCTGGTTTACAAGGGCCTTTTTTTTCCCCTTAACTGTGGGATATTTTTACTTATCTTGATTGTTTAGGATTTAGTACAAGTCTCAAATTGTTCAAATCATTTCTTAGGACATGTTTTTATAGTGTTTTGGCTCTAGGTCATTGTGTCATTTTGGGTGGGGGAGCATATCATTCTTTATGTATCCAAATAGTATATTTTTAATGCCATTTTCCCTCAACAGTTCTCATTTATTGTGTTTATTAACCTTTGTCTTATGAAATTCAAAATAACATTTAGTTGTGGAGATGTAGCTACACATTCACACACTAGGTAAATAGAATTCAACCTGAGCTGATATTTTCTCGTTAACATAGAGGAAAAATGAAGGAATATTTTATCAATGTAATCACATGGAGGAAGAATAAAGGAATATTTTTATCAATCTAATTATATTTGTTTGGATAAATATGTTCTTCAAGAACTTGAACTTGTTTGGATTAATACCAGAAAATACCAGAAACAGGTTGAGAGTGTGATCTGATTAATGCTAGAAAAATGGCGAAATAGAATTCATCATCGTATAGCTAAAAAAGAAAATTCAAAACAAATGGCATTCATATGAAAAAGATCAATTAATTGATTTCAAAATATAATTTGAAGTACATTCATTATCTAATTAAAAAGAGAATTTTCAAGAATCTTATAAATACGATCTTTTATCATATATAAATTTCTTAATTGTGAAAATAAAAGGGAAACTTTTTTTATAGATCTCCGTTTCAAGATAATAAGAACCAAGAGATTACTCATAATACGCCTAAACAAACCTTGCGTATAAAGAAACCCTTTTTGATATACGACAATGCACAAACGTTGAAGTGTATATTTCTAGATAAATTAGTTTCGTTAGAGCGTTGTACGTATTAGGTATCAATCCTAACGAAAAGATTATGTCTGATATTGGACATGATTTTGATGATACGTCCTAAGTTTTTCTTGTTTCTTTTTTCTTTTCTAAGCGTGCAAATATGTGCAGTTCTAATAATAATAATAATAATAATAATAACAACGACGACTACTATTTTCATTAGTGGAAATGGCCAAATGGGCCTAGTTGTTCCTTGCATTCTTGAATTTCGACATTCACAACACATGAAAAGCTAACCCCACTGCAGATTTGGCCCAAAGGAACAAGGGCTTTTGTGATCTCTTTCTGAACTTAAGTTGCAGAATTCTTGATAAAGTACGCGGACTAACTATAAATGTAATAGATAATGCTGCCTAAACAAGAATTAGCTTCTGCAGTTGAGGGGTCTCAATCTCACTATAGGATTTGCAAAGTGTTAAACTGTTGAGAGGGGATAGAAAAAAGGGTACTATTGGAGGGGGAAAAAAAGGGAAAAAAACTCATATCTCTTTGTAAATGATTGTGTTTTGTTAAGGGATAAGGATGAGGCATCAGTGAGAGACATCAATTAGTGAGTCAAGAATGTGCTGTCTCCCTTATGGCAACCTCACTTAGCCACAGGAAAGAATTAACTTCACAATTCTTAGCATTAAGGAGTACAAACTGTGTCTTGCAGTATTATTAATTTATCTAATTGCAGTTTAATGATGAATGTCTAGCTAGTTAAAAAACAAGGTAAGACTGTATATATTGACTCCTAACCATGGTTAAGCTCCACTAATGATCATTTGATATAGGGTTCCAACGAGTCGAGTTCGTGAACTGAGTTAGGGATATGGGGGTGAGTTGAACTTATGGCGGCTATCCAATATTTTCAGTATGCGAATTGAACGTTCATACTCTAAAACACTATAAATAAAAAAAATATGAATGAAAAAAAAAATAAATGACAATATAACAATATTATTAATGACATATATTAAGTGATTATTATTTTTATTTTGTGACTAATGATACTTTTTAAGTGACAATATTTTTTTTTAATCACCATATGATTTAATAGTGAAGAAAACTAAAGTTTTAAATTGTTTTATTTTTAATTAGTAACACACCTATAATAACAACCTAATAACAATTTTTGTGACCATATTTTCATTTTCACTAGATTATTGCTATATATATGCATCATTGATTGTTATTGGTGATAACTAAATATTATTCTCGTCACTATTAATTTTGTGAAAATTATTAGAGTGACAAAATTAACACAAAATATTTTGCAGTTAATTTCTTTTTCTTAATTATAGTGAAGCTTATCTAATTTTATCAATTATTAGAATTTTTTCGAAGAAATCATGCATTTTCTAAAATATTAATTATTATTAAGGATCTCATTGTTGGATTTTTGAACCTTTTACTATTTTATTGAATTAAAATTTTCAAGTTTAAGTTCGAATTTGAGTTTGAACTCACAATATCATGTCTCAAAGTTTATTAAAACTTTAAGATTAATCAAGTCAAATCAAGATGAACTCGAATTTTTCATTAAGTTAAATTTGAACTTGGGATTTTTTCTCAATTTTAACTCGACTTGATTCGACTCAGTGCTCCCTTAATCTGATACTTAAACTAAATAAAACCAGGGAAGAGTAATGATTATTCTGGAGAAGCCTGCAGGGACCATGTGTTCCAAATAAACAAGAAGCTGGTTTCCTTGAACATTATAGCAACTCCCATGAAGATATCCATGCGATTAATGATGTTAACTTCCATTGCACACCAAAAATTCTTGCATGCTACTAATATATAATTTGTCTGAGGCAGCCGTTTCATATGATCATGCGCTGCTGCGCATGACTATATATTTATATATTTATAACATATGCTTTTGACCTCAAACCAAAGAACAAGGTACTCACCTGGAAAAAGCTTCTTCTCTTTTCCATTTTTCCTTGATGCCATATTCTGCTGTCTTTCCAAAGATTAAGGGTCAATGAGGATATTGGGATTCTGCATAAATTCTGGTTTTTTGTTGAAAGGGACTTTCGGGCATCATTACTTCACCATATATACACAAGAAAACAGATTCTTGAACTTTGATGCTAAACTGCTATGTGGGCTCTGCTGCATTTTCTTGGCCGCCTTTCAAGTTCATCAGTCCGAGAAACTGGAAATTCTGGGTTCTGCAAGAAGACTTCCAAGTACTGGTAAAAGTTTTTTCTGGTATTCTTGTGCTAAGCCAGGCCTAGAACAGCAGTACAAGTGTAGGCGTTTTGGTTCAGACAGTTACTATTATTCATAATATTTCGACTGTAGATTACAAATAAGGGCTTCTTTCATGCAAGAAAGGATTGTTTTCTTTGTCCTCAATGCCATTTTTCAGCTTTCACTCTTCGAAGGTTATTTCTGCAAGCTCAACATTCACTAAATCCCTTCTGAGAATCTTGTCAAACTTTTGTAATTAGAGCATGCAATATGGATTTTGCCTGTCAAAATAGGTAATTTTTTATGGTTTTATTATCTCTTCTGTTTCTTGCAACATCGGACTTTCAGAAGGTACGTTCTTGGCCAATGGTTTAGTTTATATTGTCCATAAATTAAGGCGATCAACGAGTAGAACTATAGAAAGTCTATTTCAGTAATGTAAGATATTTAATGGACCATTTTTTATCCTTCTTTTCTCTCAAAGCTTTGTAGCTTTATTAAGTGCCTGTTTGGCTTTATTTTCAAACACTATTTTTATTTTTTTCTGAAAATAAAAATAAAAAACTATCAACTTCTCCCATATTTTCACAAATATTTTCATTCTCAAAATATTTTTCAAAACACACTATTACACTATCTCTATTTTCACTTTTCATTTTTTCTTACTCACATTTGCACGATTTTTAATACAAAAATACTATATTTTTTAAATACAACTCATTTTCAACCATAATCATTACATTTTAAACAAAATTCCTAAACAACATTTCATTTTCAAATTCAAATTTATAACTAATTTTTTACTAAAAAATGAAAATACTTCCAGAAAACAAATTAAAACAAGCCCTTGGAGTTCGGCTCTAAGAGTTTGAGTTTACTTATATTATATTTAAAGAATAAGAAAACCTTTTTCACAAAAGTTTTAAAAATCTCTAGCACCAACTGCCAAGAGAAGAAATAATGGCACTAGCCCGGCCTTCCAAGTGACGTTATAGTTTTGGTGATGGACCGCAATAGGAAAAGGGAATTCCTTCAGTTGGGATCACTTGGAATTGGTTCATTGCACCACAAGATCGCTAAAAAAAGCCACCCAACAAATGGTCCACCATGCACCATTGAGATAGGCTGAGATAGGCAAACATATATACTGATTCACATGATCAAAATGGAATCTTGAAAAACAGAATGGAACTTTACAAAACCAAAGAAGAATAGATAATTATAATTGAAGTCCATATAGCTCAAATACACAGACATTACAAAGATCTGATATTTAACCACAGGTTTTAACATCATAAACATCACTGTGGTTATCACCAGATCACGATAATATGTTGGCTTCTTAGATCACTTTTCATCTTACAAGAATATAACATCTCTCGACTCTATACTTAGTTTTTTTGTCCTCTTAACTTAAATCCTAGTATTTAAGATCAATAGTTAGGTTATAATTTTCAGTCTTTTTTATTATTTACAAGAAACTGTATAATAAATCTTTCTCCCCCCAACATCAGTATACAGTCTTGCAATACTTATGCCGCAGAATTCATCACTTCCACAGATCAATCTGACAACTGGAAGACGAAGTCGAAGGGTTTTCCTGCCCCATTTCTTGGTTTTTCAGATTTCTGCCAATCAGATTAGATTCTTCACTTGGTGGGAATGCATCATTTTCCTTAGAAATTTCCTCTTGGCTGAGCTGGGAAGCCACAAACTTATCAAGAACCCGCCAATCTGTCATCTGATCCCCAGACTGTTCAATACTGTTCCTGAAAATTGAGTTAAAATTCTGATCAAGGGCTTGCTGGAGATGTTCTTGAGACTGCAAATTGCTTCCAGGGTTCAGATTTAGGGCCCCATATGAGGGAATTGGGTTGCAGGTGATGGTTCTGGGGCTTTCTAGAAGGGGGAGCTGAAGAAAGTGATCTGGTGGGATTCCATATTGCAAATCCATCTCCTTCTTGCAAGAAGTATAAGTATAGTGGTATGGGAGATTGGGATGAGAATACTGCTTTGGGGAGTCCATGTCCTGCATGAACGAAACTTGATCGTCGTACCAAATGGGGCAATCGTGCTCGCTTAGTTTCCTCATTGTGGCAATTCTTTTCTTGAACACTCTACAGACAGCCCATCCTTCTTCCTGTGTTTATTTGGAGAAAACTGATCATCATTTAGGGTTGCTGAATTCAAAAGAAGACTTAAGCTTGAAATCAGGAGTCAATTTAAAAATGACGATAGTTAGTTGGCTGAATATAACTGTCTTTCATATTTTAATGTGAAGATATAGATCTTTGCAGCTTATGATAAGTACAAACATTTTTCATACAAAATAACTGAATAAGGTGGTTGTTTTATACTTGCCTGTGGGGTTCCATTTTCGTCGGTCTCCAGCCGATACTCATGCATAATCCAGTCTGATTTTTGACCATTTGGAGCTCTTCCTTTATAAAACACCAAAGTTTTCCTCATGCCAATCAAATCGTGTTTGGAGTAAATGGCCTTGTCCCGTCCCGTTGCTTTCCAGAATCCTGCAGCTGTGGCTCTATTCGTGCGTGTCCCGGTTGGGTATTTCTTGTCTTTGTGGCTGAAGAAGTACCATTCGTTTTGCTCTTCTGTTCCTATTCTGCATAGCTCTAACAAAACCAACAAATAATAATTAGTTTTCTTTCTTCTTCATACTACGGCTACTACTACTGCTTTTGGATTCTTGTTGATGGAATTTTTCCAATAGATTATAATCTCGTGTACCTTGAAGATCCCAAGGCTCAATTTTGTAGAGATCAACATCTTTGATTACATCTAAGTCGATCTGTCTGGAAGTCACCTTCCTCCTAAGATAATAATCTACAAGTTCTTCATCGGTGGGGTGGAACCGGAAACCAGGAGGAACATGTGAAAAAGTATTCATTATCTCCTGATTTTAGCTGAGCCTGCAATTCATTACCCAAAATAATTAGCTAAATATAGGTTAGGGAGTAAATTCTTTTTAAGACACAAACCTTTATCAGACTCCGTTAGAATCTATAGCCCAGATGTAATCAAATGAAATAATTCAGGGGGAAAAGGCAGCAGCCCATGAAGCAAGGTCCTATTTCTTTTATCTGCATCCTAATTTTTTTCTGAAAATATAACTGAAAGAATGGACTCAATGAAATGCAGTATTATATTTTTGAGTTATATTCACACACACACACACACATACATATATATATATATATATATCAACGTAGAACTGCAAGGACTCAACATAGAAAGCCTTTTCAAGCTTTGCTACTGATCCTCACCCATCTCAAAGTGAGGTCATAATATTTTGAAATTAATTAAAACAGTGTAATCTGATTATACAAGTCCACCGATGCATAATTATTTCAGATATATTCACAATTGATTTGGAGAATCAATATGATCTAAGAAAAATCATTAAATACTGAAGTGGTCAGTACAGTATATAAATCAAGAATCAACTATAAAATGTTTGTCTCACTTGATGATTCACCACTATATATGTCTTTATTGTTAGCATAATCTTTTTTCTTCTAGAATCTTGCACAATTATCACAAGATAAAACTAATCCCTAACATAATCATGCCAGGTGACAAGCATGCAATCATGAGAGATTCAACCAGATGTTTAGGAACAAATCCACAAGAAACATGATTTCTATTCCCCCATTTCAACCACACACCATCCCGGTTCAGTTCAGATCCTCTGTTTCAATTATCAAATGTATAAAATACATGCATAGAATAAAATGAAATAAATTAAAATAAAGAATCCAAAATATCTCAACCAATCCGCACATCCACAAAAGAAAAAGAAAAAGGAAGAAAGGAAAAAAAAGAAAAAGAAAAGAAAAGAAAAGAAAAGAAAAGTTTTCCCATGCAATACTCATGGATGGATACCATTATCATTAATTATTCTCTTGATTGCATGAAATCATAATAAATATGATAGTGCTGGGGTAATTATAGAGATGAAAATATATATTACATGTGATATCACTATAATTGCATGAAATGCAAATTATAACCAAAAACTCTAAAGTGTGTACATATGTTAACATCCTATGTAATCTAGGTTTAGCAGACAAAGATCTCTTTTCTGATAAGAAATTACTAGCTCTTTTTCAAAAACCGCGTCATCATGTATTATCAACTTGAAGAAATTAAATATTACTGATCTTCCATGTGTTAGAAAGTTAAAACTGTAAGAAAGAGTTAAAGCAATATGCAAATTTATTTTCACATACAGACAAAAAAAGGTTAAAGAACTCATAAGAATCAAACCTTGAGAAAAATTTCTGATATTCCACTGATCTGGGGTTCACTACTCGATCGCGGGGTCTCCCAAAATAGAAAGTTCTCTCTCAAACAAGAATGAAAGTTGGGCCCGAATCCCAAGATTTCTCCTAACCTAAGGGAGGAAAGTCCAACAAAACGACAGCTAGAAGACAAGAAGAGACAAGACAAGACAAGATACAACAAATCAAATATTGTCCAAAAGAAGAACAGAACTAAAGTTCTCCCCTCGGGACTTGAACCCAAACAGTTTCCGCTGAACTTGGATCCCAAGGGAAAAATGGTTTTCTGGGTGTGAATGGGAAAGAGCAAGGGAAGAATGGAAGAACAAATGGGAGTTGTATATATAAAGAAAAAGAAAAAAAAACACAAACCAAATTCGAGAAAGAGGGGGGAGAGAGAGAGAGAGAGAAAGGTGGAAACCCTAATGATGAAAGGTAATGTAGGTTTGATTAATTAGCTGAGGTTCATATTGATTGTCTCTCGATCGCTATCAACAGTGAGCTGAATTGTTGGGAAAGTTTTTGGGCGCGAGAGAAAAGGTGGCGCAAAAATGGCAGCAGAGAGAGAAGGCGAGAGAGGAGAAGCAGCGTGTGGGCAACGGGCAACCGCCACCCGCAACTGATAGAGACAGCAGAGAGAATGATCTGTTTGCATAGGGGCAGTGATGTTCAAGGTATTTATGTGATGTGTTAGTGATGGGAGAAAAAGAATTCTTTCTTTTTTGTGTGGTGTGTCAAAGTTTTTTTATCTTTTTGCTTTCTTTTAATTTAATTTTTGCCTTCAATAACTTTTTTTCAAAAAAAAAAAAAGAAAGAAATATATGCTGGCTGTAAAATATACTACGATCCAACCAATAATTTGATGTAGAACTTAGACAATTTAAGTCAAATTTTATATAATTGAGATAGTATATGATAGTCCACTTGGTTTGACCCATAATTTCTCACAAGAAAATTGCAGGTTTCGACTGCTTATAGTTATACTTCATGAATCAGCCACATTTATCACAAGAAAATTTTAATTTAACCTAAAAATAAATTAAAAGTTTCACTAGATTTGCCTAAGTATATAACAGACGTTGATTAATCCTTTCCATTTTATTGTTAAGCGGAGAATTGAACAAAGGATTTTCTTTCTTATTGATTGTACCAAAAGTTCTAAATTGATGCACCAATCTCTTGACATAAATCCTTTTTTATGCCCTTGAAATTAGACCCCCTCCGTACAGTAGTTTGTAGCCCAGTGTCATCAAGTTTCCCCTTATTATGTGGAAGATTTCGTGTTCAAACTTGAATGGGTTCCTTTGTTGCATCTTATGTGTGCATCTGATTGTGGGGTTTGTACTTTCATTTTCTTGATTTGATAATTGGATTATATTGACTTGTTGTAAGAAAAAATTTTGTCATTTATAATATTTTCTCAAAAAAAAAAAGAAGAAAGAAATTAGAAACCCTACTAATATCACTATCCTTTCGATTTACCAAAAATTGAAATAAGTTAGTTAGGCTAGCTTTTCTAGCATAAATAAACTAGGCAAAACTTCATTCCTTTTAACATTATTTAATCTACTTTTAGGAATTGACTCCCCTAAAAGAATTGGGGTTGAAGGGGATGCATCAAAAAGGGACCAATAGCAAAATTCCAATTCAGCCAGTAAGAAAAAGTCTCAGCCAAGACCTCCCACAAGACACCAAAAGGGACCTATAACCTATTCACAGGGGCCCTTATATTATGGGGTATGATGACTTAATGGAACAGTCTCACAACCAAAAGCCATAACCCATCTGTCCCAATGGGGCAAAATGGGGCCCATCACTCCCAAGCCTATGTTCCTTGTCCCTACCATTTTCTTGTTCTTCACTGATGAGAAATTGGGGCCCAAATGCGCACGGTGCACACTTGATTTTTATTTGGGATTTTTTTTTTTTAATTTTTATTGAGAAAATTGGTGGGTAATTATTTCAAGAAAGACTTTGGATGGTGAAAAAGAAACTTTGGTGTTCGTTCTATTAATGATTGTAATTAATTCTTGTCCTATCTCATTTATTTCAAGTGGTTAGCTTGTTAACTATCTCAATTATTACCACCATGATGCCACCCAATTTGGACACTTAACCCCCTCATTTATTTTATACGTTTTCTTATTGTCTCTACATATATATGGTGTGTATATATATTTACTTAATTATAGTTTCTCAATAAATAATATTATCTCTACTGATTAATTAAGCGAATGACACTGTCTGCACATTTATATATATGTGCAGGGTTCGAAATTTAAGTTTGAATGACTTTCAAATGCATGTACATATGTGAATAAAAAAATATTATTATCAAAATTACCAAATAGGGAGAATAAGCCTGTGTTGGTAGTGAAACATATTTTGTTTTGATATGGTATGATTTGCATGATCTAACGTTTTCACATTTAACGGAGTAATATCAAATTATTGTCAAATATGAAGGCTATTTGTATCAAGGTATTATTATGCCGGCAAGTATTGATAGAGAGTTTTATTATGGAAAGACATGTTGTGAGGAGAAGACAATCGAGAGACACAAATTATATACAAGACAGAATAAAATTAAAATTATCAATGACCATAGATCCTAAAAGAAACACATAATCGTCGTTCCCTCAAAAAATATTAATTACAATGATCAAATTTGTCGTCAAGCATTAACCAATCCATCAAGTTGTTACCCTAACAAGACGTATTTTTCAGGAATATAATACTTTTATCCTGAAGGGGTGGGAAAAAAAAGGGCAAACAGAACCTTTATACTTTTTCCTGCGCCATTGGACGAGGTTCAGCAGCACTGTAAAAAAAAAAGATGGCGATGGCATTCTTGCAATGGTCCAAACCTCTGACGCCACAAAAGAAGCATAATATAATTTGGTATAGCAAATGAATTCAGTGTTGCACAGAATGATACATATTTTCAGGACATCATTGGACTTAGCAGCTTCTTCCTTGATTGCTCCATCGTCACCAATACGCTTCCCACACCACCACCGACTCTCATCATTATATACTGTCATATTAATTGTAAAATATTATATATATAGAATTATATGTATAAATTATATGCTATTTTATATGTATAGGTCATCATCATGTACTTTTCATCACTATTTACATAGAAAATAGAGTTTAAGCTGACTAAAACGGGGCTTAAGCCCGTTGTGACGCCTCTAGTTTTCATTTTCAACCCCGTTTGCTTTGGAGTATACATCATGTATGTGTATGTACATATATATAGGGCGTGTTTGGCAGTCTCAAGTACTTGTTTAATTGGTTCAGTATTAACATTGATTCTTAGACAGAAAAAATTTGCATAAACTAATTCTCTTGGGATTTGAATTAATTTTCTCGAATATTATTGGTTAGTAAATTGAACTAAAATGTGACAAAAGATCATAAAATCCTTAAGAAACAGATATATATGAAAATAAGAGTGAGCTTTACATATATATGTATATATTGAGTTGTATAGTTTTTAAAATGATTACTTTTTGACAAGATTGTGATTCCAACTTTGAAACCCGCATCAATATTGTGATAAATAGAATATCTTGATTATTTCTATTTATTGCAAATAAATTATAATTTTACAAGAATATATATATATATATATAAATATAAGATACTAGGACGTTTTGAAATGCAAAATTTTCAAAATGAGGTGAGACAAATTAGATTTAATTTCTAATTAAGACTATATTTGATCATGTAAATGCAGTATTAGTTAAATTCCCCGTTTGGTTTCATTTTCATTTCCAATTTTCAATTTCATCATTTTTAAAATTTAAAAAATTAGTTAGTGGAAATGAGTTGAAAATGAGTTTGTATTTGGATGAATTGTTGGAAAAGTAATGATTATATTGGTTTTAATAGGTTGTAGGTGGAGATAAATAGAAATAATAGAATAAAAAGAGAAGATATATAGGTTATTGGAGAATGTGTTTTGAAAATAAAAATGAAAATAATATTGGGTGAAAATGTATAAAAAGTGATGTGTTTTATTTCTAAAAGAGTAGAAAATGAAAAAAGGGACTATGAAAATGAAACTAAATGTAACTTTGCTTGAATTGGGTGTAACTCTTAGTTCATCAAAGGTGAAATCTGCCTAAACGATTACTAGAGTATATACATACATACATACATACATACATATATATATATTTTTATTTATTTATATACATGCATATTAAGAGTTCGTTGGATTCAAATTTCGGATCTTATACTTTAAGTATGAGACTTGTAATGTCATTAGATTAAAGACTATTCGACACACACACACACAAATATATATAAATAGATCCATCTAATTAAGAAACGTACTTACTAAAAAGTTATACAATCATGTTAATCTTCTTAATTATAAGACAGAACAGTAGACATTAAAAATTTTGCGTGCTTAGATAGTGTATTAAATACTTAACTTGAAATTTTATAAGAATATAGTATGTAAATATTTATAACTAGATATATTTTTCAATCACGTATCGTATTTTCAACTAGTAATTAGGGTTTAGTACGAAATTATATTTCTTAAAAAAATAAGAAATACAAGCTTGGCAAGGACAAGATGAAAATTTCAACATACTAATACAAGAAGAAAAAAAATTATTCATACACATTTATATACAATTGAAGTTCATTCAAATTTAAATTTTAGACCTAATTTATATAAATATAAAGACGATATCATTTCATTAATTAATTTACATTACATAATAACACAAAGTTAGGAACTGAGAATTTAGGCCCAACGAGGTGGCTTAATTAAGTTAATCTTTTGTTAGTAATTTTTCAATTCGGTGGCTAATTGGTATTTCTGGGCCATGTTAGTATCAGGAGTGAGACATTCCTCCAAATCCCGCAAGCCGGCTGAGATGGAAAAGAGGTCGGCTAAGCTGCCCAAGCTGATAAGCTAACTAGCTAGGGATTGTTTAGCAACTCAACATAGGGTGGCTGTGGTGGAATGTGGGCCCAAATGTTGTTAGCTTTGGCGGCTCAATAGTCTGGCGTGGGCTGGCTGTATTATTGAGCTTGGTGGACACCCACTAGTTGCACCATTTTTATATATGATGTGGTGCAGTTAATTTTGATTAATATTGGAAATGCACGGTGAGATTAGGAGAATTTTTCATTTTAGATTTTAGGAAAGTAGAAAATTACATTAGTATGTGGTATTATAATTTTTGCTTGAATTATGTATAGTTTCTTTTTCCCTTAATTCACAATCCATTTTTATTTTTTTTAGATTCAGGCGTAGTATCAATATTAAAATATTTTACAAAAATTAAGATTTTTTGAAGATATTTAACTAAATATATTTTAAGGATAATTTTGTGATTAAAAAGATTTGAAGTAATAGTTTCCATGGCCAAGATTTATTTATTTTTAAAAAACTGATGTGTCAAGGCCCATAAAATTTACATTTGATCAAATTTGCAAGTACAAAGGAAAAGTTCTCTAGAATTATAAGAATTCTTTTACTTTTAAAATCAAATAATCATTGACAAATCAAATTGTGTTTCTTCTTTTGCTTTTGATATAAAAAGCTAAACATACTCTGTGTATACGAGTTAAAAAAATTAAATTAAACTACTTTACAATTGTTAATTAGTTTAGAAATGACAACCTTCTTAAATTTTCAAAATTATTATAAGTAAATTTAAATCATTAAAATGTGAAAAAATAAAAATAAAAAAAAGAACAATAAATTTGACAAGTACATTTTCATACTTTTTAAACTACATTCCATTTCATAAACAAAATTTGGAGTTGTACGTCGGCGTACCACACACGTTAGAGCTTTTGAAGGGTACTCGGGGCCATACAAAAGTGCCCTGAGGTGGGGCCCAGAATATCCCATCATGACGGATATGCTCACATCATTGCCCCCGTCCTAACGGTTTTGTGCGGTCAGGGCAGCGCGGTTGGCAGATGACGTGGCACTATCTGGATGGCTGAGCTTAGCAGCAACCAATTGCGTTGCGGCATCCGTACTATTTTCATTGGCCCCACGGCAGTCAGCATGAGAAGGCCTACCTACTCCTGATCTACTTCTCGCTACATACGCGGGGCCTAAATTGATTTTATTTTTCTCTTTGTGTGCTATGGGGCCCACGCGGGTGTCGCTATTGGGTGCTTCGCAAGTCAAAGTAGTGAAAAGACAGTAATGTCCTTACGCCTCGAATTGATGCAAAATAATTTGTACATCAAAATAGTCACTTGCCTGATTTATTTTGGCATGAAAAACTTCGGGGATTAGCCATTATGGGCACTTTTAATTTGTATTAAAATTTATATTGTATATAGATACATAAAACATTTACCTATTTTTTATATGATATTTTTCTTTTTTTAAATTTTTAGATCACATAAGTGGAGAAAATTAAGATGAAGTAAAATAACTTAAGAAATGAAAAGTAAAAAAATATGAGAGAAATAAAAACTTAGAGAAGAAACAAGAGAAAAGAAAATCTTCAAAATTATTAGTTATTAAAATGAAATTGATTTTATGAAGTAATTATATATCATGTTAAGACTGCTTGTTTTTAACACATGATGCCCTCGCACTTGGGGTTTCCTAGGTAGTATGCAAGTGTCGAGTGGTCTTCGCCTCAATGATATAAATTTAGCACATAAAGTGTGAGGTCAAGAATTCACACCTTAACATACTTATGATGTGCGTGTATGTAAATTAAAAAAAAAAAGAGCAATATCACTCGACCAATTAAATTATTTTGATTATGGATTTGCAGCTTTGTAATTAAATGTATTTGACTACTCCGTCTTAGCAATATCATCAATATTTTTAAAGATAGCCATGTAAAGAGGTTGAAAAACCAAAAAGTAGTACAAGGAAGATTGCTGAAAATGGCTAAACAAGAGTAGCGAAAAGTAATGCTCTACCAAGCCAATAGTGCTGAAATCCACTAAACTAAATTAACTATCTTAATGGTATATAATAATCAACATCTGCAATTTTTTGTTATAACTTTTAATATAAGATGCTGGGTAGTCAAATTTCAAAAATAAATTTTGGAATAGGATCCCTTGTGAAATTTAAAGCCCATTGTAATGAAAAATTGTGTGGGACTTCTTAATTGTAAAAAAATCATAATAGTCACAAATAATAGAGTCTTATACTTTTGTAGATTAAAGAATCTTCTATAGATCTTAATTAATGTCAATAAAACTTAACTCAATGGATAAATTACTGAGGAATCCAAGTTTAAGATCTTAAGTTCAAGTCAAGTTAGTAAATCTCTCAAGTAATTAAATAAGTAAAAATAGAAAAATAGGAGTAAAACATGACGATAAATTAACAAGATTTATTACTAGCACACACTACGGGTATGAAATGTGTAGCATAACCCATTTTCGTCATTTCACATGCTTTAATATAGATACTATCAACTTTGACACACTCTGTATGTGTGCTTTTTTATATAATACTGTTATTATTCTAATAGTTTTATTGTAAACATAATCTAAATTTTTATGTAAATAAAAGGAAAAATGTTATGGCAAAATGGTAAAAGTAAAACTATATATAGAGTAATAACAGAATATTATAAATGGTAGTCATTCTATACATAAGTTGTACTTATTAGGATTAAAAGATAATAATAAGAACATCTTATGAAAATCAAATTTAATTATGTATAAAAAAGGATTAATTAACCCTTTATTAAAAGTACAAATAATGTTCTTATGAAAATCAAATTCAAATATGTATCAAAAGCGACTAATCCTTTATTAAAAGTATAAATAATACAACTTGCCCGTTTCTCTCAAACTTGATTGTAAAAACCTCTTCTACCATATTAAGAAAGCTAGGTGCATTCTCAATTGTTTTCATAATGCAACTTTCGTATTTAGGGTTTCATAACGCAAATTTGTATGCTTTAAAAATGAAAGAATAACTTGACTGTCGGAGAGTTTTAGTTAGATATAATTCCTTCAAGTGCAAGGAATATTGTAGGGAGGGTTTCTAGAACTTTGTTTGGTTTAAGGATTTTGATAAGAAAAGAAATTATTAAAAAATATAGAATAAAAAAATATAAATATTAAAATATATGATTGTCTAAGGAAAATAATGAGGAAAAAAATAGGGATAATGGAGGTGACGTGTGTATATATATATATATATTTATGGACAATCAGAGATAACCAAATAAATATTTTCTTCATTTTTCTCGTTATTTTATAGGAAATACCATATAAAGTGTATATTGCCTCTTGCATTTTCTTTTCCTAATATCTTTTTTACTGACTAAATAATAAAAACAAATTCTAGTAACATTTTTTCTTTCATCACTAAAATTCTTATACCAAACATAGTATAAAAATTCTAAATATAATTAGGATTAATATAAATAATTAATCCACTAATTAAATACATTCTTTTCTACAAGCAAAAGAAGAAAAATATCGCCCCCTTTTTGAATCATCATAGTACCTCTCTTTTTTGTATTTTTGCAGTATCCCACTGAATTAAATCTGCCAAAAGAGCAAAAATGGGAAAAAATGTAAAAAAGAAAAATAAAAGAAATAGTTAGCTGCTATACATGTGAAAAAATATCTAGCTAGGTAGGGGAGTATGTTATACCTGCAATGAGTAGATGATACTCAAGTATAGAGTATGAATACATGTAGCCCACAATTGATGGAGACTCATCATTTTGTAGAGTAGAATAAATGTGAAGATTGTTCACTAGTATGTATTTATCCTTCTAGCTGTCTATACATATATATACATACATAGATAAAATCCATTTCACCAAAAATAGTATGAATAAATGACATAATTGCACCTTGGAAATGTGGTCCTCCCATATTCTTGCACATTCCTTCTTCTTCTTTTTTTTATTTAACTTTCCCCCTATTTTTTCACACTAAAATTAAATCTTATGCATGTGATGATGCAATTTCTAGAGGCTTCATGGTATTTTTTTTCTTTTTTTTTTATTTATTTAATGTAACATATTTGGGCAAGTGAGATCACTTATAAATTTGCATCCACCAAAAAATAGGAAAAAGTGCAAATATGGATTTCAAACTTTGCCTTTTCAAACAATCATACTACGCTTTAATTCTTTATATGTGCTTAGAGGTTATGGTATATAAATATATTTAGATGTAGATATTGATATAGATATAGATATAACATTTACTCGCAAAATTAATGATAATGAGTATGCTAAACACCATAGATCAAAACTAATTAGTAATTAATCATTTTCCCATGAAAATTAAGGGTATAAGTGATAGAAAATTAATAACAAATTTTCCTTGGGAAGAAACAAAATTAAATAGCATATTTACTTCCAAAACTTGAGTCACAAAATCTATATTTTTTGTGTAAAATTTTAGGACATGGGTGTGCCCAATTTTGATTTCAACTATTTTATTTTATTCTATTCTATTTTTTTGAGGAGGGAATGTCTTATTAATTGTTCTTTTTCATCCTATAAATATTAGGACTAATACTCCTAGTTTTGTCATCAGTGTGAACACGATATCGATAAATACACATATAGCATTAATATGCACACACACACACACACACACACACACACACATATATATATATATAAACAATTATTAATGATATTCCAATTTCCCAAAATATATAGATACTAGATTAGTATAATTCTTGCCCCTTTCATAATTTCCCAAAAGGAACCAACAATAGGAATATTGCACCTTAACTTGTCTAATATATCTTTACAATTGTTTTATAGCCTCTTAATGTGCATGAGTTATGAACCTCATAACCAACTACCATAATGAGCAAGTGACCCCAATAAAAAGATGCATAAATGTGACATAATAATAGGCAATATTTAACGTCATTTCAAGATTGTCAAACTTATAAATATAAGATTAATAGTCCTTACAACTACGTAATTGTAATTTGTAATTAATTAAGGTTTATGGTCTATATCACCTTTTCAAGAAAAGGAAACCCTAACCTAATTATGCGCTATTATGTATGTAAGTAGAGATTATGATTGCAAATTGGTTTAAAAGTCTTCTTCAAAATTATAATCACTATTGGAGTTATAATAGCATGAGAGCAAGAAATGAGAACAAAATAAAGGTGTAAAATAAGTGGAAAACAAATGATAAGGATCACATTCATAACCTATTATGGTAAATACACATATCCTCATTTATGTAATGTGCCACAATTCAATTGCAATCAAGACCCAAAGAGAACGGAAGAACATTTTCACTAATTCTCACTTAGTGATGGCGTAATCACATACATAGAATTTAATTTCACCTATGGGAAAAAAATTTATTATAATGTTCTTAATGTATTTATTATTTTGCTATGTGATATAATCATTGGTGATACTTATGATTATATAGTAAATTAACTGTTATCAACACTGATGATGCATGGTTGAGATCAGCTTGACCTAGCTTATTACTATTCGAGCTCTACATGACACAAGAATATATTGCGGCCAAGAAATAAGATTTTTCAAGCTCGACTAGCCCAAACTAATAATTCAAACTTGAAAAAATTGGACTTATTGTTCAAATAAAGAAAGATTCTTAGTTCAAATAAGACAAGACTCTTAATTCAGTAATATTGAGATATAGAAAATGCATACATTTATATAAAATTTGTGTACATTGCATAACATACATTCTACGAAGAACGATCTTCATGGACTAGGTATAAGGTTCAAAACATACTATTTATTATAATTAAATGACTGGAAAATTAAGTATAATTCATCAAAATAGAGCCTAATATACGTCTCACAATCACAACACCCATGTCACCGACAGAAAATTTAAAATGAGGTAATATTTCACGTCATCTTTAGTCTAACACAATTATTTGGGCCGTCAGTTTTCTAAGATCAAATGAGCCCAATAAAAGGCCCATTTAATTGATGTCTTACAACATTAGCGCAAAGCAAACATTCAGGAGCAACTTTAGTTTATCTGTGTTAAAAAATTAGCCCAAATAAAAACATGAACTAGCAACTTTAGCCGCAGTGTACTACAATAAAGATGGTATATCAAGGAAACTAAGTTTCAATAATCTAATTCTAAGCTTTACGTTTTTTCCCCCCTAAAAAGTTAAATGATTCTATCAAATGAACAGTTATCTTCAATCTTCTATACTGTATAAAAAAGAAGGCCTTTTAGTCTCGCAAACGGCCTTTTAGTCTCGCAAACGGCGATTTTCACCAAGTTACACCAAAATATTGTTTGCCAAAAATATCCCTAGAAGATAGATGCAAATCTAAAATAAGTTTTCAATTACTATCCATAACTAACATGTAACTTCTCCACTAACCATGACTTTTTCTCCACTCATTCTTCATCTCCTCAATATCTATAACTCCTTCTCCCACTCATTCTCTTTCTTCTCATTATTCATAACTCCCTTCAATCGGTTCCAACTGGTATTGGTCGATAAATTGATAAATATGTTTATTGACTACTCCTATGGTTTTTCTTACCATATATCTATTAATAGTGATGTTGTTTTTAAAATTTTCTGGTTATTACACAAGATCTAGATGTTTTGAAGAAGGTAACAAAATAAAATTTTGTTTTGGTGCATGATTGCATTTGTTCCTTTTAATGTTTTGTTATGAATCCTTTTAATATTTTCTTGAGAGTTTTAATATTTTAATTAATGCATGTGAAAATGAAATTTTAATTCATGCGCCTATTTAAATGGAAACTTCATCTTTTCTTTTCTTTTCGAAAACATAAATATTAGATTGGAGAAACACCAAAAACGAAGAACACTCGCTCCTTTGTAAATCCGCCAAGAAATCATAGATCCAATCCGTCCATTTCTCTGTTCACGCAATCCATGGAAGATTTTCTATAAGAATATGTTTACTTATGCACTCCTTTTTCCGTAGTTATGTATTCCTTTTAATTTAGTTATGTAAAATTGTTGAAAGCTTTTTTCTTTTCGATTTCAAGTTTGTGGTGAAACTTATAGCAAACTCATGGGAATTGTACTTAACCAACACTCAGAATACTTTGGAGGTGACCATGTGCTTGCAGGTGTGTTTGTGTTCATTTTTAGCATTTTAATATTTTAAAAATATTTACTTTTGGGACTGAGAGTTGTGTAATTTGGGTAGTTTTTCTTGAAACATAATTTTGTTTATTATTTGCTACCTATTGTTGCTTTAATCATTATGTAAATTTTATCTTTTCCCCTGTCAGGAAAATTGAAAGGAACAAGGAACCATAAGTTGACCTCAAGTGCGTATGGTTTCATTCGCAATAGCAAGCATCGGTGCTTAATCTTCTCTTCTCATGTTTTATGTTAAATCAAGAAGTTTGATTTTCGAAATTGATAAATTGAGTAAAATATAAATTTGAAGGAAAAATTAGTTAAAACATTGGAAAGCAATAAAAGAGCATAAGAAATGATAATATCAAGTTATTGACATGCAAATATTGAATAATAAATAAACTATTTACTTTTTTCTATTTTATTAATTCTAATTTGAATATGTATAATGTATCTGCTTTTTTCTTGCTAGTCTGTTGGTTGTTTGTCAACCAAATATTACACAAAAGTGAGAACTAATTACACCTCGCAAAAGTGGGCATTACTTGTACTTAATTATGCATTAAACAAACGTGAGTACTAATTATGCTCACAAAAATAGATAATAATTATATTTAATTTCACCTTGGTTTATAATATTCACTATTCATGTGGTTGGACAATTTAGAATGATCTTGGGAATTAGTTTTTGTCACATGTAATGGATATGAACACTTAAACCTGCTTCGATTTCCACTTTTCCCAAATTTAAAGAAATTTAGGTATGTTTTTCTCATTTCTTTTTAAATTATGTTTGATTCTTTCTTATTTATTTTAGAAATTTTAATTTATGGCACCAAATTTGTAAATTTAAGTATCCTTTCAACTCCTTTGTCTTTTCTCTTTTTCGAGGAGGGCGGGGGGGAGTGTTTCTCAATTTTCGTATCTAAACCAAGTGTTACTTGAAATGTTACGACGT
Source organism: Jacaranda mimosifolia (assembly GCA_018894105.1). NCBI lineage: Eukaryota > Viridiplantae > Streptophyta > Magnoliopsida > Lamiales > Bignoniaceae > Jacaranda > Jacaranda mimosifolia. Next base: position 29,650,591 of record CM032125.1, on the reverse strand, counting down.
ATTGTTCCTTAATTTTAATTAGTCCCCAAACAACACCTAGAGTTCAAATGGAAAATATATTATGGTACATCTATACTATTTTAAAACTACAAGACTTTTACTCTCATAACAGGCGATTCTACACCTAACACCACCAAATTATTATTTACCCATAATACCCCTACAAGATAGAAACAAGTAACTCTTTCCACTAATCCAAACTCCTTCCCTACTAATTTTCTCTCTATATATAATGTCTATAACTTCTCCTCTTGCCAATTCTCCCTCTTCTTACTATTCATAACTCCTATTTTCATAAATAACCATAACAAATCAAGCATGGCCAAGGTAAAAAAAAATGCTTTCTTCAAATTCCAATATCATATCTCCATAATCTCTCTCTCTCTCTCTCTCTCTCTCTCTCTCTCTCACACACACACACACACACACACACACAGACACACACACATGATGTCAAGAGTGGAGAGTAAGTGGAAATTTCTTAGAGGAAGAAAGAAAAAGAGAACGTGGAGGCATTGTTTGAGTTATATTCCAAATTCTGTGGACATTTGGAGATAAATATAATTTTTTTCTTGATTAAATGCTATATATTTTGTATTTATTGAAAATTCCATATGCTCTAAGTATTTAAGTATTAAACTAATTCGATTAATATATATTACAATAATTTTTTGGGATTTTGTTGGAATTGATTTACTTGAGATTTTATAGAATTGAATAATAATTGATTTATTTGGGATTTTGTTGAAATTGTAGGCATTTGCAAGGTACAAGAGAGTATATACAACTACTCTAAGGAAGAAGAGAACTTACTGGATGAGCTTTTTCTTTAGATATTTATAAACTAATAGAGAATTAAATTTCGATATCTTTTATTTGGTTTGTGAACACAATTTTTTAAACTGCTTTATATTGGGGTTGTGTGCATTTTTTATTTTGGGCAAAATAATTATTTTGATGTATTATTAGGTCCATGTACAATATTGGATTGGTAACTTACTGCATTTTCTTGTTCTTTGAGTTTGATAATATAATTTTCTTATAATTGGAAAAATTACTTGGTTATATTTATTTTGTTATTTATTGATATCTTTTCAATTTAATGGTGCCTTTACTATATAATTTTATGTAACATTTTTATTGCATTGTAATGACAAAAAAAATTATGATTACATAATTTATCGATTAATTTTTATCATATTGAATAAAAATTTATCAAAATAAAAATTATGCTTTATTTAAATAGTACTTATTCGCGCGAGGACCGCATGCGACAGCAACTAAATCAAAGCCCAGTGATTTTTTTTAAATGGTATTTATGCGCATGATTTTTTTATTTTATCTAAAAAGAGCAAGTTGAAAGATAAATAGAGGGAAAGGGCACGAGCATACCAAACACTATTTTTTATCAAGTGCTCCTTTTTCTCTTTTTCTCTTTCTATTTCACTGTATATTTATTTTAATTACTAGCCATTATCTATTTTTACATTTTTAATGATTAGTGGGTTTGACCGCCATACTTGAGTGAGAGTTTCATGCATATTATTAGTTCCATTGACAATTCATCTCTCACTAGATTTTGTTTGTATAATCTCTTAATTGTACTATGATGATAAAAAAAAATTATTATTATTATGCAATTTATCAGTTAATTTTTATCGTACTTAATAAAAAAAAAATTTAAATAAAACTATATCACACTTAAAAATTACTTACATATGCGGAGACCGCGTGCAACGACCACTACTACAATAAAATTGGAGGACCAAAATCCTAGTATTAGAGAAATGTAATTAAAAGCTTCTTCACTACTCAACTATTGAATCATGAAAATAAATAAGGATGAACCATGTATGAAGCAACACATGAGAAATTGCAATGTTATGCAGATGTATGGTAGGGTGCACCCTTTTTTTTCCCCCTACTTTATATATACATCACATTAAAAATGTGTTAGGATTTGAATATCAAACCTTAATTTATATAGGTGAAGGCGATGCCAATATACAAACTGATCACTCATTAAGGTGCACTTTTTGAGGTCGTCCAATAATTAATGAGTTTTCTAACTTTATCTATATTATTATTAAAAGAAAGGTTTTTACACCGGCAAATGGAAGTTATTCCAATATTTTTATCATTTTTCAACTTTTACCATTTAAAAGGCATTCAAATAATAAATAGATTTGGTGTAATAATCAAATGTTGGTAAGGATAGAAATGACAATAATCTCAAATTAGGTAGTTCTCATACCAATTTTTGAATATCAAACTTGCCCTCAAGATTGTAATGCTTTGTTTTCTTTTTTAATTTTTCAAAAGGATGATCATGCCCAAATTGCTCAGAGTACCCCCCTGCAACCTTAAACTCACCCCCTTCTAGGACTAGTAATGGTAATTATTAATGGGAATAGATGAAAAGACCATCCTACCCCCTTACTATAATCAAAATGCCTACACAGGACAAGATCCGCATCTTTTTATTCGGGTCGGTTCGTGACTCGGATGAACCCGACCCAGTTAGGTCATGGCCCACGCGACAAATAGTTGATCAACTGATGATCGAACGCACTATACTGCTCCAGCTCAATCTGTACATGAAGGACAATCTATGGCTTATAAGAACCAAGTCCAGCATAATTCCAGGTCAAGTCATCATCATTCATTTCCACACAATCTTTACTCTTTACCTTGAACCCTTTTGATCGCCTCACTAACTTAGGCATCGGAGGGCTTTAGTTGAGGCCGATCTCAGCTAGCCTAACGTGCTCTCTTTGTGGTCAGGTCGGAGATCCAGTATACACTTGTGCGATTCTAGGTTGAGGTCAAGGTCATGATCAGGGTTACTTTTGAAAATTTGGGTCGAGGTCGAGGTCGTGGACTTGAAGCCCAAGCCGCATCAGTTGACGCCATCTGTGGGAACTCTGACTTGATTCATTGGTTGCAAGAGTTAGCCGTTAGTAATGGATAAAACTTCGGGATGAACTATAGATACTTCATTCCTCGTATCTCCTGTAACCACATCGCTACCGATATCTCCCATTTCCCCCACGCCACCCACTGCGATGCCGCAAAGCACTAAAATAGGAATTGCTGGGGACTTTGCCACAAGACCCCGGTGGAAGTCAAATCGTGTAAATTAGTAGGAATGATCTAGAACAATTGGTATATGAGACGAGCCAATGATTATGGGATAAATGTGAACGCAAGCCCCGGGTAGAGGTGTTGGCGCCTCTCCAGGCAGCCCTAGTGCTGATGAACCGGCCTCTGTTCCAAGAAAGGAAACTGGGTCCTTCGCTAGCAGAGGGGATGCAAGGCTTGAGGATATCAAGAAGTAAGGAGATGGCAGATTCCAATGAGGTGGGGAGTAAAGTGGTGAGAAGGACAAATTACTGCCAAATGTTTACCTAAGAGAAAAAAGGTCAAGATTGGAGCCGTTGACATTGAATAGGGATGACCCTGTACTTAAGATACCCTAACCTTCGCTCTCCCGGGAGGAAGTCAATGAGATCAGTGACCAGGTCGAGCAATTGAGTAGAAAAATAGATGAGCTTAAGAAGAAAGGGACCTAGGCATTGTAGAGAAAGAACTCACCATTCTCTGTGAAAATATTGACTGAGTCGACGGCCTCACACTTTAAACTCCCTGACTCGCCAAAGTATGATGGGAGCAAGGATCTCCAAGAACACATGACAGCTTTTGAGAACATCATGAACTTGTATGGGCTATCAGATGCCATGAACTCCAGGATCTTTGTAACAACGTTGAGTGGGAGAGCGTAAGAATGGTTTATGGGCAGATCCCAGGAATGATAGTGTTTTATGATCAACTAATAAGGAAGTTCCTCTACCAATTTACTAGTAAGAGGAAGTCAAAGAGGTCTGCCACTTACTTGTTTACTATACAGTAAAGGAAAGACGAGAACCTAAGAAAATTCATGAATAGATTTAACAATGAGATGTTGGAAGTACAAGATTTATGCATGGATATGATCACAAGCATTTTCATCCATGGCCTCAAGAAAAGACCTTGGCTTCGGCTCTTGCTAGGGAGCCCCAAAAGGACATGGAGCAGTTGATGGAGGTGGCTCAGTGTTACATCCATGATGAGGAAATCAATGCCATGAAGGATCATGAGTGGTCTAAAAATACTCTCCGAAAATCTAAAAGATCTAAAAAAGATCAAGGACCCCACAAGACTCGATCTGAAAAAGATTGCCAACGCTCTCCACCATGGAAATACAATCATTATGCCCCACTTAACACCACGAGATCCCACGTACTTATGGCTATTGAGGGACCAAAGATATTGCAGTGCCTCGAAAGATGTGAGATATGCCGGCGAGACAAAACTCAAATAAGTATTGTCGCTTCCATAAGGATTGGGGTCATGATACTGAGGATTACATCTAACTCAAAGACAAAGTGGAAAGGCTCATCAGATAATGATATTTGAAGAAGTTCATTGCTAAAGAGTTCAGATCTGGAGGGCAAGAGCCCGAGGGGAAGCATGTGAAGAAGCAAAATCGATCTAAAACCCGAAGTAGGTCCCCCGATAAGGAGAAGAAAAGCAAGGAGATAGCAAGCGACCCCTTAGGGGATAGTTTACCTTAGCATGGGGTCATATACATGATCGCAGGAGATTCCCATAGTTTAAAGAAGAAACACGTTCGGTCCATTAAAAACTAGATAACTCAAAAGAGAACGAACCTAGTGCTGAATATTGCTAATCAGTTTGTAATTACTTTCGATGGCAGGGACTTTCAGGGAGTCGTCGAACCCCAAAATGAACCTATGGTCATCACCATGGACGTAATATATTTCTCTGAGCACAAAGTCTTGGTAGATAACGGTAGCTCTGTGGACATAATATTTTTGGAGGTCTTAAAGAAGATGGAGCTTATACTGACGGGAATCTCGCCAATCTATACACCCTTGATGGGATTTGGGAGAGTTGAGGTTATGCCAGTTGGAACTATTGACCTCCCAATCTCCTTAGGGACGAAGCCATGTCGCAAGACCCTGATGCTCAAATTCTTAGTAGTAGATGCCCCATTCGCGTATAACATGGTTTTGGGAAGACTTGGTTTGAACCAGTTCCAAGTGGTGGTCTCAACTTTCCACCTAAAAATGAAGTTCCCAATGAGTAGGGGGATTGGAGAAGTGAGCTATGACCATAAGGAGGCAAGGGAATGCTACCACGTGTCTTTGAAAAAGAGGCTCAAGATAGAGGGCTTGAGGTCTCAAGGAGAAAGCTCGGGATCGGGGTCGAAAGTAAGAAAGCCATTGTAACTTCTGTTGAGGACATCTCACATTAGAAACCCCAAGACGAAAATAAGAAGAGACGAGTGGAGAAATGTAGAATTGAGCCAACATGTGGGATCAAGGAAATTGAGTTAGTGCCAAGAGACCCGAGCAGGACGACAAGAATTGGCACCAAATGACCTCAAAATTAGAGCTCTTAATAATTAAATTTTTGAGAAAGAATGTTGAAGTCTTCACGTGGAGATCTTTGGATTTTGAGGGAGTAGACTCTAGGGTGATTGTGGACAGGCTGAATGTGGACCCCTAAGTTAGACCCGTCCAATAGAAAAAGAGGAATCATGGGGCGATGAAAAATCGGATCATTGAGGATGAAGTGAACAAACTAGTTGAGGCGGGATATGTCGTAGAGATCCAATTCACAGAGTAGTTGTCAAATGTAGTGGCCATGCTAAAGACAAAAGGGAAGTGGAGAATGGGCACAGATAATTCAAACCTGAACAAGGCCTGCCCAAAGAACCCTTACCCTCTACCTCGGATCGATGTGTTGGTAGACTCCACAACAGGATGTGCCCTCCTTAACATGATGGACGCTTTTTAAGGATACCACCAAATTTTCATGGCAGAAGAAGATTGGGATAAAATGACATTCGTGACTGAAATGAGGATCTTTGGTTATAATGTCATGCTATTTAGGCTAAAGAACGAAGGAGCCACCTACCAAAGGCTGGTAAATAAGATTTTCAAGGATCATATTGGGGTCACTATAGAGGTATATGTGGACGATATGCTGGTCAAGAGCTTGAATGAGCTCGATCACTTGACGCATTTGGAGGAAGCTTTTGCCATTATAAGGCAGTACAAGATGAAGCTCAATCCGTCCAAATGCATTTTTGGGGTCAAAAGAGGAAAGTTCTTGGGATATTTAGTTAGTGACGCATGATAGAGGCTAAACTGAAAAAGATTAAAGCCATAACTAATATGAGCTCGCCCAAATTAATAAAGGATATACAGAAGTTGACTGGCAGGATCGCATCCTTAAACCGGTTCATCTGAAGATTAGTAAATAAGAGTTTGCCATTCTTTAAGATCTTAAGAAACATGAGAAATTTTCAATAGGATAGCGTATGTTAGAAGGCATTCCAAGACCTCAAAGAGTATCTGGCCTCACCACCTATGCTGGTAAAACTTGTTCTTGGGGAGCTCTTGTACTTGTATTTGGGAACATTAGAATATGCGGTCAGCTCGGTGCTGGTCCGGGAGGAAAACTCAATTCACAAACCTGTGTATTATGTGGGCAAGGTGTTGTAAGGGGCGGAGAGCAGATACTTAGAGGTCGAGAAGTTGGCTCTTATCCTTATGATGACAGCGAGGAAGTTGAGACCTTAATTTCAATCTCATAAAATTGTTATCTTGACTAACCATCCATTGAAACAGGTCCTTGCTAAATCCAATGTTTATGAAAGACCAACCAAGTAGGCTGTAAAACTGGGGGAGTTCAATATAGAGTATCAAAGCAGGAGCTCTGTGAAAGCCCAAGTCCTAGCTGATTTCGTAGTTAAGATGGTAGGACTCGACCCAAACTAAATGTAGAAATGTGGATGATGCATGTTGATAGGTCCGCCACGTCGCAACATGAAGGAGCAGGAATTTTCTTTAAGGGATTCGAACTCATGGAGCTCGAGCTCGAGCTTAAACTAGTTTTCGGGGTCACAAACAACGAGGTTGAATACAAAGCCATGGTCATAAGATTGAAGGCAACCAATGTATGAATATTAAGAGGTTGAATATTTTTACCGATTCACAGCTTGTGGCTCTTCAAATCGAAGGAACTTTTGAGACTTGGGAGAGGTCAATGACTGAATACCTGAGGAAAGTAAAAGAGCTCATGTCAGAGTTTGAATTTTGCTAAGTACAGCAGATCTCCATGGAGGAAAATGGAAGAGCGGATGCTTTGGCAAAATTTGGCAACTCAACTATAGGAACTCGAAGCGCGAGCATAACCCTACTGGTAGTGGAACATTTTGAGTTGGAAGACGACGCCTCAGAAAAAGAGGCAGTGATGCGAATAAAGGAAGAAACACCTTGGAAAGATTGCCTAATTTGGTACTTAGTAGATGGAACCTTGCCAAGGACCCAAAGGAGGCTAGGAGATTAGCCTTTAGAGTGAACTGGTTCACTATGGTTAATGGGGAACTTTATAAGAGATATATCGAAGGGTCGTTGCTAAAGTGCCTACGACTTGAGAGAGCTCTATATGTGATGCGAGAAATCCATAAAAGCAGTTATGGGAACCACTCGGGAGGAATGTCTTTGGCATTGAAGACCCTGAGGCAGGGCTACTTTTGGCACACTATTAATCAGGACACTATAAACTTGGTAAAAAAAATATGAGAAATATCGACTCCATGCCAACCTGGCCCACCGAGCCGCTGTTTTGATGGAACCAATCCCTGTACCATGCCCGTTTGACCAATAGAGAATCGACATATTAAGTCATTTTCCCCTGGCACAAGGTCAGGAAAGGTTTGTGATTGTGGCCGTGGAATATTTCAATAAATAGGTGGAAGCAGAGGCGTCAGTGAAGGTCACTGAGAAGAAGGTCATGAACTTCCTTTGGAAGAACATTATATGGCGGTTCGGGATCCCTAGGGTCTTAATCTAGGATAATGGAACCCAGTTCAATGAGAAGAAGATAACAGGCTGGTGCAAGGAGCTTAAGATTGAGCAAAGGTTCACGTCAGTTGGGAACCTAAAAGCAAACGGCCAAACTGAGATGACTAATCAGGATCTCCTAAAAAATCTCAAGGCTCGGCTAAACAAGGTTAAGGGAAAATGGGCCGACGAGCTCCAGAGGGTCATATGGGCGCATCGTACTACCCCCAAAGCATCTACAGGAGAGACCACATGTTGCTTAGTGTATGGGGCAGAAGCAGTGATCCCAGTCGAAATTGAGGAACCCACTCGGAGTATCTTGGAGTATGATCTAGGAAATAACGATGAGGCCAGGGAGTTTGAGTTAGAAGTAATATAGGAAAAGCTGGACAGGGCCTATGTCAAGATCCAAGAGTATAGAAACATCATTACAAGGCAGTGCAATAAGAAAGTTAAATAAAGAAGCTTCCTGAAAAAGGTGAAAGTTTCAAAACATGCTGGAAAATTAGACTCGAATTGGGAAGGGCCATATAAAGTAGTTAAGGTAACCAGGAAAGGGTCGTACAGGTTGGAAGACACTAAGGGAAAGGAGCTACCAAGGTCATGGAACGTGCAAAACTTGAAAAAAATTATGTTTAAGGATGTAACGGACTTCGTAAAGTTAATATATAGCTAATCCCCTTTTGTGATGTGTTCTAACTAATATGCTTTATTTAATTCCAAGAATTTACCTTTTATACATCGTTATTTGTGTTCTCCTATCACTGCCAAGAAGATCCCAAGTCTATGGGATTGGGTTCTTGTATAGGATCTATGCAAGATCCTAACAACAAGAAGATCCCAAGTTTATAGGATCGATTCCCTGTATAGGATCTGCACAAGATCCCAAGTCAATGGAATCGAGTTCCTATATAGGATCTGCGTAAGATCCCAAGTCTATGTGATCGATTCCATGTACAGGATCTGCGCAAGATCCTAATAACAAAAAGATCTCAAGCCAATGGGATCGAGTTCCTATATAGGATCTGCACAAGATCCTAACAACAAAAAGATCCTAAGTCTATGGGATCGATTCCCTATATAAGATCTATGCAAGATCCTAATAACAAGGAAGATTCCAAGCCAATGGGATTGAGTTCTTGTATAGGATCTGCGCAAGATCCTAACAACAAAAAGATCCCAATTCTATGAGATCGATTCCCTATATAGGATTTGCGCAAGATCCTAATAATAAGAAGATCCTAAGTCAATGGAATTGACTTCCTGTATAGGATCTGCGCAAGATCCTAACATCGAGTTCCTTTGCAGTATCTATGTGAGATCCAAACAATAAGGAGACCCTGAGGTGGCAGAATCGAAACCCTACAAGATCTGGACAAAAGATCGAGATCGAGATCCCATAAGATACTCGAACAAGATATCAGGACTCGAGTCATGCACGGGATCAGGATGCGGTTCAAAGACACAACATGAGGAAGGAGCCCCGATGCTTAGACAATAAACGGATGAGTCTTGGTATTTAAAGCAATGCATGAGTCTTGGTATTTAAAACAATGCATGAGTCTTGGAATTTAAAGCAAAGGCAACATGAACCCCATATTTCATTATATCGAGATGATTACGTTAATCTTTAGTTTGAGTTCATAATACAAGATAAGGATATGAGATAAGGGAGAAATCGAGCAAAAAGAAAATAAAAAATTTACAAATACAAATGCACAAATCTCTCTATGCCAAATTCCTAGCTTCCACAATGGCATCTTGAGAGGTAAAAGTTTTGGAAGGAATATCCCCTTCCTCAGTAGCCGAGGGATGGGCCTCAACCTCCTTGGCTAAGAATGTGAACTCATCCTCAGGTTCTTCCTCTTCGGGGAGACGGCTAGATGGACCACCTTTTAAATCAGCATCCTTGGTGAGGTTGAGTTGGTATAAGTCAAAGCCCTCAACGATTTTGCCCAATTTCTTCAATTGAGCTTGTCACTTCAAGAAGCTTATGTAGGCATACTATGCTACCTTCTCCTCAACCATGGACTCGAACGTGCCTGCCTACCTAAAGGCTCAGGCTCCATCCATCCTAGTCTTCTCAATTAGTTCCTTATACTCAGAGGAGCCTTCGCAGTCTGTACGTCTCTTCGAGCAGCCCAGCTCTTAGGACGTTTTTTTCTCCGAGGCCAAGAACTTCTTCATTTTAGATAATTTTTATTCGGGATCCTTGATCTTTTGATCTCGATATGCTAACTCTTCTATATGCAATGTGAGCTTGCTATCGATAGACTGCTAAGTTAACTTCAGATTGGCCTCGAGCTCTTCTTTAGCTTCCTTGAGCTCCATGACCCCCATATCCTGGGTCATGAAGTGACTCCCCCAATAGGCACACTGTAGAGACAACCAGTGCATATATGTGATCCCCTACAAAAAAGATAAATGACATTAGTTGTCTGCCCAAATAGGTGGGAAAGTTTTAAGAGTTATCTTGGGAGAGATTCAAAGCTCACCTACATTAAGGCATGGGCGCCGTGCTCCTCAAGCCGGGCAAAGTTCATGGGCCTGAGTAAGGCCTGGTCTTGGGTCATCAGGCATCCTTTATACAACTCGAACGAAGTCTCTGTAGATTGGGATCATAATACAAAGCTTTGATCTGTAATTTTCCAGTTTCAAAACTGGTTGTGAAGAATTGCTGGAAAAGCTCGAGTTGATGATCTTGTAGTTCTTACGTGCATCTTTCAGTAAGATCACGCATCGAGCGATGATATTGAGGTCGCAGGGAGAAGTGAGTGCAGGATTGAGCTCGAATCATATCTTCTTATCTGAAAGACCCCTGTCGCTTGACCCCTTACCCTTGGACTTCTCTGAGGGGCTCTTACTTGAATGACTGGGGGAAGTGAGCTTCGAAGCCTTGCTCTTTGAGCTGTGCTTTTGTTTCTTGCCCTTGCACTCAGAGACGCTTTTAGCCGTGGCCTCAAGCTCGGGCTCTAACTCTAGCTCGACCTCGATCCCGGGGACTTGATTGAGGAGAACGGGCTGCTCCACTTCAGTAGCTTGAGCCGACACACTTGGAGGCTGGATCGGGGTCAGAGTGGGGGTCAACGACACTGGACTGGACATGAGCCCAAATGATTGAGCCTTGGCTAGTAAAAGCTGCTTTTTAGGCCTTCATCTTGTTGATTATCCTCAAGTTCTTGCTCAACATGACTGAAATAAAACACAAAAAGGGTTATGCCTCGACTTGACATAGATAAGCAAAGAATGAAGAAAGTACATAGCAGAATGACAAAAAAGACCATTTTCAAGAGTCCTTTGAACCTGAATGTTAGCTGGAGTGAGGCCAACAATCCCAAGGACCTCCTCTTTCAAAAGTTCGCTAGCCTTATACATGTGGATAGTTAGGGTATCTATGAAATCCTCTCCCTACTTGACCTCATCCGACTCAGAGGGCTTAGGTTTACTATACTTCTAGTAAGATCGAAACCTCCAAGGATGATTGGATGGGGCTCGAATAAAAATAAACTTTTCCTTCCATGGGCCTTAGGAGAAATGAACCTTATCTAAGAACTTGCATAAGGGCCGCGGGATGAGATGGTAGAACCCACGCTTCCCAGATTAGGTCAAGTTCGTTATTGAGTAAAGCGACCAGAAATGAACAAAGGAAAGCTCGACCCTAAGGTAGGTCATTATGATAAAGAAGTAGATAGTATGCCATATTGCATTAGGGACAAGTTGGGCTGGGCAAATATCTAGCCCCAACAGGATATTCTCTATAGGATCGGGGATAGGAAATCTCAAACCCCCCTCCAGCATTTCAATTGAAAAAGTGGCACAGCCGGGAGTGGGGAGACGCATCCGATCTAACTTATTTAGGAAAATTATTTCGTATTTCGAGGGAATAAAGAATTGTGACTTGACCTTGGTGACCACTAAGGACTATAGGTTTGGAACTATTACTAGCCAGGGAGACGTGGAGAGGACATACTCTTTCATCTCGAAATCTTGAGTAGATTCACCCACCAAGGATGAGGAGATACTGGCCAGGTTTGAGGTCATGGGTTTGGGATCTCGAGAATCAAAAGGAAGAGGAGATGAAGCTAAACCCGAGAAAGGGATAATTTGAAGGGAGGCCACGCCCTCATAACCTTACGAAGGGGAAACAGTTTCAATTAACCCCAACTAATTTGGGCTACGAGTCCCTTTAGATGAGGAACTTGAACTTGAACTTGAACTTGAACTCGAACTCAAACTCGAACTCGAGACCATTATTATAGAGGAAAAGACGAACCTAGGGAAGCGAGATCTTGAACAGATGGCGAAAGGCTAGGGTTCAGGGTCTGGTAAGGCGAGCAGAAACAGTGTAAAGAGAAAAGCAAAATGAAGTAATGGAATAGTTCTGGGGAATTTATAAGAAGAAAATGTGATGATTCACTTATCGAGGCGGCATTGACGGCCTAGATTAAAAGGACTTGATTGAACGACTATGATGAGTCAGCGCCTACTTCCATAAGTATATAGGTTCATTTCACCTAACAGGAATGAGAACCAATGCGTTTTGGAAATGGGGGAGTTAATGATGGTGATTATTAATGGAAATAGTTGAAAAGACTATCCTACCCCCATACTGTAATCAACATGCCTATACAAGACAAGATCCGCGTCTTTTTATTTAGATCGGGTCGGGTTGTGACCCGCGCGACAGATCATTGATCAACTGATGATCGGATGCGCAATACAACACCAGCTCGATCCGTATAGGAAGGACAATCCATGACTTATAAGAAGCAAATCCAGCATAGTTCCAGGTTAAGTTATCATCATTCATTTCCACATAATCTTTACTCTTTGCCTCGAACAGATTTGATCACCTCACTAACTTAGGGATTAGAGGGCCTTAGCTGAAGGCGATCTCAGCTAGCCTAACGTGATCTCTTGTAGTCAGGTCGAAGATCCAGAATACACTTACGCGGTTTCGGGTCGAGGTTAAGGCAGTGATTGGGGTTAAATTTGGAAATTCGAGTCGAGGTCGTGGAATTGAAGCTCGAGCTAGTGAAAAAACCATCATACCCCGCATATTGTAATCAAAATGCTTATACATGACAAGATCTGCGTTTTTTTATTCGGGTCAGGTCGTGACTTGGATGAACCCGACTCGATTTTGGTCATGACCCATGCGACAAACTATTGATCAATCGATGATCGGACGCACTGTACAGTGCTAGCTTAATCCTCACAGGAAGGACAATTCATGACTTATAAGAAGCAAGTCCAGCATTGTTCCAAGTTAAGTCATCATCATTCATTTCCACACAATCTTTACTCTTTATCTTGAACCCATTTGATCACATCACTAACTTTTGCATCAGATGGCCTTAGTTGGGGGCAATATCAGCTAGCCTAACTTGCTCTTTTTGTCGTCAGATCGAAAATCCAGAATACACTTGTGCGATTCCAGGTCGAGGTCGTGGACTTGAAGCTCGAGTTGCATCAACTAGGATTGGTGGATGGAGATTGCTACGGCCCAACAAAATTATGATGTATTATATTTTTAAGTTGAAAAGATGGACAAATCACATTCAAAATTCTCAACATTGACAGCGGATTCTTCATTTCTTCATGTGAAAGATATTTCAATACTATGTTCTTTAAAATACAAATATTACATTATTCAAAATTATTTTTTATTTAATATGTTGAAGGATTTAAATAATATTAATTTTTGAGTTTAAATGATTTCTCAGATTAAATAATTTTTATTTATTTAATTTTGAAGTTGAAATAATTCTCATTTATTTGTCATTGAAGTTACTTCATGTTCTATGTTACTCTTTTTTCTTGGGGAAGGGGGGGGGTTTACTGTCAGTTTCATTGAATTTTGTTAGATTGAAAATCAACATTTTATGTTATTATTTAGTGTGGTTTGTATTATTATATATTCAACTGTATTATTATGAATTTAAATTTAGAGTTAATTAGAAAAAAATCCCTAATCCTACTTTCAATTTAGTGATCAGTCCCCATTTGAATTATTTCACACAAAACTCCCCACTTTTTCACAAAAGTTAGGAATTACTCCCCATATCTTTCAGAAAGACCAGTATACCCTTGCAGCTGGAAAAAACAACAAAAAAACCTCGAAAATGCGTTCTCTCTTAAGAAGAACGCTTCTTATTTTCTTTATTGTCTTGAATCCAACCTTTCTAAGCGCCAAAAGAAAAGGGCGCGAAACCGTTCCTCTACCACTGTCGCGAGAAGAAGAAGAAGAAGAAGAAGTGGGAAAAAAACAACAACAACAACAAAATTTCTGCCATTTTACTGCGACAATGGAACGAAAAACAGCTGCAAAGAGAAGCGAAGTAAAAAAACAAGTGACTGAAAGGAACAAAGGTATGTTTTCTGCATTTGAAACTTCAAATGTCCGTGATTTTTCAGTGTTTCACTCATTTCTTGTCTATTTTCTCATGTTTAGGGTTTTTATTCATTTTTTAGTCGTTAAATAGTTGGACCCATTTGATATATGGTTTCTATTGTGAGATTGGAAGTTCTGATTTGTACTTGAAGGTCATGAAAGTTGCACTTCACCTTTAAGGGATTTATACTTCTTTTTAAACAAAAAGTGTACGGAAAAATTATATTTTAAAACTATCTGAATGTGGTGGTGTGTTATCTGTAGTACAGAACTTGAAAGCATGCAGTATACATTAGCAAAAGTGTAGTATATAATGTGGGTAGCTTCAGTACAATTTGGAAGCAAATGTAGTATAAAACAATCAAATTGGTAGTATACTTTAGATATAAGTGTGGAATATAATCTGAGTAGGCGCAGTACATTTTAGTAGCAAAGCAGTATAAAACATTCAAACGAGCAGTGTACTTTAGGCATAGGTGTTATATATGATCTGTTGCAGCAGTACATTTTAGAAACAAATGTATGTAATATAAAGTATTCAAACTTGCAGTATACATTAGGCAAAAGATAGTATATAATGTGAATAAACGCATTACCTTTAAAAAGCATCTGGAGTACACTTTAGCCAAAAGTGCTGTATAAAACATCTATTGGTGCAGTACACTTTAGGCATAAGAATAGTATAAAGCAAACTGCCAGTACGGTTTAGGCAAAAATGTAAGTGCAGGGCATTTCAGACACAAATGCAGTATACAATCTGTTTTGTAGAAGTACATTTTAGAAACAAATTTATGTGGTATAAAGCATTCAAGATTGCAGTATACATTAGGCAAAAGGTAGAATATAATATGTGCTATATTTTAGAAGCATTTGGAGTACACTTTAGGCAAAAGTGTAGTATAAAATCTCCATTGGAGCAAAGTAGTATAAAACATGCAAACTGGCAGTACACTTTAGGCATAAGGGCAGTATGAAGCATTCAAACATGCAGTACATTTTAAGAGCATCTGGAGTACACTTCAGACAAAGGTGTAGTATAAAATCTCTGTTGAAGCAAATTAGTACAAAACATGAAAACGTGCAGTACACTTTAGACATAAGTGTAGTATGAAGCATTAAAACCTGCAGTACATTTTAAGGGCATCTGGAGTACACTTTGGACAAAGGTGTAGTATAAAATCTCTGTAGGTGCAGTACATTTTAGGAACAAATGCAGTATAAAGCATTCAAGATTGCAGTATACATTAGGCAAAAGGTAGAATATAATATGTGCTACATTTTAGAAGCATTTGGAGTACACTTTAGGCAAAAGTGTAGAATAAAATCTCCATTGGAGCAAAGTAGTATAAAACGTGCAAACTGGCAGTACACTTTATGCATAAGTGCAGTATGAAGCATTCAAACATTCAGTACATTTTAATAGCATATGGAGTACACTTTGGACAAAGGTGTAGTATAAAATCTCTGTTGAAGCAAAGTAGTACAAAACATGAAAACGTGCAGTACACTTTAGGCATAAGTTTAGTATGAAGCATTCAAACATGCAGTACATTTTAAGAGCATCCGGAGTACACTTTGGACAAAGGTGTAGTATAAAATCTCTGTAGGTGCAATACATTTTAGGAACAAATGCAGTATAAAGCATTCAATCTGACAGTACACTTCAGGCATAAGGGTAGTATGTAATCTATGTTGCTGCAATATATAATAGCAGCATTTTAGTACATAAACATTCAGCCTGCATTATACATTAACTGAAAATGTAATATATAATCTTCGCATATGCAGCACATTTTAGAAGAAACTGAAGTATAAAACCTTTATTACTGCAGTATACATTAAATGGAACTTTAGTATATAATCTGTATAGAATAACTGAAAGTGTAGTATATATTATGTGTTTCTATAGTACATTTTTGAAGATATTTTAGTAGAAAATATTCATGCTTTTAGTACACACTATCTAAAAGGGTTACTTTATTATTTGTTAATATACTATTTTTTTTTTGGCCTTGCAGCAAAGCCAAGACGTTGTGAGGTCTGTTCTCGTTGCTCCCCCCAATATTTTCATAGTAAATTGGAGCTTGTGAAGTCCAAGATGGAGTCCAAACATTTTGATGCATTGAAGAAGACCCCTTTCTATATATACATGGATATGCCGAAGTTAAGTTCAAGTTTCATTCGACTTGAAGCTATACTTAGGAGGTTTGACCCAAAAAAGCTCTCATTTCATTTTGCGGAGGGGGTTGAGGTTCCTTTTTCTGCAGCTGAATTTTCAATGGTTTTAGGGTTGCCACATGTGGGGCAATCTGTTGACATAACATTGAAGATAAAGTCTTCAACTTTTGAGCGGCTTTTTTCTGGAAAGCTGCAGAATATAACTAGATCTGAAATAGCTAAAAAACTTGAGGAGTATGTATATAAGGATAGTGTGGAGGACTTGAATGATTTTTCTAGGTTGTACATAGTTTTTGTTTTTAATTGTATTTTGTTTCCAACATCTAATTACTGGACTCCACGATTTCTCCTACCATACTTGGACAATTTGTCCAGAGTTGGTCTGTATGCATGGGGCAAAGCTGCATACAGGTTTCTTGTGCAAGATATGAGGAACCATTTAGGAGTAGGTGGAAAAACAAGAAAGAAGTACATTGATGGGTGTACAGTAGGGTTGATGGTAAGTGTTTGCTTCATTTTTCTAATAGCATTGATTATATTTATATTGAAGTGAGTATAATTTTTAGATTTATGAATGACAGGCATGGGTTTATGAACGCATCCCATCACTAGCTACACCAGTGAGTTTGTTTGAGTTTCCACGCTTTTACCGGTGGAAGGATAGCAAACTCCCACAAAATGTGGAGCAGGCAGAGAAGAAGTTGAAGCAAGTTACAGCAGATATGGTAATAATTGTAATAATTCATTATTTGTTGTTTGTATAATAATTTGAATTTGATAATTATTTCCATTGTAATAGGTTGTAGACCTCAACCCTGCTCCAGAGGAGTTAGAATTGGCAGATTTGATCAAGAAATCAGAGGCTGCCAGTACTGTCATGAATGAAGTCCATGTCTGTGATCATACAATATATGAAGCAATGATTGCAGCGAACGGAGAAGAAATTAAATCATTGAAAGAAAAAATTGCTTCAATGGAATACATGGTAATGAAGGAGCAGGGTGAGGAGGAGCATCCAACTGAGGAAGAGACTAATGCGGTGGAGCTTGAGGAGGAAGTTGGTGAATATGTGCATGAGGGGGTACTTGATTTGGTACATGATGCACAGAAAGAAGGGGATGATTCTGAAGACATGGTGGATGAAGAAAGTCGAACCAAAAAACGTCATGATCCTTCAGATTCCCCCAGACCATTGAAGACAGCACATTATATACCAATTGAAGGGGCTGAGTTCGAGGAATATGAGATTGAAGTGGCTAATGTCATGTCTTCGATTGTGATAAATGTGCGCAATCGAGAAGATAGGAAGCGAAAACAGAAATCTCCAGATTTTGTCAGCCCCCCCAGCACCACACCAGCCAAAAGAGCAAGACAAGTGACAAAGACCTACCGTGCTCGTCCTCGTGCACGAAAAAATAAAGAACAAGAGCAGAAGAAGGTGTTGTACACTACTTAATGTTTTATTTTTTTCCTACTTGCATTTCATTTGTAAACTGTCTGTTTGTAATAAGTATTATGATATCTTATACTTGATGGGTTGATATTTGCACTTAATGGATGATGTCTTATACTTCATATTATTGATACTTGCACTTATGTGCTCATCTTTTCTACCTCAGCAGTTGACACTTTACACCCTTTTTATGGGCTTGAGTTTTGTACTCCATGTTGGGGTATTTGTACTTCATGTGCTCGTCTATTCTACCTCAGCAGTTGATACTTTGTTTTTATGGGCTTGAGTTTTGTACTCCATGTTGGTGGTATTTGTACTTCATGTGCCATCTATTCTACCTCAGCAGTTGACACTTTACACCTAATGTGCTTGAGTTTTGTACTCCATGTTGGTGGTATTTGTACTTCATGTGCTCATCTATTCTACCTCAGCAGTTGACACTTTACACCTAATGTGCTTGAGTTTTGTTCTCCATGTTGGTGGTATTTGTACTTCATGTGCTCATCTATTCTACCTCAGCAGTTGACACTTTACACCTAATGTGCTTGAGTTTTGTTCTCCATGTTGGTGGTATTTGTACTTCATGTGCTCATCTATTCTACCTCGGCAGTTGACACTTTACACCTATGTGCTTGAGTTTTGTACTCCATGTTGGTGAAGTCTGTACTTTCATGTGTTTATCTTTTATATTTCAATAGTTAATACTTGGTTCCTATGTGCTGTGTTTGTACCCCAGGTGGCACATGAACCAACCCAGGTGGCAAATGAACCAATCGAAGTGGCACAAGATTCAATCCAGGTGGCAAAAGAACCAATCCTGGTGGTAGATGAACAAGTCACCCCAAAGACTGAAGTGGCCGATCCCTATAAAGGAAGGACTGATTATAGAGGACTTGCTCTTATTCCAGTAGAAGAGCGAGAAGTCATCGACCACTTTGTCGGAAGAGATAATTTGAGGTAACAAAATTTGCTTATTGTTTTTCTATTGGATAAACTGGTATCTGAACACACAATTAACAATTGTGTAGGGTAACCGTCTGGGAAGGAGCAAGACATCTTCTGAATGGAAGAGACTTTTGTGAGCTCTTATTTGGAGGAGAACTTACCGGCGACATAGTGGACTGTTACATGTCGATATTATGTAGCCCATCTTTTAGCAACAACTGTCAGCACAAGGTGTGGTTTACGTCCTCAATAGCGCAGGTATATGACAGTTTCCTAACTTAATTTAGTACACGGTGAGAGATGAGTCTAACCATTTGTTTTATATTTCATAGGCTGATATATTAGACCGAATAGATGAACGCAACATGAAGGATATTACGGATGAAGAATTTGTGGAGATGATGCTTAAGCTTAACAGCTTCACCTGTTCAGATTTGGAAGAGCTGACGGTAGATGTTTTAAACAACTGTCGCTACATAATCCTACCGATTTGCCGGCGCCAGCACTGGTTCTTAGTTGTCCTTGACACATCCACTCGTTCTTTTTTATACATGAATTCAATAATGGCCCCCAGATACAAACCGATAGCTGTTGCCATTGTAAGTTTGCTTTCTTTCCGTACGATTTCCCATTGCAAATTTGTGGAGTCAACAATTGACAATTTTTTTGTAGGCTTCATTTTATTCTCGGTACATTAGGCTTTCACTGGGGAGTCGTGTGGATGAAAAGCTACAGCAGAGGAAAAGTAGGCAGCAAGTGGGTACAGTGGATTGTGGTGTCTATGTATGCCTTTGGGCAGAAGGTTTTGCTAGGGACACCCCCGTGTTCTGGAGGAATGCTGGAACAATTAATGTTGATAAATATCGTGCGAAAATGGCGCATAGAATATTAACTCATGAAAATGCCAGGATTTGAAGCACTTATATGTAAATACATGTGTAACTTGAAGCATAATTGGTTTATAATATTGTTTTGTAGCTAAGTGTAATTTTCCAGTAACTATTTATAACTTAAATTCAACTGAAACAGGGCTGGGAATTTGAATACAAACTTGGGGGCAATGAGGTACAAACCAGGGAAAATGAAAGTATAAAATGTGTTTCGGGGACGGACACTCAAATTCTATTGAGATAAGGCGGGGATCCTGAGTAAAATTCATGAAAACTGGAGTACAAATTGAAACAGATGGTGTATAAAATGGGCTTCGTGGATGTACACTTCAAGAGAATTAAAATCGGGTGGCAGATTCGAGAGCATTTTGGGGGCAATGAGGTACAAACCAGGGAAAATAAAAGTATAAAATGTGTTTCGGGGACGGACACTCAAATTCTATTGAGACAAGGCGGGGATCCTGAGTACAATTCATGAAAACTGGAGTACAAATTGAAACAAATGGTGTATAAAATGGGCTTCGTGGATGTACACTTCAAGAGAATTAAAATCGGGCGGCAGATTCGAGAGCATTTTGGGGGCAATGAGGTACAAACCAAGGAAAATGAAAGTATAAAATGTGTTTCGGGGACGGACACTCAAATTCTATTGAGACAAGGCGGAGATCCTGAGTACAATTCATGAAAACTGGAGTACAAATTGAAACAGATGGTGTATAAAATGGTCTTCGTGGATGTACACTTCAAGAGAATTAAAATCGGGCGGCAGATTCGAGAGCATTTTGGGGGCAATGAAGTACAAACCAGGGAAAATGAAAGTATAAAATGTGTTTCGGGGACGGACACTCAAATTCTATTGAGACAAGGCGGGGATCCTGAGTACAATTCATGAAAACTGGAGTACAAATTGAAACAGATGGTGTATAAAATGGTCTTCGTGGATGTACACTTCAAGAGAATTAAAATCGGGTGGCAGATTCGAGAGCATTTTGGGGGCAATGAGGTACAAACCAGGGAAAATAAAAGTATAAAATGTGTTTCGGGGACGGACACTCAAATTCTATTGAGACAAGGCGGGGATCCTGAGTACAATTCATGAAAACTGGAGTACAAATTGAAACAGATGGTGTATAAAATGGTCTTCGTGGATGTACACTTCAAGAGAATTAAAATCGGGCGGCGGATTCGAGAGTATTTTGGGGTCAATGAGGTACAAACCAGGGAACATTAAAGTACAATCTGCAACAAATAAAGTATAAAATCTGTTTTGTTCAAGTACACTTATTGTAAATGAATAATTATTCTCCACTAATTGTAATGATGGGCAAGTACAATAATTTGAGAGCATCGGATTTGGTGTTGTACGGATTTGCTATGTTTCATAAGGTGGATATGTTCGACAAATTCTCATTTGTTTACATCCATGAAAGCATAGGTATTCTTTCATTACCGCGATTGATAACATTCATCCGTTGAACACTACTGAATAACAACTGAAAATTCTTAATATTATTTTATTCATATTATAAAATATTTTGGTGATTAACTACCAAGAATTCAAAATCAAATCTTTGAACAAATTTCATTGCCCAAGAATATTAGTAAAATTTTGAAGATATTAAGTACAAAGTTGCCCAAGAGAGGTGCAAATGGGGCCAAATCAGGTACAATTATCCAGTTTTGAGGTACAAATGTTGGCTACTTTACTAAACAACATGCTAGGCTGCTATGTTCGCGATAAATCACCCGCTTCATTGCCCAAGCGAGGTGCAAATGGGGCCAAATCAGGTACAATTATCCAGTTTTGAGGTACAAATGTTGGATACTTTAGTAAACAACATGCTAGGCTGCTATGTTCACGATAAATCACCCGCTTCATTGCCCAAGCGAGGTGCAAATGGGGCCAAATCAGGTACAATTATCCAGTTTTGAGGTGCAAATGTTGGCTACTTTACTAAACAACATGCTAGGCTGCTATGTTCACGATAAATCACCCGCTTCATTGCCCAAGCGAGGTGCAAATGGGGCCAAATCAGGTACAATTATCCAGTTTTGAGGTACAAATGTTGGCTACTTTAGTAAACAACTTGCTAGGCTGCTATGTTCACGATAAATCACCCGCTTCATTGCCCAAGCGAGGTGCAAATGGGGCCAAATCAGGTACAATTATCCAGTTTTGAGGTGCAAATGTTGGCTACTTTACTAAACAACATGCTAGGCTGCTATGTTCACGATAAATCACCCGCTTCATTGCCCAAGCGAGGTGCAAATGGGGCCAAATCAGGTACAATTATCCAGTTTTGAGGTACAAATGTTGGCTACTTTACTAAACAACATGCTAGGCTGCTATGTTCGCGATAAATCACCCGCTTCATTGCCCAAGCGAGGTGCAAATGGGGCCAAATCAGGTACAATTATCCAGTTTTGAGGTACAAATGTTGGCTACTTTAGTAAACAACATGCTAGGCTGCTATGTTCACGATAAATCACCCGCTTCATTGCCCAAGCGAGGTGCAAATGGGGCCAAATCAGGTACAATTATCCAGTTTTGAGGTGCAAATGTTGGCTACTTTACTAAACAACATGCTAGGCTGCTATGTTCACGATAAATCACCCGCTTCATTGCCCAAGCGAGGTGCAAATGGGGCCAAATCAGGTACAATTATCCAGTTTTGAGGTACAAATGTTGGCTACTTTAGTAAACAACTTGCTAGGCTGCTATGTTCACGATAAATCACCCGCTTCATTGCCCAAGCGAGGTGCAAATGGGGCCAAATCAGGTACAATTATCCAGTTTTGAGGTACAAATGTTGGCTACTTTAGTAAACAACTTGCTAGGCTGCTATGTTCACGATAAATCACCCGCTTCATTGCCCAAGCGAGGTGCAAATGGGGCCAAATCAGGTACAATTATCCAGTTTTGAGGTACAAATGTTGGCTAGTTTACTGATTCTTTGCAAGTTCGACGATTATGCCCTGTTCTACCACACCTCTTACACTTAATGGCACGCTTCTCAATCTGTGATGGAATCCTCTGTGTCCTTCTCCGCCCAGGCTGAGATCGACAATCAGGTGCATGAATGACGTCGTCATCATCTACATGGAACATATGCATATCAAACGTAGGAATAGGATTTATAACTGCTTGGTATGCTTGTTGATACATCTCAACTCGGTAGTATTGATCTGTGAAGTCATATGGTGAAAGTGACTTTGACTCGATAGAAGCACAAGCATGTATGCATGGTATCTTATCAATCTGCCATGCTCCGCAAGAACAAACTCTGTTATGTAAATCTATAGCATACGATTTGTCTTGCTCAATCACCTCAAAGCTCCAACCGCTAGACATGACAACTTTTAAGTTGCGAGAGCGCATATGATTGATTGCCAACTTTTTCTCTTGCTTGGGACATAATTGACCAACCATCTTATGAGATTCTTCTCTCCTACCATGCATCATAACCATTATTTGCATGCGTATGTGATCAACCATGGCTGCAACTGGCATAAATCGGGCTGGTTTAACCCAATTATTCCAACATTCTGCTTGATTATTGTTTATTACCCCCCATCGATCTCCACTGAATAAGGAGTTTGCCCAACAGGTTGGGTCAGACTGCATAATAAAGTCTCTGGAAAGCGGCATTGACTCCAAGATGCTGTCTATATGTCGGGTATACTCCTGCCTTGTAGGCGCATATGCAGCTTTCATAAAAATAGAACACCAATGTTTCTTGTTATGTAGAGGGTACTTCCTTAATACCTGAATTCAAAATAATAGAACAATAATGGGCTTAATGTTATGAAGTAGAGCTTATTTCACATAATTATCTCACAAACAGAGATAGAGCACACTTACTTGTTTCTTGAAGTTATCCACTAAGTGTCTCAAGCAATATGCATGATGGCTACCAGGAAATATCATGGGGAGGGCCTTAAGAAGACCAGGATGTCGATCGGAGAAGAAAGTAAACCTTGATAAGCCAGGCAAATATTCAGAATCTAAGACACTTCTCAGCTTTAAGCAGAACCACTCCCAATTCATATCATTTTCAGAGTCAACAACTGCATATGCTAACGTGAATAAGTCATCATTGGCGTCCTTACTGACTCGCTGAATAAGACTCCTTTGAATTTATTTTTAATATGGGTGCCGTCCAAGAATATCAATGGCCTGCATCCCCTAAGAAAACCAAGAAGGCAGGCACTAAAACAAATAAATAGCCGACGAAATTTTCGACTGATTGGGTCAATCTCACAGTCTGCAATACTTCCAGGGTTTGTTCTATTCACAGCATCACAGTACCACCTCAACTTATCATAAGATCCCTTCTCAGCTCCATGGATGTCATGCATAGCTAATTCCTTACCCATCCATGCTTTATGGTACCTAAGTTCCACACCATATTCTCTGTGGATATCTTTCAATATGATGCAGGGCCGATAACATGGCTCTGATCTCAATTTATTCTTCACTACATTAGCAACCCAAGCGGAATCGGCTTTAGGATGTCCCCTTGTCCGAAGATTAGCCTCACCACATGTGTGCTCTAGATTACATTTTCGAATGCCAAATAATTTATCAGCTTCATGCCTTGATGCATAGATTCTCCATTTGCAATTTTCATCACTGCAAACGGCTATGATTTTTTTGCTGTCATTTTTCTTGTATTTAAATGACCGCAAAGTAGACACTGCATAATTCTTAAGCATAATTCTGAACTCGTGAGCATCATTGAATGTTTGACCCTCCCCATATATGCAATTCCTCCATGCATCAATTGAGTTGCTAATTAAAGCCAATTCATTGTGCGATGCACTGGTCGAACCGATTTCCTCATCCACTACATCCCTTGAGGATGGCAAATGAAGTATAATTTTAGGCACAATAAAGAACAATTCATTAGTAGAACACTGAAAATTAAATTACAGATTCAGAAAATTGAAGTACAAGTTAAAAAAACGTGACGTACAATTTGTGAACACATGAAGCACACAACATTCTCAAAAAGAGTACAGTTATACGCAAATTGATTTGCAAAATGAAGGAACAGAAATAAAAGAAATGAAGTACAATTTCGGAACACCTGAAGTGTATAAGCGCAACGAAAAGAGTATAAGAATTAAGCGGATTTATGTTCGAACTGAAATATAAGTTCAGAAATTGGAAGTATAGTTTTTCATAAGGTTAAGTACAGTTGCGAAAAAGCTGATTCGACTCTCGCAGTATAAATTTTGGATAACACAACAGTTCACGCTTCAGAATTAAATAATTGAATCGAATAATTAAAGTACAATTTCACATAAAATAAAGTACCAATTCAGGCAATTGAAGTATAGAGCTTCAATGAATGCAGCACAAATATAGATTATATGAATATAAAATGAGGTGTGATTTGATGAAAAAAGGAAGTACAATATTAGACAAAGTGAGGAACAATTTCGGAACGCCTGAAGTGTATAAGCCCAATAAAAATAATATAAAGATTTAAGTGAAATTATTTAACAACTGAAATATAAGTTTAGATATTCGAAGTATAATTTTGGACAATGTGAGGTACAGTTTTGAGCAACTGAAGTATAGATGCTCAGCTTTCGCAGTATAAATTTTAGATAGTACGTTATTACACGCTTCAAAATTAAATAATAGGTTCAGATAATTAAAGTACAAAGTATAGTTTTTCATAAAGTTAAGTACAGTTGCGAAAAAGCTGAAGTATAAAAATTCGGCTCTCGCAGTATAGATTTTGGATAACACAACAGTTCACGCTTCAGAATTAAATAATTGAATCGAATAATTAAAGTACAATTTCACATAAAATAAAGTACCAATTCAGGCAATTGAAGTATAGAGCTTCAATGAATGCAGCACAAATATAGATTATATGAATATAAAATGAGGTGTGATTTGATGAAAAAAGGAAGTACAATATTAGACAAAGTGAGGAACAATTTCGGAACACCTGAAGTGTATAAGCGCAATATTAAAGTACAATTTCACACAAAATGAAGTACCAATTCAGGAAATTGAAGTATAGAACTTCAATGAATGCAGCACAAATATAGATTAAATGAATATAAAATGAGGTATGATTCGATGAAGAAGGAAGTACAATATTAGACAAAGTGAGGAACAATTTCGGAACACCTGAAGTGTATAAGCCCAATAAAAATAATATAAAGATTTAAGTGAAATTATTTAACAACTGAAATATAAGTTTAGATATTCGAAGTATAATTTTGGACAATGTGAGGTACAGTTTTGAGCAACTGAAGTATAGATGCTCAGCTTTCGCAGTATAAATTTTAGATAGTACGTTATTACACGCTTCAAAATTAAATAATAGGTTCAGATAATTAAAGTACAAGTTCAAGTAAAGTGAAGTACAGATTCAGACGATTGAAGTATAGAACTTAGACGATTGAAGTATAGAACTTCAATGAATGATTTACCTGTTTTAATATAATGAAGTACAAATTGGGAACACCAGAAGTGTAGAACTTATGTGAAAAGAGTACAGATTTATATAAAATGTTGTATGATTTTAGAAAATAGGAGTACACTTTTTACAAAGTTGAGAACAATTTCTGAACACTTGAAGTATAAAACCTAAGCAATGGCAGTACAATTTGGATATCTTATTAGTAGAAAACATGAAAGCCGAATTATAGATTTAGATACTTGAAGTACAAGTTTATATAAAGCGACGTACAAGTTAGAAACAATGGAAGTATAGAACTTCAATGAAGAGAGTATATGTTTCTGTAAGTACAATGTTAACTGCAATGAAGTATAATGTGGAACGCTCCAAGTACAGAAAGATTTTCAAATAAACAGAGAGCAATTTTAGAACACTTCATGTACAGAACTTTACTAATTGCAGTAAAGTTGAGATTCTGTAGAAGTATTACCTTAAAACATCACTGCTCTTCTTTTCTCTGCTGCTTGATTCATCCTTTCGGTTTACCAAGATGTCCGCAATGTTCATCTTCAATGTCAAATGTAGTAAGACCATATTCATGACGTCATCGTCATCAGTTAAACTCACGTACAATCTTTGATGTGGAGCTATATATCGCAAGCTGAAGTGCTCGGAATTGATTTCACTCCATTTTCTTGCTAGATTAATGTAGATATCCATTACAGTCGTACTGTCCTTAATTGACATTATATGGAGCTGGTCTTTGTAGCGACAACTCCCCAACACTTGATTGAGTGCACTTGCTTCGCTGCTGGTTGACATTGTCGGGGAAAAAAAAAAAAAAAAGGAAACACAGAAGCAACTGAGAAGGAACTGAGAAGAAGATGGAATTCGAAAATGATGAAAATAAAAAGAGAAGAAGACAATGCAGTTGTCGGGTTAGTGGCGTTTGGCTCTAACGTTGTTCTCGTTTCCCGCTTGTTGCAATTTTTTCTGTTCTTTCTGTTTCTGGTAACGAGCGTTTGTAGGGTTTACTGTTTGCTTGAAAAAACAAGGAAAAATATGATACTTAAGGGCATTTGTGTCAAATCAAGTGGCTAAGGAGTAATCTCTAAACTTTTATTAAAACTAGGGAGTTTGCACTATAAGTTTTTAATTGGGGACTGAACACAAATTTTGAAAGTAGTTTTGGTACTTTTTAATAAGTTCCCCTTAAATTTATTTTAATATTACAGTTGTTAAAGTATATTTAAACACGCAGGAACGGCTTGCCTTGACTGCTTGTTTTTACAAACAGAAACGGTGCACAGCAAATTCCAAACTAGGCTTATGCTTGAATGCTTTAATCAAACGCCGTCAAAAGGCAACTATCCCTCTGCGTGCAGCGGGCGATTCCGGTGAGACTGGCCAATTTTCCAGATTTCGAGATTCCTTAAAACCCACAAGAAGAAAAACCCTAATCTCTATCGATTACGGAATAGGAAGTATTATGATAGCCAATAGTGCATAGGGACAATGGGTATATTAAGAGGCAAATTCTCATTCGTGGCGGGAACTGTGTGCGGTATTTACATAGCCCAGAATTACAAAGTTCCCAACATAAAGAAGGTCGTCTATGAATCTCTTTTTACTGCCAAGCAAGTCGAAGAAAAATACCGGAAGCCCAAGAAGCCTGGCGACGACAACGACGTTTGAAGATCCTAAGGCGGACTTGAATTTTGATGACTTTATTACAGGTGCTTCCCTCAGATTTCTTTCAATTAACTTTTACTTTGCTTGTTTAGTGTAAGTGTGAAAATTGATTGTAAATTGCTTCAATTTGTTGCTGAATTTAATTGGCAAATTGGTTTACAATATGCTTGGATTCTATTGGATGGGCTATTCAGGATATGTGGACATATTGAAAGTATAAGCTGCTGGCATGAGGTTCAGTATAGTTTATTCATTAGCTATGTCCATAGAAAGTGGCAATAAAGTGTCGGAGGGGATACATGGGATCCCTTCTCTTTGGTTAGGAAGGGAGGAGAAGTGTTAGCTAGTCGTCCGGGTCCCAATCAATCCGAGGGGCAGAAGTGCTTTTTAGGTCTGTGTTGTCACAGTATACAAATGTGCGAGATGCTGCTAGAAGGATTTCTCATTTCCCTTAATTTCAGAGTGACAAGAGAGTGGTTTTAGAGGTCAAGATTGGAGTTATAAATCTTGAGAGTATAGACTTACACCTCTCGGAATATGTCTTCATCTGGTGGAATGAGATGATATTGTCTCAGATTTTTGCCCTCTTTACAATGTGGTATGCTATTGTTTGGTCCATTAGTGATTGCAGTCTACTTGGATCATATATAATATGTCAATTCTGATACAGGGCAGTAGGTATAGTCCATCAGGGGGTTGTTTTTGTCATTGAAGAAGTAATGAGCAAATTCTTTGATGGCCATTCGTTAAGTGCACAGCATGAGGGTGCATGCAGATTTGTCTTAAATAGTATGGAATTAGAGTTCAACTTCTTCAATTTTTGATCTTGTTTTCTTTGTGTTTCTCATTTCAGGTTAGAGAGCTAGGATTTGAGGCATCCATGTCTTATTTACTAGTATAAACAGTATTCAGCTTATTGAAGTTTTTTCGCTTCTTTTTCTTGCTGATTACTCTTTTGTTTTTCATTGCTAGAGGATAAGATCTACTGGGAAAACATGCAAGCTTTTTAATTTCAAATAATCAATAATTTAAATGGGTAGAGTCACTTCTTAAGTCGAATAGCATAAGACGACTTACCTAAAAAAGATATATGAATTTTTAAAGTGTTGTGTATTTATTCAAATCCAATATTCGATGATTTAAACAATTCAATTACATGTGTGGTCAGGTATGGTCGGACCAATCCGACTAAGAAAATACAAATTCACATTCCTCCCAAGATAACCGTAGATTAGTCATTAGTGCTAAACAATGTTATTATGTTAATGATAGTAGTTTTTGACAAAAGTGAATGATTAATGAATTGGGAGAAATGTTTGGCAAAGAACAAGCTAAGCTTCAATTGATATTCGAAACAGGAAAAGCGCAAGGTAACCCAAAGAAATGCAACAAATTCTAGGGAAGATATCATGAACAAACATGAAACCCATTTCATAGTATTAGTTTGGTTGGTACACTAGAATCCAGATTGGCGAGAGCCAGAAAGTTGGCTCAAAGGAAGAATCAAGGAAAAACGTTCTGGCCTTATTTCACAGACAGAAATATCTTCTGACAGGGTTAAGTATATGTTATGAGACTCTGAATAACTCAGCCCTTATGGTTTTGTTTGTTCTGAAAATTTGAAAGATGATTGAGCAACTATGCTGGATGTTGCTTTGCAGTGAAATTGCACTTGCCTTTAGTGTTTCGACCTTTAGTCGTTTGATCCTGTATTCAGTCATTGTGCTGTTTTATCATATTTCTGTTTGTTAAATATATGGATGTTTGATCTATGCCTGGTGTTATCATGAGGTTCTGAATTAGATATAGTATTACTCTTGAAAACTATTTGTGGCATATTTTCCTTCTAAAGGATTTTCTATTGATAAAAATGCAACAATTCTTTTTTTTTTTTTTTTTACTTAATTCAGTTTATTTTCTTCAAATACCATCTTCTGTATAAGAAACTGTTTATCAGGAATTTCACTTCTAGAATTTCTTTTAGCACAATATTCTTACAATGGTTTATTCAAATTAGAAAAAGTATAAAGATTTTTAAAAAAACGACCTTTTAAAAATTTAAATATCCAAAAGTCAAAGTTTCTTCTGAATACCAACAATGTCAAAATCACAGTTCCTCATACTTCCAATTCTTCAAAACCGCCTTTCAAAAATTTTAATATCCAAAAGTCAAAGTTTATTGTGAATACAAACAATGTCAAAATTGCCGTTCTTCATACTTCCAATTGTTCTTTGGAGCCTTAACTATATTAAAATTGATTAATTATGTGACTTCTTTACACTTAAGCTTTTGTGAATGAGGCAAACTCCAGCAAAATTAGTTTGGAGTTTGGACGCAATTCTTCCACTGCCCGCAGCATCCAAGTCCTCTCTTCTCACCATTATTGCATTAAGGTGCAATTGCAAATCATGGTCTTACAAGTTCATTTATTTGCATGTATGCCTATTGTCTTTATCCTAGCCATTTACTCATGTATTTTACAAAAATCTATATTCTATTGTTGTTTGAACAGAAAATGGAAGAGCAAATCTATTAGCAGTTTGAACTACACCACAGAACTAGGCTTCACCAATTAGTGTGGAGGTACGATAGGTTGTATTTTTCAGTATTGTGGATATTGGTATGATTTTCTGGAGTTTTAGCTTAAAGAAATACTAAAATTGTTTGTTTTGAGGGGCCAAAAAGAAAGGGAAAAGCGAGGATTTGGTCTTATGTCTAGCTGAAAGTGATTGCATTGGTCCTTCAAGAGTCAATTGTGAAAAGGATACAATTACTTCAAAGCGTTGCCTATACAGCCTGTACCTTTCTCTACATTTATACTCTCCTGACACGCAACTCATACGCTATTTTGTTTGCACAATAAATTGTCAACCATTATGGTTTGTGTAACCTAAATTGATTTTCAACTACCTAGATTGTGGAACTGCAACTTTATTACATGGTATTCTCGTTCCTGGGGGACCATTTGGTTTTAATTGTGGACCTACTTGATCCAAAAGATGATCCCTTCTGGAAAAATTTAGTCAGTGTCGGTATGAAGCATGCAATTATTGAACTTGATTGAGTTTGACACCTTGGTGATGATGTCTTAAAGCTTTAACAGTCTGAGTTTTAAACTGTGTTAAGAGTCCCTGGTCCCAGGCCAGCAGGCCTAATACTATTCACTATTAAATACTCACGCAGGTGAGCAACTTAAACTTTTAAGGGTCTTTCTCCAGCATATAATCATATTTAATAGGCTCGAGATTAATTAATGAGGGTGGTCCAGTCTCTATCCATCACCTAATTTGTAAATTAAGCATAGTGTATGAGTCTCAAAACAAGGGATGGAGAAGCCACAGGTACCTGGTTTTATTTGGTATTTGCTAATGATATTTCACTTTTGTAAAAAGTCAGATTGAAAACGACCTTTCAGTTTTAACCATTACTATTGTAAACAAGACAGACTGAGTATAATTCCCTTAAAAATTTATCTAAAAATTAATAATTATAAAGATTTGCTATAAGGTTAATATTATATCTTCTTGGTAGTCGAGCCATTTATCTTTTCTAGAATTATGTGTTTTCTGAAAATAACAGAATGTAAAGAACGAAAGAGAGTGAGTTATGCTGTCAGTATTGCTTGTACAACAATAGAAAAATACATTGCCAAACTACATGCATAATTATGTACAAAAACAAATAATGAGTAATTTACAATTTTTCATTGTTTTAAGACAAATTTCAATTGTAAAACAACTGTAAAAAGTCTTTTGAGAAAGAGCAAGTTCTAGGAGTTTTTGACCCAACAATGCACTTTGGACTCTTATGTTATCCAAATCACTTCTGAAAAGGACAGAAAATTGGACCGATGTGCATCATTCTTGATTCTCTTGATTCTTCTATCAGAAAAAAGGAACAAATGATAATCTCCAATCCCTTGATAACCATTTTCTCTGGCCTTTTCTGGAGGGACAATGCATAGAATCCCATGTGCACGCAAGAATGTACAATGACACCATGTTATACATGTAGAAAAAAAACAAGGGAATCACCAGAAAAAGGATATATAAAACACCTTTTTCTGTCTAGATTTCAAACGTGATATTCTTCACCACTTGCTTTTCATATTAACTGATGCAACTATATGAAGAGCTGGATAATATAATCACACGAATAAACATCATAATCATACTTCCAACACAGGAGGCCTTGACCTAGGAGGTTCTTGTGTCCGCGACCCTTGAATCTTTGCAGCCACCTCGGCCACAACAAGCCTCGTTAGAAGCAGACCAGCTATCAAGGCTGCCCCCATTAGCATTGTAAATACTGCACTCCAACTCTTAGCTGAAATATATCCCGTTAGCAATGGCCCAATGGCAGCCCCAATCGAGCCCGTTCCATCAATGATAGCAGTAACTGTAGCCAATGCCCTTGAATTGCCCTTTAACGAGCTGTGTGTTCCCAGGTCAGCCGAAACTGCAGTTGTTATTAGAGCATAAGGCCCATTCACAAACATTCCCGTGATCAGCATGAGTATGATGTTCAGAGTCATGGATACATGCCCATAGCTTCTGTAAAAGAAGAGAGCCGGTATGGCGCAGTACATGAAACTTGCAGCCGTTATGGCTCTTGCATCCAAACGATCGGAAATGTGGCCAGCCAGAATTCCTCCAACGACCCCTCCGACATCAAACAATGTGGATAAGTTTCCAGACTCCTCATTTGATAAGTATCTCCCCTCAATTGCTGCAAGTGGTCAAGAATGAAATGGAATAAAAAATATGAACACAGGAAAGGAAATCTGTAGAGAGAACTAAATGGGGGAAAATCATGTACCTGTGTGGCTAATATAGAATGGAAGCCAGTAGAGGAATGTATAAGCCACCAACTTAGCAAAGAATAGACAAAGGGCAAAAGGGGCAACCCCAGGAATCCTCCATGCTTCAAAGAATCCCACAGCATCCTTATCGTCCGACTTTGTTCTTAACAAAGGTTCTGTTATTTCCTCCCCTTCTTTCCTGGGAGACAACCAGTCATCGTCGTCTACACTAGCTCCGACGGATTCGGGGCTAACCGGTAAGAAAAAGAACAGCACAATGCCTACAAAAGCAATACCTAAACCGGGGACAACCATTGACCACCCCCATCCATACTTCAACAATATGGAAGCAACTACAGAACCCGTAATATTACCAAGGGAAGTATGAGCATTCCATATACCCAATATAAGTCCTCGTTTCTTTTTCCCAAACCAATTTCCAACAACTGCAACCACTGAGGGCCACCCAGTGGATTGGAACAATCCGGCAAGCATTTGAACTATCAAATAGTAATAAAACAAGTGAATGTTCGCCCAATATCCCACCCCAAAAAGGGCGGTAAACAAACCGGTTCCAACCATCCCCACAGTTAGAAATATCCTAAGGTCCATCCTATCTCCAACATGTCCAGAAAAGTACATCCCCATAGCATATACAAAAAGGAAAGCCACATCAAGCTCACCAAGCAACGCCGTTCCATCAGAACCATTAAACGGCACCCAACCGGCTCCAAGAACCCACGAATTCCTAGTGCTTTCTAATGGCTTGTGAGCATAAGCTCTTCTCCATGAGAAGGGGGATTTCAAGTCTACATCCGGTGACTGGGGATCGAGAGCACTTTTCACTACACTGGTGGTTTTCCTAGTAGCATGGTAGGTCAAATATGCGAAGAATGTCACTATTAGGACAATGGCTTGATGAGTCTTGTAAGAAATGGCCGATTTTTTTTTGTATTCTACGAATCGGATCCCAGGGGGCTTCCTGTATTTTGTTTCTGGGGCCGGTTCTGGTTCTCCGATTGAACCCATTAATGGTTTGAAAGCAACTTACTGCGTAGAAGGATTTTCTGCTGGCAATCTGAAACAGGTGAACAATGATCCAAATGAGATTTTTCCTCATAAATTTGAGTCGCAAAATCAAGTCGAATTTACAGAGAGAAATTCTACGAAATTCTAAATCCATAAAGAAGTTAGAAATTATATGGATAAACAAAAGCTGATCAAAATAATTAAGTCGGGCATCTGAAAATTCCATGTTTATTATGTAAAATTCTACAAAAAAATCTGTTCTTGTTTAAAGTACAACAAATAAAGCGGACTATAGCTTAATGGATAAGTATACGAATATCTTAAAATAGAGCAAATTTATACGTTTGAGCAGCAATTCAAAAGATTCCCCCTATATTCCAGGAAAATTCTAGGCTTACCGGTCCTTTTACTCAAAAATCTTGACAGCCCATCTGCTCCACACACACACACACGCGTGTGTGTGTGTAAAATATAAATCAATTCGTAAACTGTTAACTTATCCCCGTCACTTAGGACAAGATTAACCAACCCCTCGCCCACACCCACCCCACCCAATCAGAATAAGAAAACAAACATCTTTCTCTTGAAATTGTCAAATCCATATTTGTCTGTGGAAAAGAACTAAAACGATGAAGTAAAGGAAATAAACCCAGGAAATAGAAAAAATCACCAACAACAACAAGAAGACGAAAAATCTCATTCATAACCGTCATCGATTCATCAGCAAGAAAAATAATTTCCTGAAATATGTTGCAAAGCGTGGAAAGACGATGAATTTTCAAGATCAACTAAGCGCAAATAGATTCAGAAGGGAAATTTAAAAAAAAAAAAAATTCCTCGAAAACATTCTTCAAAGTGCATGAAGGCAACGAATTTTCCGACCATATATAACACGTAGATGCTAAAAAAAAATCGTACAATTGCTAAAAAAATTCAGGCAAAAAAAAAAAGGCGAAAACTTCAAAAAAGAAATCAAGAAACTTATAAACAGCATGGGATTAATGCCTGACATGCTTTACCTGAGATTGTCTGAGCTCAACCTTTTTCTCCTTGTCTTTCTCCAAAATATCTATCCCTCTGCCTCTAAAATGTTCAGTTTTTTCTCGTGTTTTTTGCAGTTGCTTGCTGAAGCAAAAAACGAGTCACGCCTGATACTGAGATGCGATTGCCGATGGAGGTTTCATTTATTTAAAGCCGATAATAAGAAAGTGAGTGAAATGTGGATTTCCAAAACCACCCCTAATTAACTTTATATTCGCCGCTCTTGAGATTTGACTTGATGACTGGTGAAGTTGTGGATTGACATCTATGCCCCTCAGTGGATTACATCTATAGGGGCTTCTTTTTTGCCTCATTAATTAATCTTTGTTCCTATGATGTGATCTAATAATTTCTTTTTTCTCTCTTTCTTTATTTCTTTTCCTTTCGGTGGAGGAATTTTTTTATTATTATTATTTTTGTCAATGGAGGGGGAAAGGAGGGGAGGTTGTCAAAAATTAGGAGTGTCAACGGGACGGGGTAGGAGGGAATGGGGATGGGGATAGGCTTCCCACCCCCGTCTTGCTTCTCTAGGGAGACGAGTACCCACGAATTTGATAATTTTTTTAATTTATCAAATTCATAAAAAGTTTTAGAAATAAAAAAATACTAAAATTTTTCAATAATATAAATTACTTTCAAAATTAAAAGATTCTCAAATATAAAAACATAACACATGATATTTAATTATATTTTACAATAAAATATTAAAAGATAAATAATACATAAATATAAATTTTAAAAAAAGCATAACAATTCGTCAATTTCTCTAAAAAGCTCTCCATTTAAATTGTCTCCTACAAAAATATATGCATTTTAATTATATATAATATATTTATATTTGCATATAAATATAATAATAATTTAATTATTTAAACGGGTTACGAGTACCCGCGGGGATGGGGACTATGATCCCCGTCCCCACCCCATTTAGCAAACGGAGATTAAATTGTCCCCCACCCCGTCCTGTGGGGAGAAAATTCTTCCCGAATCCTTCCTGTTGCAGGGAATTCCCCACAAGTATTCATAAAGATGGGTATTTTTGTCATCCCTATCAAAAATAGGCTTTGTACCCAGGAAATAAAAATAAAAATAAAAAAGAGAAAGTAAAATTTAAAATAGGTAAAATCTATAACACCCCCTAATTTCCATGCGAGAATGATCCTCTTCTAGTTAAAGGCTAGAGTATGGAAAAGAGTTTGTATTAGGAAGTTTAGATAGATCTGATTCTTTAAAAGTTTTGAAAATATAAAATATTAGAGTAGTTGGGATTTGTCCAATGAAATTTTTTCTACCCTTAACTCAACAATTAGTGATAGGAGAAAATTTGAAATATATATATATGTTAGTTTTTTTTATTAATACACATGCACATTAAAAGTGTACTAGGTTTGGACATCATCCCACATTTTTGTACGTCACTAATGCCATTATTGGATCAAAAGTCACCTGACAAACAAAAGTTTTTAGTTAATGCATAATTGTTAATGTTCGATGTAAGAAATTTATAATAATTAAATATTACTTAACAGAGAACTGATTAAAAATGTAGCTTAATTTGCAGCTTTCAAACGAACAAAATTTAAAGGATATAATTATTTTAATTTCAAGTCACATAGAATCAAACTCAATTAAAAATATATGAGTTTTAGAGTGTTTGAACATTTATTAAAAATTTTAGGGATATACAAGGAGCTTGTTTGTTTGTAAATTGACAAAATATTTTTCAACTCTCAAAATACAAACAAACAACTTATCATATTCTTCAATCTCACTATCCAAATTAAATACACCCAAAAAGACCCAATCTACATATACACATACATAAATAATTTTAAAATATTAATTTCACCCTACTAACCCAATAAAAAAGTTATTGATATAAAATCTTGTCCCCTATTAAAATACAAACAAACAAATAACTTTCTCCCAATTCATTTTTCATTTATCATCCTAAACATAAATAAATAACCATCACATTCTCCTACCCCACTTTCCAAAAACTATTTTATCAAAATATTTTGACAAAATACTCTAATTCATAAACAAACAAGATGATGACATTCCCTCATCACCCATCTGACTTGTGTGGAAATTTACAAAGAGAAACTTCATTATGACGATAACATTTACTTTTGAATTTTTAAGAATATCATGAGTTTATAATTCAAATATTTAATTGTTCCGTGCAATTATGAAAATGTAACACGCGAAAGGCACAATGAACAACTTTTTAGTACTATAAAATTGATGGAGAATTAATGATCTCCTAAGATTGTCAACAATGCTGTTGCTATGCTAAGAGTAGAACTTAATTCTATACATTTCTCTTGGGATTTCAATGCTGCCATTAATTACAAAGACATTTACATAACTCAAAACATATTTTATTATTTTTCAAAGACTTGATTAAACGTTGAACGTCTCATTAATCGATGATTTTCATTAAACACAGTCAAAGTATTATGGTAATTCCACTAATTTTCTTGACATTCTTGTCGTAAACACGTGAACCATGTTCAAGGTCACTTGATTAGATTAATGAAGCACCTCAATAAGACACGCACAACCTAAAATTATGACATATTTTCCTTATAGAATATTTAATCTCTTCTTCATCATTTCCAACTTTTTGCTTGTAGTGCTTCTCATATTTGGAACCCAACAACTCAAATTGCAATATTCTTTACTTGCTAGTGATATTTACTATATATCTATATAATATAAAAGAATTAATAATAATATATTAAATGATATTGGAAAAAGTTTATTCAAATAAACAAAATTGTTTATTTTGTAATGCAATCAAAACTTGTCTCATATTGGAGGAGTCAAAGATTTTAAGGTACAATTTATAATTAAGTTATTTCTGTCTTTCATTTGTGAAGCTTTTTCATAAAGACAAAACTCTCTATTGCATGTGATGTTCAAATAATATATTTATAGAAATAAGTCTTTTATATTTGACAGTAAATTTAACCATTCTTAATTAATGTAATAAGAAGAAGACGGGCTGAAACATATGTAGTGGTAAAACGAGGAGACAAATATGAGGATAGGCGAAATGAGAAAAGAATCAAGTTGCTCTTTTAAGATGAATTCATGAGTTTTTATCTAAAAATAGGTGCAACAAATTATAGCTAGGTAGCTTTTGTGATGCAATAGTTCAACTTTAATTGCGCCTAGAGATGATAATGGGGCGGGTCAAAATCCAAATCCGAGCTCAACCCATCTCGAATGGAACAGGTTTGTGGTGGCTAAACGGGATATGAGACGGGGTACAGAGCGCGATTTTCATAACCCGAATTATTTGGGGCGGGGTATGGGGTTTACCTAACCCATCCCAAACCCACCCCGCCACCCCGCACCGTATAAATATTATATATATAATAATAAATATATTATATATAATTTATTTTATATTTTTTGTTTCAGTTTACCATTATTAACTCATAATATATACAAATTTGGATGTTATGCTGGTTATTATTTTAATTATACTCTTATCTCCTATTTTACTTCTAAAATCTTATCTTGTTTGCATAGATTTTTCATTTTTCTACTTGAAATTTGAATTTTAATTGTTGTCAAGTGGTTCTGATTTAATGTTTTCACTCACTGATTCCAATTGTTCTAATTCTTTCCTAACTGATGGATTTAACCCGCCAATCCGATGGAATGAGGTGGGGTGGGGCGGGATATGGAGTGGAGTATGGTCTCACGTAGATCTGGCAATTGGGTACCCATGAGTAACCCAATTACGGGTACCAACAGGTTGAGTAAATTTATCCATTTTTTAATGGGTACGAGATATGGGACCCATTACCCATCCTCATGGGTAACAGGTAACCTGCGAGTACCCGTAATTTTTATTTTATTTTATTATTATTATTATTATTATTATTTTATAATATTTAAAAATAAACTTGATGTTACTCAAATATTAACTAAATAAAACTACAAAAAAAAAGACTACAAATTTCAAACATTAAATTGAACAAATACCTAAAGCATAATAATAATATTGTAGTTTAAAACTTATATCTTAAGTATTTAAAATCTACCAAATTTAAAGTACAGTACATCACATTCAAAAGTTCAAACTTAAATTCCATTACATGCCAAAAGTTTTTTGAATTGAAAATTTAAATATCAATCAAACGTTGTTGTTCTTGTGTAAAAAGATGTTGCATCCATAGAAATATGCACAACAAGTTGTTTTAGGATATAATTTAATTTAATTTGCTATAGATTTTTAATTTATGAAATCAAAAATTAATATTTAGATTTAAAATATTTATATGTAAATATATATAAATATATAATATATATATAAAATATTTATGAGTTATCCGCGGGTTGGGCCAAAAGATGGCGAGTAAATTTGGGTACGGGTAAAATTACCCGCAATTTTTTGGGTA
This sequence comes from Jacaranda mimosifolia, assembly GCA_018894105.1. Classification (NCBI taxonomy): domain Eukaryota; kingdom Viridiplantae; phylum Streptophyta; class Magnoliopsida; order Lamiales; family Bignoniaceae; genus Jacaranda; species Jacaranda mimosifolia. The sequence continues at coordinate 29,611,408 of CM032125.1, read as the reverse complement.
AGAGAAACAAGGCCCATTACCCGTATTTTTTTGGGTACCTACAGGTATGAGTTGGATTTTGCCAGGTCTAGTCTCACGGGGCGGGGTATGGAGCGAGCCAAGCCCGCCCTAAACCCGGCATCCCTAATTGCGCCTCAACCAAAGCGTATTATTAGGTGAAGTAGAAGTTATATCATATACTTTTAATTGAATTCAAAAACTAAGGTTATGTTTGGTTGCAAATTGCCAATTTATTTTTCAACTCTTAAAATATAAACAAATAAAACATAAATATTCTTCACCCCCGCTCCCAAAATACACTCAAAAGGCCTAAAATACCTTCCAATTCATTTACTACCCATTTCCCAACATCTAGTCTTTTCATTTTGTGTCCCCTACCCAATCTACATATTCACATATATAAATAATTTTAAAATATCAATTTCACTTTACCAACCCCAATAAAAAATTATTGATATGATATTTTGTCTCTTTCCAAAACACAACTAAACAAATAATTTTCTCTAAAAATATTCTCCACCTACAACTTAAAAGAGAAACAAACAACCATCACATTCTCCAACCCCACTTCCCAAAAATTATTTTGTCAAAATATTTTAAAAAAATGCTTCAATTTACAACCAAACATAACCTTAGAAAATATAAAGAGAAAAGAGAATATGGTTGTGTCTATTCTGATTAAGACCAAAGTCCCTTTGTATAGTATTCATATTTATAGGTATTACAAGAAGTAATTTTTCTTAATTTAAACATAATTTTTCGTTATTGCAAATCATATATAGGTTATAGAGTTATAAAATTTATAAGAAGAAGAATATTTAATTCTATGTTGGAAAATGTACAACAGCAAGTAATAGATCTCTTCCACATTCTTTCCTCCTGCATATTAAGTCGGATACTTCTTTATATTTCAAAATTTATTCTAGAGAGAAGATAATAAGCAATGATAATGAAGATTCATTTTTACTACGCCTTAGGTGACTCCTTATCTTCTCTAATTAAGTTATCGTTTATGAGTTGTCAGATTTATTCGAAATACAGACATATATGGTGCATGGTTATCTTCAATTCGTACCATAAGGTGTTGGATTAAATTTCGCAATAAACGCGAAATATATAATGATTAATTTTTTTTTAAAAAATTATGTGGGCTACGTTATTTATTCTAGAGAGAAGATCATAAGCAATGATAATGAAGATTCGTTTTTACTACGCCTTAGGTGACTCCTTATCTTCTCTAATTAAGTTATTGTTTATGAGTTGTCAGTTTTATTCGAAATACAGACATAGATGGTGCATGGTTATTGTCAATTCGTACCATAAGGTGTTGGATTAAATTTCGCAATAAACGCAAAATATATAATGATTAATTTTTTTAAAAAAAAATTATGTGGGCTACGTTATTTTTATTAAAATATGCAACACGAGCTACGTGCAATTTGAAGGTAGGCTGCGACTTTTTCCGAGCTAATGGCACACCGAGCTCATCTTAATTCAACTCATGCCCGCGTAAGAATTCATTGAAAAATTAGCCAAATGCTAATGTCTAATTAGTTACGTAGAAAGGAAGGAAAACTTTGCATGATGTGTACAAAAAGACAGATGGGCTTCAAGTGCAAGTCAAAATCCAACCCTTTAATTTCACATCAGGTGAGAAAGTGAGGGTTTTGGATTTTGTTTGATGAAAATTCATGGCCACTTATTCAACTGCCTTGCAGTTTGGCTCAAAATTGAAACCGTCTGTATGTATATATAATGTATTTTAATTAGTTAAATTAAAGTCTAAATTTCCTGTCCACAAGCTGTCAATTTTAGCAATTTCTGACAAATACTTAGCGATATAAATGAGATGAGACGATTCACGACCAATTTGAGTTCTACTCAATAGAAGTAACCTTTTCAAGCCCGAGTAGACTTGAGTTTGGGCTTTCAGTCAAACGAGCTAAGTCGAACTCAGTAATATTCGACTAGAAAACCTTACGAGCCTAATCAATTTTTTTTATTATATATATAGTTATAAATTTTATTTTTAGGAAGATGACAAATTTTTTTGAAAAATTTATAATTATAAATTTTATTTTGAGTCTAAATGAGTTCGAGCTAATCCAAACTTATATGAGCTCGAGCTCTTCTTCTTCTCTATAACAAGCCTTATCGAGGCCCGAGCCTTTATCTATTTAACCAGTCGACCTTGAGTTGGGTTGGGCTGTTTAAGCTTGACAAAGCTCAAATTCGAGTTCAAACTCACAAATCAATAGATGAGCCAAACTTGAACTTGCTAAATTCGGAGTCGACTCGACTTGACTTATTTACACCCTTACACATTCCTCCCTTCTTTAGGAAATCTTATCTTGCTTATCTTGCATTAAGTGAAGTATTTTTAGTGTATTTTATCAGCCTATTTTTATCATATAAATGCGTGCAAAGGTCTCGCAATTGTGCCAGAGATATAGACTATTATTTATTAAAGGATAATTAAATAGAATTTTCGCAATCTTACCATAGAAATCAGTATATATATTTCAAAGAGCGCGGACGGTCATGTCTTTGAGGACTTCTTGCATGTGAAAATTATTCTTTTCAAAAAATTAAAAAAAAAAATAGTGGACTTACACTCGATGGTGGTCCACCTTGAAAAATGTCAGCCATTATGATTATTATGTATTAATTATTGCTAAATGCATAGAAGCTGTTTATCATATTTTGTAATGGATATCTAAGTTCGAATTTATTTTATCTTCAAAATACGTTAATAAGTTAAAAAAATAATATTTAAATTATATTACACCAAGCATAAATAAAAACATTAGTATTACATAATATCTAAATTATATTACACCTAGCGTAAATAAAAAACATTAGGATTACATATATTCTAAGAATACTAAGTAAAATTTCAAGTTTAAAATTGAAGTGTTAATTTAAAAGAAAAATTACTCTCGTTATATCATAATCAATTTCGCAACACACAAAACTTAAATTATTACATATTTTTTCAAAAATTAAATAAAATTATACAATTACTTTGTATTTTATGCTAAAATCTCACGAAATTAATAATAGAGTATGGAAACTTTCCCTCAAAAATGAACTTATCCGAAAAAAAAAGAAGAAAAGAAAAACTTTTAACCATCTAAATCGGGTGGGGGCGAAAAGGTCAATCCAGCTCCCAGCAATTTAAAAATAGCTCCGATGATAGGTCGGCATCTAAATCCCCCAGGAGGGACAGTTTGGTCATTTACTCAGCCGGCTTGATTGACACTTGAAGGAGGAGGAAAACCATGGGTATAACTTATAAGGATATTCGCATATAGAGAAGCATAATTCCTTGCGTGTGATTGTATATTCTCTGGCTCTGCTAAGATTCTCTTTCTTATTTCCTATTTTTGCCCTTATACTCATTAATGCACTGGTGGGGGCCCGCCTATCCGACGTGGAAAATCTGGAGCCAAGAATAGAATGACGTGGAATTTCTATTGGAGGAACTTTTCAGATTTCTATTGGTGGGCAGGTGGTCAGCATTCTTGGCTCTCTCGCCAGTGCTTGTCCGAATCACAAGGGGAATGTGGAATATTATAGGACATAGGTTAAAAGATCGATTAAACGGTAATCTAATTTGATTGATTCATTGGTTGTGGATTAATTAAGATTAATTAAGGTTTGGGACAATGGGGAGTGGATCTGTGGGGAGTGTTTTACTAAATCATATATTAAACCTTGGGATAATGTTGAGAATTAAGACAACGGGTTCCACGCGTTTTAATTAAAATTTTTAGTCGACACTCGTTGACCTTGTAAATTTGAACTCAAATTTGAGTGCAACTTGTTTAAGCTACTTTTTTTGTGTGTAAATGAATTAAGTTAACTAATAAAATATTGCTAAATAAAATATTATTTGAAAAGCTCTTTTATTATGTAAGGAACTATATAACATAATATATGATTCTGGATCTATATATGAAATCAAATAAAAATCTTAACAATTATTAACCTAAAAATTCATATAATTCAACGTTAGAAGACACGTCCTTAGAAATTACAATTATTTTAAAAAAAATTAATAGTATGCAATTAAATTGAATATGCACCAATAAACTTGTCACATCATACACGATGATGTTAATATTTTATATATCATCACATCATCGTGCTTAGGGATGCAAATAAGTTGAGTGGAGCCGAACTTTGACAATTTTTTTAGGCTTGAGCTCGACGAGCTTAGAAAATTGACGCTTGAGCTCGACTCAGCTCGACCTGATTCGTTAAGCTTGACGTTTTGATAAAATTATAGGTTTGAGCTCGAAACGTAAAATTATTTCATAATATATAAAAATTTAATATATTATTATAATTTATATATATAACTATTATTTAAGAAAAATACAGGTTCATGAACTTACGAATAAGAATTATTTGGTTCGAACTTGATTCAAATCTTATATGAACTTGACTCGATCTGAAATTTTTCAAATTTGAGTTCGAATACTTTTCGAATCAGCTCGTCAAACTTGGAAGCTAACTCGATTCGATTGCATCCCTAATCATAGTCTCATCCAATAATGCGTAATTCATTTAAAATATTTTTTAAATTTTTTCGTGATTATCAACAATGACAACGCTTCATCTTTTTTGCTTTCATTTTCCCCTCCCTAAACTTTGAACTTTTGGGGCAGGACAAGACAGCATATAATGGGCCTTTTGGAAACTAAAACGAAGTTTCGTAGTTTGGTTTTATTCAATCTATAAGTTCCAAATGTCGCATAACTTTCTTATCCCTGACTTCTTCTTGGACATGTCCTGTATTTATGCCTATTAATTTGTATAAAATCAAAACAATTTGGGCCTATGCTATTTCTGTCCACTTCTGTTAGAGCTCATGGAATGGAACAACTCTGGTGTGAGGGGTCCCAATCTAGATAAGTTGATGTGCCAATCATATGTAACTTGGTCTATATATTAGGATAATATCCTGCCAAAAATGGGAAATATTTGTGGTTATATTTGCAAGTATATACTATTTATTCTAATTTTTTTTTCTTCATCTTTTCTTTTATTTTCCACCAAGTTCTTTTTTCAATAAGAACTTGGGTTGACATTAATCTTGAACTTGAAAGTTCGAGTTGAATTGAAATATTCAAAGTTGAAATTAAGAATTTCAATAATTTCGGTATCTAATAAATTTGATATTTAAATTTCATATATTAAATTATTACGATCTTGTTTCGTCTTTAAGTAAGTTTTTTCTGGTGAAAACTCATCAAATTCATTTTTTTTTTTTATTGTTATTAAGTGTCAAAATATTTGCAAAACTTTCTCCTAATGTCTACAAAATTCTAGAATTTTCTTTGAACTTTCTCTGAGGTATTAAATTGATGTAGGATTTCTTATAACCTTCTGAAACCATCAGGTACTTCTGAATTATGTATAGATTTCAAAATATCAATTTTATGATATTATTCTGCTTCTTACAAAGTTCAAAGTGGTTTTATAGGATTGTGGATTTAGAATAAATTTAATTTAAAAAAAAACAATTTTAAAATTTAATAATATTAAAAAAATTAAAACTATATTTTCATTTACTTTACAAAATCTCAATACACACTCTCATGTCTCTTCTTATATCAAACTTAAATATATTTAGAAGATGAATAAAACATGAATAAGTATGAAAAACAACCAAAAGGTTCTAAATTGACAGGATAAAGCTAGGAAAAATAAGTATAATATACTCAATAAAGAGTCGTAAATATACAAAATGATAACTATGTTCATAAATGAATATGAACAGCATCTGGAAATTAACAAAAAAATACTAAAACATCTAAAATGAGCCTAAGTGGTACATAGACATGTAAAACAAATTAAATATCCAGAAAATGTAAAAATAATGTATGAATATGTAAAATGATTAAAACATACGTAAGGAGTTAAAAAAGGCATAAACATGAAAATTATAAAAAAAAATAAAAATTTAAATGATTAAAAGTACATGTATATATAAAGTCACTAAACTACTATAAATATTTAAAATAGCATATTAACAAAGAGAGCAATTAAAATATATTAATTGTTAAATTTATTTTATATAACTAATTTAAGTTAAATTCTAATTATATTGGATCAAATGACCCAATCCATACCCAGCCCATTTTTAATTCATGTCATACACTCATACCCAAGTCAAACTCAACCTGCACATTTGTATCCCAACCCACTATACATATACAGAAATACTTTATGCACGTGCAATTATTAATAAATACAATAATAAAATAATATAAATAAGAGATAATATAGTTGTAGAAAATTAGATAGAAAAAAATTTACAGAAAAAATGAAAAAATGTATAATAGTCATTAATTATTGTGGCACTAAGTGGTAGTAGTGGGGGTAGAAATGGGGTGGTAGTTATTCTATAGTTATGGGGATAAAAAATAAAAATGAGAATATTTTAAAAAAGTATTTAAAAACACACCAAAAGGGATACACTTTATTAATTTATACTATATAAAATAAAAAGCCCACTTACACTCACAAAGTAGCGGTTATTGTGCTGCTATACCAAAATGTGTTTTACCTAAATAACCCTACATTTATCTATTTAATTCTTTTTTAATTTTAAAAGAGTACAGAACTCTCCACTTACTCCATTTCCCCATTACCAGTAATTTGTTCCCCACTCATCAATTAGTCATCCCATTATCCATAACTTCCAAGTATTTTCAGCCATGGCTAGGATTTTCTAAGGTAATATTCTCCGATATTATTGTGAAGGTAGTAAATTAATCTCCCGTATTACTAATAATTCTACTTCTTTCTTTTAATAAATTGAAGCATATTATTTTCTTTGCAAGTTATATTTATTCCTTTGGCTCCTATGCAAATATATTTAGATGTGTTTTTCGTGTCCTCTCAATTAGGATTATTTTGTTGAATTTAAGTTCTTTTGTATATTTTATTTGTCGATTTAATTTTTTATTTTATTTTTACTGTTTTTATTTATAGTAGATAACAATAGTTATGTAGTCTAAAATGGGTTTCAGACAATTTAAGTATGGTGGTGTAGTTCACTCATCTTTGTCATTTTATGTAGTATAGATGATAAATTTACAAAAAAAAAATATTACACCTAAAATAATTAATGCGTGTGAAGATGGCGTGCAAAGTTCGCTAGTAGAATAAATATACAAACTCTCTAAGAAACATAAAAAGTTAGAAGTATACATAAATACCTAAAATGACTTGAGAATATTTGATTATTTCGTACTACAAAGTACAAAACAATTACTATAAAGTGAATAAAAGTAAATCTTTAAACAATATTTGTGGGAAATGGCGTCCAACGGAAACGCCATCTATTTCCGGCGGCTTCAGCGGCACTTATTACTTTCCGTTGCGTCTTTCTGTCTGCTTGCTTACAATTGGGGAAATAACGAATTATACAGTGGCACCTACTTTTCGCTTTTCATATTTTATTACAAGCTTGCATTTCCCGACATTGACTCTTAAGATTAATTTTTAAAATTTTTGCTTAGTTCCTACTCGGTTGATTCCGAGGAATTGTATTGTAATTGTAACATTTTCTCTCTGTTTGGGTGGAATGAACAAAGAAAATGATCAAGTCGATGTCAATGAACATTTGTCTGAACAAGGTTAGAGGGAAAATGTCTAGGATTTATGATAACTGGGAGAGGCTGGTTGCTGCTGTTTTGAAAAAAGAGCAGCTTTAATTTGGCAACTTTTCCATGATCAGTCCAGGAGCCCCAGCATCCTTTCCGACGCATCTGATCTTAGTTCTAGCTTCCATTTAAGTTCTCCCCTTCATGATCTGGCCGCAAGCACCCCCACATATTGGCAGCAAACTGAAAATGAAGTTTCGAAGCCAAAGTTGGTTTTCCTTACAGATTTTAGTCCTGTTTTTGATGTTGAAGATGTATTCCTGGCTTCTACAAAGTTTCTTGGGAAGGGAACTTTTGGGATCTCTCACATGGCTGCAATGGATAATGGGGTCAAAATTGTGGTGAAGAGATTAAGTTCCAGAGTTATTTCAGAACCGGAGTTCAAGCGTCACATGGAGATTGTTGGAAATGTTAGCCATGAGAATGTGGCTCCATTAAGGGCTTACTATTCATCAAAAGATGAAAGACTAATGCTGTATGATTATTACAGTAATGGGAGCGCTTTTGCACTGTTACATGGTACGTCGAACTCTTTAACTTCTGTTGTTATTGTAGTGTTCTTTATTCATGTGAAGAGAAATTCTATAAAAGCATAAATGTTTGTCAAGTTCTATACAAGATTTTGTAGTAATGAGTCTCTCTTTCAAGATTGCGCGTTTGATTGTGGACAACGGTATGTTGGGGTGATAGATGAAGTTTATCTGTTAAGGGGTGTAAATATCTATTAATGCCCCAAGTATGCAATATTTAATGGAAAAATATCATCAGTTAGTCTCATTTATACAAATTTGTCTTAGTTTCTGGCCACTGTATAGATCTGGCAAAACAGATAAGTTTTGCATTGCGGATGCCATTTGATTATTGGTTTATTTCCTAACTTCATCAGAACTAAAGATACTAGCTTTAAGGATTTCAACCGTCTAGAGTTTGAATGCATCACCCATAGTAAGTCTTAAGAATGCCATTTTGATCACTTGTTATATTCTAGCTTAAATCAAAACAATGCCATCAGTAAGTAGGCAAAACGTGAAATATGAATGATCTGATGCATCGCCTCATGTTTGCAGGACAAACTGGTGAGAATCCTGCCCTTGTGGACTGGGAAACAAGACTGAGAATTGCTATTGGTGCAGCAAGGGGTATAGCCGAGATACACACACAAAATGGTGGAAAGCTTGTCCATGGAAGCATAAAATCATCAAATATTTTTCTCAATCCACAACACTATGGTGGTGTGTCAGATCTTGGCATGGCAAACATGATAGCAACAACATTCATGCCAACCTCACGGTGCTATGCTCCAGGAGTCAAGAATACGCAAAATGTGTCCCAAGCATCGGATGTCTCAGCTTTGGGATTCTTCTACTTGAACTTATCACTAGAAATTCTCCTGTGGATGTCCCTGGTGGTCAAGAGGCTGTTGACCTAGTCAAGTTGGTTAGTTCTGCAAAAATCAAGGAGAGGACTGCTAAGGTATTTGATGCAGACATATTGAAGCATCCTATAATGAGGGAACATATGGTAAAGATTTTGCAAATAGGAATGAATTGTGTCGCTAAATCCCCAAAGCGAAGACCAAAAATATCTGAAGTAGTGAAGATGTTGGAGGTTCTTAAAATGATGTACCAAGGAAGTGTTGTTCAATCAGGAGGAAAATTAGTATTTCTTGAGGATATTAATCCGACATTTGACCTTAAGGATATGTTAAGAGGTTCCGGTGAGTATCTTGGGAGAGGAATATTTGGGACTTCTTACATGTTAAGATTGGACGATGGACATACTATTATGGTGAAGAGACTCAAGGATGTGAATGTTACATTCAAAGAATTTCAGCAGCATATGGAGGTCATTGGTAGAATGAAGCATGAAAATGTTGCTGAATTAAGGGCATACTACTTTTCGAAAGATGAAGTGTTCTTGGTATATGATTACTACAATCTGACCAGTCTATCTGACTTGCTACATGGTACTTTGAACATCACATAATAGCAAGCTACTCTGAAATACAATTTCATGGATAAAATTTGAAAGTGATTATAATATAATCCATTTCCTTTTTAATCTTGCAGGGAGAAAAGGCACTAAAATGACACCTTTAGACTGGGAGAGCCGACTGAAAGTTGCGGTGGGTGCAGCAAGGGGTATTGCTCACACCCACAGACAAGATGGTGGGAAGCTTGTGCATGGAAACATAAAGTCCTCAAACATTTTTATCAACAGACAACGATATGGAATTGTGTCAGATGCTGGATTGGCAAAACTGATGAGGCCCATCAGACAGTCAGTTATGCAAAATCAAGGCTACTCTGCCCCAGAAGTCAAAGACTCCAAGAGAGTGTCCCAGGCGTCTGATGTCTACAGCTTTGGAGTTTTGCTTCTGGAACTCATCTCCGGAAGGCCATCTCTACAAAACTCGGATGGTGGTGATGTCTTACTGCTAGTTGATTGGATTCAATCTGTAGGTCATAATGAGTGGAGCTCTGAAGCGTTTGATCCGGAACTTCTGAGGTATCCAATTAATCGCATAGTGGCAATGGTGCAGTTGTTGGAAATCGCAATTAATTGTGTTGCCATTGTACCCGAGCACAGACCTAAGATTCCAGAAGTTGTGAAGATGTTAGCAGAAATTAGTAGGATCGAATCAAGACTGGAAGATCCACTGGAAGATCTATGCCTGCGCTGACACCACAAAATGGAGTTGGGGACTTCCATTCTAAATTGAAATTTATGAACATATACTTCAGTTTTGTCTTCTTCTGGTCACTCATGAACTCAAACGTTAATCTCTGTATTGATAATTTGGAGAAGTTATATCTCGCATGGTTTTCATGCTTAACTTGTCCGAATTAAGTTCATATTTGTGCCGGGGCTCAAAATGTCATGATTGTTGATCTTGATCTCTTTTGGCTCAAAGTTCATTTATAACCCTAATCTTGATTATGCAAGCAAGTTTAGCTTGCTAAGTTCCACTCTCAGTTCCCCTTGTTTGAATTAGATGAAGATTTGGGGCCGATCAACAGGTTCTATACAAATGCAGTCTATTTGTTCAACTGGTTGGGTCTACAATTGAGTTGAATTTTTGGTGAATTAAGATGTTTCAGCCTTCGAAAAGTGTCACTTCTAATAATTCAACAATTAGTAGTAGGAATTTTGTATTAGTAGATAAAGTTATATGACATAGTCAAATTTCTGGTATGTTTTGCTTTAGAATAATTTGATTCAGAATTAAGTAATGGCATGTAAAAAAAGTAATTCTATTTAAAAAGCTCTTTTTTTTTTTTTTTGAAACACTCTTTTATTATTTAAAAAACTGAATAGCTTGATACATGATTTGGGACTTGTATATGAAATCAAATAAAAACCTTAACATCATTAACCTGAAAATCGAAACTTATTCATAATATTAGGTATACCTCTATATTAAAAGACACATCCTTAGAAGTTATAAATATTTTTCACAATTGATATTATGAAATTAAATGGAATAGGCACCAATTAAAATCGTCAAATTATTAAAAATGATACTAATATTTTACTTTATGACATCATCATATTTTTATCTAATAATATATAATGCATATATGTAAATGTAAAATTTAAATTTCAAATTCTAACGATTTTTAAATGTATGTGTTGTATAAATAAAACAAATGGTCATATAAAATTTTCTAATTTTTTTTTAAAGAGTCTCAACCATGACAACACTCCATTGTTTAAAGTTTTTTTTTTTTTTTTTTCCCTGCCTAACTTTTGAACTTTTGGGACAGGACAAGACAGCATATAATGGGCCTTTTGGAAACTAAAACGAAGTTTCGTAGTCTGGTTTTATTCAACCTCTAAGTTCCACATGTCCTATAATTTTTCTTATCCCTGACTTTTTCTTGGAAATATCCTGCATTTATGACTATTAATTTGTACAAAATCAAAACAATTTGGGACTATGCTATTTCTGTCCACTTCTGTAAGAGTTCATGGAATGAAGCAACTCTGGTGTAAGAGGCCCCCAATCTAGATAACTTGATATACCGATTAGGGATGTCAATGTGGAGGGTTATATTGAGGATTCTTGGTCCCGTCTTCATTTTTATTTTTCAAATTAATTTTCATACCCCTTTCCATGCTTGATGGAAAGGAGAACTTTATATCCATCTCTACGTTCAATGAATGCAGGGACTTTTGCAATTGCAGACATTTTAATTTTGTCTAATTGGAAGTAATACATATAAAATAATATGTTAGTTATTGATTCAAAATTTTCTATTTATCTTGAAATTTATTAAATTTAATTCAAAAAATAAATAGTTAATTTGAATTAATACTAGTATTTATTTTATGCTCAAATCAAATATTGACAAATGTCAAAGATGAAGTTTCTATGTCTATGGACCAATCAAATCAAAGACATTTGATATTATCTGTTGATATATGATATTATTTCTTGATATTTGATCTTGATAATCTAATATTTTCTTTTGATATTTGATATTATCTTATTAAAGAAGTTTAAATCAGTCTGGAACTCTCCTTTCAAACATCTATATAAAGGGGTGATCAAAGCTCATTCAGAACACAATATAAACCCTAGCAAGTGAGAGAAACTTTGAAGGAGTCAAGCAATTCTATCCAAATCAATTCAAAGAGATCCACAGTTTTCAAAATATTCATTGCAGAGCTTATCGAATTCAAGATCATATGTGGAAGGGAAGAATGAGAGAATTAGATTAGATATTAAATCCACAAGCGACAAGTTTTAATTTCATTTATTTGTATAATTTTTCTTGTCTTGAAATTTAATTTTTACAGACAAAGAAATTTGCGTTTGTAATTTTTGGCATGCCCAGTGGGACAATCACTACCTCTCATCTCTTCTTTTCATCAAGATGAAGTATCAAATGGCCGCCACAAGACTGCTGCATTGAAAATTACTACCTCAAATTCCTCAAGTGTTGGAGCAAAAAGTGTTGGCATTATCACAAGAAGTACATTGTAGAAATTGCAACTATCTTTGGAGGTGGCTCATTTGTTTGCTGTGGCAAAGGTGTTGCCGCATTTTATTGATATGAATGACGATGGTGGAGACTTAAAGGAAGAATATGCACTATCCATTCCCTACTCGACATCAAATTCCTCAAGCATGGGTGACAGTGATGGTCACATGTTCTACAACCTTGGAGGAGCAAATTGCAAATTTGATGAGAACTATTGAAGGACTGACAAAGTATGTCCAAGAGGGAGACTTTCAAATTTCCAAATTGATGAACAAAGTGGACAGTGTTAATGCTAGTTGTATGGTGGAGAAACAAATTAAGGTTCAAAACGAAGGCGAAACATTCATAAGGAGACAATAAGCCAAAAGTGAAGAGATTGCAACAAAAGCACTACAAGCTTTTACCTATAGACTAATTCTGATTGACCCACTAAAGGAGTTTATCATAAGGACTATCAAAGATAAGATTGATGGAAGTTCTAAATTGTCTATGACTTACTCTAAGCTATATACTCAAAGGATTGACAACTTGAAGATGCTAATTGGTTACCAGCCCCAAAGTTTTAGCAATTCGATGGCTAGGATAACCCAAAGCAGCATGTGGCTCATTTCATTGAGACTTGTAATAATTCTGGGATATATAGAGATCATCTAGTCAAGCAGTTTATTCGATCATTGAAGGACAATGCTTTTTATTGGTATATTGACTTGGAGGCAGACTCCATCGATAGTTGGGGGCAATTGGAACAAGAGTTCCTTAATCATTTCTATAGCACTCGAAGGGCAATCAATATGAGTGAACTTATCAACTCTCACCAATGGAAAGAAAAACTTGTCATTGACTACATCAATCGCTGGAGAAATTTGAGTCTTAACTACAAATATCAACTGTAAGTGGCTTCAACAATTGAGATGTATATCTACGGAATGCATTAGAGCCTAAGCTACATACTTCAAGGAATCAAACCAAAAACTTTTGAAGATTTGGCAACACATGCACGTAATATTGAAATAAGCATAAATTTTGATGAACAAGAATACTCAAGTGATGCCGATGATGATGAAGATATTGGGAGCAATTAATTTTTATCTCCAAATTAATTCCAAATGCTCCTCAATTCGAGCATAAACTATCAATAATACTCCCAAATAAGAGTATAAACTATCTAAAATTCTCAAGTCCACAAGTGTCCGAATCCAAATTTCCAAGTTTCCAACTCTTCAAATCCATGGATCAAGTCTTTAAATATCCAAATCCACGACTCAAGTCTCCAAGTCTTCAAGTCAAAGGCTCAAGTCTCTAAAAGTCCAAGTCCAAGACTCAAAATTTTAAGTACCCAAATCAAAGATTCAAATATTCCAATCTTTAAGTCCGAAGCTCAAGTTTTCAAATTCCAAAAGCTCCTTGATAAGAGTTAAAAACCGTCAATAATGCTCCCAAATACGAGTATAAACTATTTAAAATTTCAAGTTAAAGTTTTCCCACATGCTCCTTGATAAGAGCTTAAACTGTCAATAAGGTTCCTACATATGAGCATAAACTATCTAAATATTCATAATCTCCCCATGTGCTCTTTGGTATGATCTTAAACTTTCAAGAAGGCTCCTAGGTACGATTATAAACTATGTAAATATTCAAATTCTCCCCACGTGCTCCTTGATAAGAGTGTAAACTATTTATTAAGTTAAACTCAAGTGAACTCCTTGACATGAATATAAATTGTCTATCAAACTCAAGTGAACTCCTTGACATGAATATAAATTGTCTATCAAACTCAAGTGAACTCCTTGACACGAGTATAAAATGTTTATTCAAGTTAAGGATACTATTTGACACACGAGCCTAAACTGTATGTTACTTTTGGCCCGTATGAGTATAAACTGTATACGGCACCCTTCTTAGAAGGATATTTACTTTGAATTATGTTATGAATTGACCCTTTTATTGGGCATTATAGCTTGAAGAATGCTTCGAGAATGTTCTTATTGCATACGCATGTGAAAAATAGAGAGAAAAGGAAAAATTCTTAAATACTTCAAGCTTTGCCTCTTTCGTGAATGATTGACACATCTTTTGCCAAGCCTTGAAGTAGGGGCATTTGTAGACATATTAATTTTGCCCAATTGAAGAGTGGCACATATAAAATAATATGCTAGTTATTAATTCAAAATTTTCTATTTATCTTGAAATTTATTAAATTTAATTCCAAAAATAAATAGTTAATTTTTATTGGTACTCTAATATTTATTTTATGCTCAAATCAAATATTGATAAGTGCCAAGATGAAGTGTCTATGTTTATGGACTAATCAAATCAAAGATATTTGATATTATCTGTTGATATATGATATTATCTCTTAATATCCGATCTTGATAATCTGATGTTTCTTCCTGATATTTGATATTATTTTAAGAGTTCAAATCAATCTGGAACTCTCCCATCAAACACATCTATATAAAGGGGTGATCAAAGTTCATTCGACGCACAACATAAATCCTAGCAAGTGAGAGGAACTTTGAAGAAGTCCAGCAATTCTCTCCAGCAAGTTCAAGGAGATCCACGGCGTTCCAGGTATTCTTTGCGGAGCTTGTCATAGTTTGGCATTTGATTCGAGATTAAGGTGCGAAGCCCTCGAATTGACATTATTTTTTTCAAATCAAATTCAAGGAGATCCACGACGTTCAAAGCATTCTTCGCAGATCTCATATATTTTTGACGTTTTGATTCGAAATTAAAGTACGAAGCCAAATCAATTCAAATAGATCCACAGTGTTTAAGACATTTATCGCGGAGCTCATCAAACTTAAAGATCTTATGTGGAAGGGAAGATTTAGAGAATTAGATTAGAGATTAGGTGTACAAGTGATAAGTTTTAATTTCATTTATTTGTACAATTTTTCTTGTCTAGTAATTTAATTTTTGCAGACAAAGAAATTTGCGCTTACAACAAGTATTCCCCATTTCTCATTTCTCATTCTATTTCTCAAAATACATTAAATAGAAATATATAATTAATTTAAATGTCCACAAATTATAATTTCGCTCAAAATAAATACAATTTAAGATCAATAAAAGTAAAATAGGATTAATCCAAATAAATATAATTCAAATCATAAAGAGTTATATCAATCATTTTGTTCATTCTCTTCGATCTTCAATTCTCTGGATCATTAATTTAAATTGCACAAATCTTAATTAGCTACAATTTTTGTATTTTTTAATTCTTAAGGTATTTCTCCATTGATTTAATTTTTAAAAATCTCTTCAATTGTAATAGAATACGCATGTGTTTCATTAATTTTAAATATTTAGACATGTATTATTTTAGTTAATATAAAATAATGTATGGTTTTTTATTAAATTATATATATATCACATAAATGATTCAGAATCGCACACAATAAATATCAAAATTCTATTAGACTAAAAATTACAAATAAAAATTGTGTTATAAAAAAATAATATATATATATCTATTATTTGTATCATTATTGATTACAATTGAAATTGAAATTGAAATTTAATTATCATTATTATATTATCTTGATCGAAAGTAAATAATTCATACATAATTGTTTTGATAAAAGAAATAAAGTATAATATCAATAATCAAATAATTATTTATTTTACATTTTAAAATAAATTCAATAAATATAAATTTATATATATACATATTATCTATTATGATGATGCAAGTGGAGGTAGAGGTGGAGGTTCTCTATACACAATCTTTAATCTCCAATTATATATTTATTCGAATGGATTCTGAGTGGAAAAGGAGTTATACCATATTCGCCTCAATCTCATCATGATCGAAACGGCTATTTTTCATATTCGTCTCCATACTCAGTTAACAACTAAAATATTTGAATCCATTGCGTTGAAATAAGTGGATATCCACGAGTTAAATTGCCATTCCCATTCCCAATGCCAATCATATATATCTTGGTATATATATTAGGATAGCATCCTGCCAAAAAACTGAAAATATTTGTGGTTGTATACTTATATTGGCAAGTGTCTACATTTATTCTCATTCTTCCTTTTTTTTCCCCCCATCTTTTCTTTTATCTTCCACCAGGTTCCTTATTTTAATAAGAAGCTGACATGGCATCAATCTTGAACTTGAAAGTTTGAGTCGAATTGAAATATTGGAAGTTGAGATTAAGAATTTCAAAAATTTCAATATTTAATGAATTTGAAATTTAAATTCCAAAATCAAATTATTATAATTTTATCCTCTCTTTAAACATTTTTCATTTGTTTGTGAATATTTATCAAATTCATTTTTTTTTCCTTATTGTTATTAAGTATCAAAGTGTCTATAAAACTTTCTCCAAATGTCCACAACATTCTAGAATTTATTTTGGAACTTTCTCGAGGGCTTTATATTAATGTAGGATGTTTTATTAGGCACTTCTGAATTGTATATAGATGTTAAAAATATCAAACTTATGATATTCTTATGCTTTTTACAGAATTTAAAGTGGTTCTATACGGTTGTGGATTCAAATGAATTCAATTAAAGAAACAAATTTAAATTTTAGTAATTTCTTTAAAAAAAATAAATCAAACCTCTAATTTCTTTTCTTTACAAAATCCGAATACATACTCTCACGTCTCTGATTATATCAAGTGAAAAAATGACTTAAATATATTTAAAAGATAAAAAAGTATGAAACTATTATAAGGTTCTAAATTGACATTGAAGCTAAGATTATTATTTTTAATTTGAAAAAATTACAAAATTAGGACCATAACAATTGTCATTTTGTATTTTAGAACCGATATTTGGATTGATATTAAATTATGACCAAAATTGATTAAAAATAGACAAAAAAGGATAGTAACCATCGAAAAATACAGTCAATGTCGGTGATTACTTGCGTGACGCTTATTGGGCGCATGTGTGGAATAACGGTGCAAGCACCATGCAAGCGCCACGTAAGTAATTATTGGTGCAGACTGTATTTTTCAATGATTGTTATTCTTTTTTTCTTCAATTTTTAATGAGTTTTGATTTTACTTTAATATCACCATAATCAATCTTTCATTAGGAATTGACCATAGTCACAGTTTTATTTTTGCAATTTATCCTTTTAATTTTGTCTAGTTCCCGCTGGGTCTTTCTGTTTGCTTCCTTGCAATGGGGGAAATAACGAATTATACTGTGGTACCTACTTTTCGTTTTCCATACTCTCTTATAATCTTGCATTTCCCGACATTGAATTTAAGATTATTACTTCTAATTTTGTTTAGTTCCCACTCAGTTGAATTCGAGGAATTGTGTTGTAATGGTAACATTTTCTCTTTGCTTGGGTGGAAAAACCAAAGAAGCTGATCAAGTCGATGTCAATGAACATAGAAAATTGCGATTCCACTCTGATCAATTTCAAAACGGTTAGGGTTTTTTCTGAACAAGATTAGGGGAAAATGTATGGGACTCATGATAACTGGGAGAGGCTGGTTGCGGCTGTTTTGAAGAAAGAGCAGCTTTGGCAACTTTGCCACGATCAGTCCAGGAGCCCCAGCATCCTTTCCGAAGCATCATCCGATATCAGTTCTAGCTTCAATTTGAGTTCTCCCCTTCCTAATCTGGCCGCAAGCTCATCCACATATAGGCAGCAGCCAATAGAAGAAGCTGTTGCAGAATCACAGGAACTGTTTCCAAAGCTGGTTTTGCTTTCAGATTTTAGTCCTGCTTTTGATGCTGAAGATGTATCCCTGGCTTCTGCTGTGTTATTGGGGAGGGGAACTTTCGGGAGTGCTTATACGGCTGCAATGGGTAATGGGGTAAAAATTGTTGTGAAGAGACTTAAGTCCGTAAGTATTTCAGGACTTGAGTTCAAGCGTCACATGGAGATTGTTGGAAATGTTGGACACGAGAATGTGGCTCCATTAAGGGCTTACTATTCATCAAAAGATGAAGGAGTCATGCTGTATGATTATTACAACAAAGGAAGCGTTTTTGCACTGTTATATGGTATGT
This sequence comes from Jacaranda mimosifolia, assembly GCA_018894105.1. Taxonomy (NCBI): domain Eukaryota; kingdom Viridiplantae; phylum Streptophyta; class Magnoliopsida; order Lamiales; family Bignoniaceae; genus Jacaranda; species Jacaranda mimosifolia. Next base: position 29,592,752 of record CM032125.1, on the reverse strand, counting down.
TCAACTTTTTAACTTCAGTTGTTGTTGTAGTGTTCTTTATTCGTACGAAGAGAATTTGAACAAAAAAAACATAAATGCCTGTCAGATTCTTTACTAAATTTTGTGGCAGCAATAAACTTTATCATGGCTGTGAGTTTGATTGTACTGCAGTGATAAACTGGAGTGATTGATGAAGTATATCTCAGGTTAAGAGGCATAAATATCTGCTAATGCCCCATGGCTTAATATTTAATGGGAAAATGTCATAAGTTAGTCTCGTTTATATTCATTCAAATTGGAGTTTCTGACTTCCGTATATATCTGGCAAAACAAATAGGTTTAGCGCAGAGGATGCCATTTGTTTATGCGTTCTATAGGAGATACTGGACTTAAGTATTTCATTGTTCGGTGTTAAATATGTTATCCATAGTCTTACAAATGCCCTTTTGACACTAGTTATTTTCAAGCTTTTATCAAAATAATAGCCTTCAATGGGTAGGTAAAGTGTGAAATATTAACAATCTGATGTATTTTCTCATGTTTCCAGGACAAATTGGTGAAAGTCTAGTTCATGTAAACTGGGAACACAGACTAAGAATTGCGCTTGGTGCAGCGAGGGGTATTGCTGAAATACACACACACAATGGTGGGAAGCTTGTCCATGGAAACATAAAATCCTCAAATATTTTTCTCAATTCGCAACAGTATGGCTATGTATCAGATCTTGGTGTGGCAAGTATGATAGCAACTAAATTTACATCAACTGCATGGTGCTATGCCCCAGAAGTCAAGAATACTCAAAATGCATCCCAGGCATCAGATGTATATAGCTTTGGGATTCTGCTACTTGAACTTCTCACCAGAAAGTCTCCTGTACATGTGCCTGGTGGTCCTAAAGCTGTCAACCTAGTCAAATTGCTTAATTCTGTAATAAGTAGGAAGATGACTGCTGAGGTATTCGATGCAGTTCTATTGAAGAATCGGGGACAAATGGTAAAAGTGTTGCAGATGGGTCTAATCTGCGTAGCAAAATCCCCAAAGCAAAGACCTAGAATGTCTGAGGTAGTGAAGATGTTAGAGGATCTTGGTATGATGAACATAGAAAGTAGTGTTTCGTTAGAGAGAAAACTTGTATTTGTTGATGATGGTTATCCAACATTTTCCCTTGAAGAGATGTTAAAAGCTCCTGCTGACTTTCTTGGGCAGGGAACATTTGGGATTTCTCATAAGGCAAGAATAGACATAGGAAAAACTATCACGGTGAAGAGACTCTGGCATGTGAAAGTTACATTCAAAGAATTTCAGCAGCATATGGAGATCATTGGAAGAATGAGGCATGAAAATGTTGCTAAATTAAGGGCATACTGCTTTTCCGAAGAGGATGTGATCTTGGTATATGACTACTACAAGCTGACCAGTGTATCTGCCTTGCTACATGGTACTTTGAACATCACATACTAGGTCCCTGTCTCTCTTTTTTTCCCCCTTCTCTTCATGCTATGATAATCTAATCCATTTTCTCCAACTTTCCAGGGAAATTAGGTGCTCACTGGATAACTTTAACCTGGGAGACCCGACTGAAAATTGCAGTAGGTGCAGCAAGGGGAATTGCTCACATCCACAGACAAGATGGGGGGAAGTTTGCACATGGAAATATAAAGTCCTCAAACATTTTTATCAATGAACAACAATATGGAATTGTCTCTGATGTTGGACTGGCGAAACTGATGAGTCAATTCAGATGGCCAGTTATCCAAACTCCAGAATACTGTGCCCCAGAAATCCAAGACTCCGGAAGAGTGTCCCAAGCTTCTGATGTCTACAGCTTTGGAGTTGTGCTGCTCAAACTTCTCACTGGAAGGCCATCTCTACTGAACATGGATGGTGGTGATGTCATATCGCTAGTCAATTGGATTCAATCTGTTCGGCATAATAATTGGACTGCTGGAGTTTTTGATCTAGAGCTTTTGAGGAATACAAATGACATGGTGAAGATGATGCAAGTGTTGCAAATAGCAATGGATTGTGTTGCCGTTGTCCCCGAGCGCAGACCTAAGATGGTTGAAGTGGTGAAGAGTTTAGAGGAAATTAGTGGGGTTGATAGTACAGATGGCCAACCATCAATTGAATCAAGACTGCAAGATCTATTGGAAGATCTATTTTGGCCAATCTGACAGTGTATATGTTTCAAATCCTTCCCTGATTGCTCTACTGTCAAATGCAGCACACCCCTTCTTCATTGGCATTTTCTTTTGCCAACAAATATTTCTATCTAAAACTGATTTGTAACTGTTATGATACAGATCATTTTGCGGGACAATGACAAAATTCTTCAGCCAAGATAAAAGATTGCAACTTCAACTTTGTATTCGTCTGACTCTGGATAGATATTAGATGGCTATCTGTTTGCAGTATTGCTTTTGGTCATCTCATGGATGCCAATTTCTTAACGGTGTTGCATTTGGTCATATCGGTTAATTAATGTAGCTATTTTGAATAATAAATTTGTGGCACCTCGTAATTTTCAAATTCGCAAATGAAAAAATTTTGAGTTATATTTCAAGTGTTAGAATACTGTAAAACTTCACCTTTTTCCTTTTGAAGTTATTTAAAATAGTAAATTTAAGGATATTTTAAAATTGTATTGGCTGAATTTAAGCCAAATAAGTGTATCCTAAATTCTAATTCGACTACTGATATTAAAATAAATTTCAAGTAATTTTGAATTTGATTATCGTTGTAATTGATATAACTTAATCTAGATAATATTTGTATATGTAACTATTAGATTTGAGTTCGATGAATATTTGAAACTCAATAAAAGAATTTGATCTAGTTATATATAATTTTTTATTTTCTCGTTAAAATGTAATGTTTAACATTCACAAAGTAATTTGTGTTATTTTTGAGTTTTTGACAAATTTTTTTTTATCATAAATTGATCCAAAAAAGAGTTAAATATTTAGGTATTAAATCCTTGTTTTACATCATATATTGGTTCACAAGTAAACTTATATAATTATATTATTATTGAATTTGACATTTTTTTCCTTCTTTTCTTTAATGTTCCTCTTATTTTTGGGTTCCAATATCAATATACGAATATTAAACCAATATAATATACCACATTTTATTTGAAAGATTCCATCTTTTATATGATAAAGTAATACAATAAAAAAAAAAATTAAATAAAGAAAAAATACTATGAAGAAGAAAAAGTAATGAAAACTATACTCTATTATGTATATATTTTTTAAAAAATATATATTTACAGCACATAACAAATCAGTGTGTACTTTGCTTTACTAGCCCAAAATTAATCCGAGAAAACAGAAAAAAGAAAAGAAAGAAAGAAAGAAAGAAAGAACCCCCTCCCAAGTCCCAACCACCGTTTACGGTGGGCGGGCGGCGGCGGGGTAGGGTGGGGCGCGATGTGAGTGTTTGTGTAGAGAAAGAGAACTTATTGGTGGCTTCGACATTTCAAAATGTACCAGTTTTTGGATTCAAAGATAGCTCTTAAGAATATGAGTACAAAAGAAGCGACATTTATTTTCGGCGCTCACACCGCTCTTCTTGTTTTCCGGCGGGTCTTTCAGCTTCTGGAACAATTGGTATGCATTTTTATTATTTTTTATTTTCTATTTTCCCTAATTTGACTCGAAGAGTAATTTTTCAGTTTTCAGGAATTTTCGCATAGTAGATTTCGGAAATTTCATTGTAATGTTCGTGAAGGTAGCTTGTATTTTCTGGTACTGCTGTTTAACAGTTTTTTTGAGGAAAATGATTTCTATGAATGTTATAATAGTCATTTTTTCAAAAGAAAGAACAATGAATCTTCTGATCAAGTGAAGTCAACCAGTTTATTTATTATATAGCATATAACATTCCAATTCCGCGTTGAGGCGGAATTCGTGACTTTGAACAAGCCTTTGATCAAATATAGAACTATTAGCATTTTCAGGGCAGAAGCTTAGGAGAAGATGTCTGCTATCTATGATAACTGGGAAAGGCTGGTTGCAGCTGCTTTGCGGAAACAGCAGCTGTGGGAACTTTTTCACGATCATTCCAGGAGCCCCAGCGTCCTCTCTGAAGCATGAGATTTCAGTTCTAGCTTTAATTTTGGTTCTTCATTTCATGATCTGACCTTTGAGGACAGACTCCTCCCAAAGTTGGTTCTGATTTCAGATTTTAGTCCTTCTTTTGGTGTCAATGATTTATACTTGGCTTCTGCTGAGTTACTTGGTAGGGGAACCTTCGGGACTGCATATAAGGCTGCAATGGGTAATGGGGTAACAATTGTGGTGAAGAGGCTGAAGTCAGCAAGCATTTCTGAACTGGATTTCAAGCGCCACATGGATATTGTTGGAAATGTCAGGCACGAGAATGTGGCTGCACTGAGAGCTTATTATTCTTCGGAAGATGAAAGGCTCCTGTTGTATGATTACTACAGTATGGGGAGTGTCTATGCATTATTACATGGTTTGTTAAACTTTGCAACTTTAATGGATATCTCCTTTGTTCTTTATTTATGTTAAAAGATTCTATAAAAAGCTCAACATCTATCAAATGCATTGCTATATCACTGCTTCATGTTTGATTATACTGCAATAATCGAGATAGGAGATTGCACTATCTAATTACATACGTTCTGTACGTAACTGCATTACCACACTCCAGTAAATCTATGCAACTCAATTATGTTTGCTTTTCTTGTTTGTTTGGAAATTGGAGTGATAGATGAAGTATGTATCTGGGTCAAGGTGTAAATATCTCTTTGATATTGGGTTGATTGATTAAGTAAGTCATTGCGGTGATTGATGAAGTATATCCTCTCGCTTCTATATTTTATTGCAAAATATTGTCAAATTAATCTTATCCAATCACATCCAACTAAGTTTCTGGTCACTGTTGTAAGTTACATCTGGCAAAACAGACTCGTTTTGGATCTTGGTGCTATAAGACCCGATATCTTGAGCAGAAGAAAATACATTTGAACATGTCAGTAGTCCCGTGTTGAGTGCATTACCTGTAAACTCTTACGGATGTTCCTATTACACATTATTTTCTTGCTTCAATCCACATAATGTCCACAAGCTACTTGGTGAAATATGAAATATGAATGATCTTATGCTTCTCCTCATCTTTCCAGGACAAACTGGTGAAAGTCGGAATGATGTGGACTGGGAAACCAGACTACAAATTGCGATTGGCACAGCCGCGGGTATTGCTGAAATACACAGACAAAATGGGGGAAAGCTTTTCCATGGAAACATAAAATCATCAAATATTTTTCTAAGTCCGCAACAGTATGGTTGTGTAGCAGATCTTGGCTTGGCAAACGCAATAGAAACAACATTTATGCCAAATGCACGGTGCTATGCTCCAGAAGTGAAGAATACTCGAGATGCATCTCAAGCATCAGATGTCTATGGCTTTGGGATTGTGCTATTCGAGCTTCTCACTGGAAAGTCAACTGTACATGTCCCTGGTGGTCCAGAGGTTGTTGACCTAATCAAGTTGGTTGGTTTGGTAAAAAGCAAGGAGAGGGTTGATAAGGTATTTGATGCAGATTTACTGAAGTACCCTACCATAAGGGAAGATATGGTTGATATGTTGCAAATAGGAATAAAATGTGTAGCAAAATCGATAAAGAAGAGACCTAAAATGTCTGAAGTAGTGAAGATGTTAATGGATATTAGAAGGATGAACCCAGAAAGTAGTGTTTCCTCACGACCAAAACTTGTGTTTGTTGAGGATGCTAATCCCACATTTGAATTTGAGGAAATGTTAAGGGCTTCTGCTGAGGTGCTTGGGAAAGGAAGATTTGGGACTTCGTACAAGGCAAAATTAGACTATGGAGACACTATCATGGTAAAGAGATTGAGGGATGTAGTTGTTACATTTAAGGACTTTGAGCAGCATATGGAAGTCACTGGAAGAATGAGACATGAAAATGTTGCTGAATTAAGGGCATACCACTTTTCAAAAGATGAAAAGCTCTTGGTGTATAATTATTACAATCAGGAAAGTGTATCTGCTTTGCTACATGGTAAGTAGAACTGCCTTGATTTTCATGTAAAGGATAATTTCACCAGCAAAAGGTTCCAGTGCACGATCTTTTTGGAGTGACCTGAGATTGCTTGTGTGAATTTTTCTCTTCCTTTGTTACTGTGGGTTTGATACTTGAACTTAGTTGAGTATGACCTAAATATTTGCAAGTCTATGAATCCTGTTGAATGCATTTGGATGACATTTCATAAGTTCCTTTAGTTTTTAATCACAAATCCCATGTGAATTTATGAGATCCTACCCAAGGCAGGCATTGCATAAATGAACTATAAGCAGCACTCCCTGATTTTGTTTGTCGTCAAAATCTTATGATGAAGGCATCTTGTTTCAATGTCTTCATTATTGCAACTCACCTGCACCTGAAGTTGTAGCTTTTACTTGTCGACCCTTTTGGCAAATTATCCTTTTTCTTATTCTTAAAACAACTGATATTGAAAGCAATTGATGAAATGGCTCTTTCATGGCAGATGCTAGATTTCAGTACTTAGCTTTTGTAGTTCATGTTTCAACAAATGGAACTGAGTTTTATTTCATATTCTTACGTTATAAATAGTCGAACTTACTATATTATCCTAGCTTATTGTATTTTAAGATCGAGTAGTATTTATAATTAAATGGATTTTCTCTGACTTTGCAGGGAAAACTGGTACTGGTAGGATACGTTTAGGCTGGGAGACCCGACTAAAAATTGCAGTTGGTGCAGCAAGGGGTATAGCTCACATCCACAGACAAGATGGTCAGAAGCTTGTGCATGGAAACATAAAATCCTCAAACATTTTCATTGATGGGAAAAAATACGGCATTGTTGCTGATGCTGGATTGGCAAAATTGTCGGGTCCTATCAGACTTTCAGTTGTGCGAAAGTCAGGGTACTATGCCCCTGAAGTAACAGACACCAGGAAAGTGTCCCAAGCTTCTGAGGTGTACAGCTTTGGAGTTGTGCTGCTCGAACTTGTCTCTGGAAAGCCATCTCAAGTCACTGCAGATGATGGTAAGGTCATTTCACTAGTTGGGTGGATTCAATCTGTTCTTCATGATGAATGGACTACCAAAGTGATTGATGTAGAGCTCCTGAGGTACCAAAATGTGGAAGAGGAAATGGTGCAGGTTTTGCAAATAGCTATGGATTGTGTTGCCTTTGTCCCCGAGCGCAGGCCAAGAATGCCCGAGATAGTGAAGATGTTGGATGAAATTAGCAGCGTTGAACCATCCAATGAATCAAGCTTGGAAAATGTATTAGAAGATACATGGGGACAACCATCCATTGAATCAAAGTTGGAAGATATAGTGCAGGATCTGTTGCCCACACTGACACAATAAATAGTCTTTCAGATTGCAAATGTGACTGTGTCCATAGTTTTCTCTTGCTCTTTGGTCATTCAGTAATTCATCTTGTCTTCAAGATTGAAATTTGTGAATAAATCTTTTAGATTTCTCAATAACTCAAATGTTAATCTACATATATACATACATGTATATATGCATGCACAAACATATACATCCTATTGTTTTTTCTGCTATAGAAGAGGAGGGATTGATTCATAAGTCTGTCCTATTTATCATTATGCCTAGGCGTTGGAGCCTAGTATTGTGATGTTTTGGCTATCAGGCGTAACTTGGCTTTGAGTATCCTTTTTGTAAGGATTAAAGATGGGCTATCAGATGGTTATGGAAAGAACCTTTAATTCGATTAAAGATTTGCAAAATAAAATGGAGTGAATATGCTACCAAGAAAATGCAATTATTATAAAGAGAATATTATCCAAAATTTGCAAAATAAAATGGAGTGCAGTATTTTCAATTTGATAATCGACTGCAGTCGTCCATTTAAACAGCATAAACAAGCAATTTAAAAGTAAAAAATGTAGAATATGCATGGTATATACAAGAATGTTGGAAAATAATGCAGTAAATGGAAAAAATAAAAAAAGAAAAAAGGAATTGGTCTTCCAACAAATACGTGGTGGGTATATAGTGAAATTGATAGACTTAATAACAAATGGCAGAAAAGAAAATATATGAATGTTTGAGAAACAGAGAATTGAAAAGCAAAAAGGTGCCTTCTGTAATATTCCGAACTGTTTAAGGATTCCCACCAACATACAAACTATGTCTCCAACTCTCCATTTCCTATCTGACTTAGAATTAATACAATATATATATATATATATATATCCTCCTCCACGAACTATATATACTCACCAATCATAACCTCACCAGCATCAACACCTGTAAGTTCAGAGCCATCAAAATAAATAACACAATCAAATCAAAGTCCGAAGAAGATCAGAAGAACCCAATTACAGTATCAGAAGATCATGACGAGACATCCCAAGAACAACAATTTTAATCATAATAAAGTTTCAAGCAATATTGAATCTCTTCCAAATGAATTGCTGTCTGATATTTTAGCCAGAGTAGCCGCATCTTCCTTTACCGACTTGTTCAACGCGAAGTTGAGGTACATATATGTGTGTGTGTGCATGCGCGTTCAAAAAAACATGCATTTTTTCGTGAACTTCTACGTACTATGAATGTAAATGTGGTTCGATAGTTGATTTGGGTTTCATTAGTTTTCATTCTTTCAGGTTCTGGGCAGATTTCTTGGACTAAACTGTCTTGTTTTTACTTGGAAACATGCATGATGTTATTGAGAGACGTTGCAACATATTTAAATTTGTTTGTAATGTTTGGATGGTTGGTTTCTTCTCTCAACTTCCAGTTGGGTTGGGTTACACCATTCATCATCACTCCTTTTATTTATATATATATGCATGGACTTCAATCAACGTGCATGTAAAATGGAAGCATGTGATATTGGGAATACATAATAATTTCTCTCTACTTCTTTGAATTCTTTTAGAAGTAATCTTGTATTAAAGAAATTATTTTTTTTTCTTTTTATTTTCTATCGCAGCTGCAAAACATTAAATGAAATTGCTGAGGATAAATATGTCTATCAACATGTATCTTTAGAAAAGTTTATTGTAACACCTTGGACGCCTTTCAATGAAAAGGAGATGGCATTTTTGAAGAAGTGCGCAGAATGTGAAAATTCAGAAGTGATGTATATAAAAGCAGTGGTAAGTTTTTTACATTTATACATCCCTAAATTTCTTGGACACATATTTTAAGATTTTAACATTTCATCTTTCCAACTCACTTTTAATATGTACTGGGCAAATCTATACCAATATTCATAAAATCTTTCTCTCTTTGTTTTTTTGTTTGGTTCAGGTGGACTATTTTTATGGATTAAATATTGTGTCGGCATGCCAAAATTTAGAGAGAGCTTTGAAATTAGGCGATATGGAAGCCTTGTATATCACTTGCATTGTCTTACTCTTGAGCGGTAACGATAAACAAAAACACAAAGGGATCAAATTGATCGGCCGAATGACAAAATCCAAATCCATGAAGAGAGAAGTGATTTTGTGTCGCAAAAATTTAAAAAGAATCTTGAGAAAAATGTGGATAAATAGTCTGATATTAGAACAACGACCAATATGTTGCATGACGGCACACAAACATCGTTGGTTGAGTGGATGGCCACATGAAGAAGATCTAGAATGCGAAGCGTGTAATGCTGATAGAGAACTTAAACATATATGTGGGAGGTAGATGTCAGTTCCATAGACCGTTAATCATGCAAACTCTTAGAAAGTGTCCCAAGCCTTCTGATCATGTCCACAGCTAAGCAGTTTTTACAATAGGAACTTCTTGCTTTTAGATTGGGTCTTGTTACTTATAAGTTTTTTTAGTTTTCTCTAGTTTTTGGTCATTAATTCTTCTTGTCTTCAAGATTGAAATTTGTAAGTATGTCTTCTCCTTTTTCTCAATAATTCGAATGTTAATATTCTACATATATATATATATATATATATTTTTTTTTTTTTCTTTTTTCCTTTTCTGTTATATTAGAGATTTGAAAGTAGAGTTTGAGACTTTTGAATATGAGTTTGAAAGTAGATGACTGTGTCTAACAAGGAAATTCTAGCTCCAACTCTCTGCTGCACTAGAAAAATCACATAGCATATGTTATTTCAATTTCACTTGTGATTGTCTTTAATAAGGTAGGAAAAATAAAAATTTAGGGATATAAAAATTTAAAATCATAGTGCATGAATTGGATACTCAAGTTTAGTCAAAGAACCCATAACACTAGTTCATTTAACAGTCCACTTCGCCTAAAAAGACCTAAAAAGAATAAAAATTATATGAAATTCTTCAAAGGAATTTTTTTTTAGAAATAAAACTAAATATTATATTTTCTTTCCTCCAAAATATATTTTTTCTTGAAAATTTTAAATTCTAATCATTATTCTGTATTTGAATGCGCATAAAAGTTTTGAGGAATATATATATCTCCCTAATGTTGAAAGGCGCATGTTCAATTTTTTCAATCTCACAAAGAAATGATCGAGAAATCCATATCATATAGAAATATATTATAGAGCCAATATTTTTTCTCTAAATCTCATTTGACTAGAAATTAATCTCTTTTTTCGTATGATTTAACCAATTATAACCTTTGATTTAAATTGATAAAAATTATTTTTTTGGATGCTATCACCAAAAAAAAAAAATGTGAAAAAAAAGAAGAGAAAAGAAATGATAAACACTTGCCATTTAATTAGTTGGATACCAGTTCAAATTGAAATTTGAAAAACTTCCACCCCTCTTTTTACTTCAGGAGAAGGCCTCTTCCTAAAATTTCATATTTCAAATGACCAAAAAAAAGAGAAAACTAAAAAAACTTAATAACAAAATCCAACAAAAAAGACAACAAGTTCCCAACTCTGCCAAGGCTGTCTAGACACAATCCATTGCTTTCTGTACACTTCAGGGGCGCAATGGCCTGGACTTCGCATAACTGATAGTCTGATAGAAAGCCAGGCTACAATGTGGAAAGCCAGCAACAATAGACAATATTAAGTAACCAGTTAAATATTTTGATACTTAGCACAAATAAATTTAAGTTCTCTATCAGCACTACAAATTTCACATTCTAAATCTTCTTCTTCATCAAGCCATCCACTCTCCCAGTGATGCTTATATTGCATCGTACAATATATCAGTTTGTAACACCCCTAATTTTTTTTCCAATTATCCAATTTCCTGAATTCTTTTTTAAAAGTCAATTAATATTACAAAATAATGGTATGTTAATGATTAAGCAGCCGAAGAACTTTTCTTTCTCAATAATGATGATGATGATACAATTAATTGCAATTTTATGAAAAAAATTATATTACTTTTCAAATCAAAATACATCGATTCTTCCTTCCTAATAATATTATATTCAAATGATATACATATATTAAACATATCTCCCTTTCTTGTTCACATTGAGTTAAATCCATTCATGTTATAATACAAGTTACCAATAAATACTCTAGCCCAGCCCACAAGTTAAGAGAAGAAAATTAACCATCTAAATAATAATATAAATCAAATTATAATGTAACTCATAGCATAGTGGAAGAAACTAACCCAAAACAAACAACATTAAAGAAATAAATCAATGGTAAAACCACATTTATTGCAGAATTTTATTGTAAAAAAAAAAAAAAAAAAACGTTTTTCAAATGAACGTATCTCAACTTAGCACTGAACATGTCGGTTAATGAAGATGCCGCTACTTTAGCTAAAATTTTAGAGACCAATTAACATGGAATAGTGTCAATGCTTGAAACATTGATATTCTTGGGATGTCTAGTCAAGATGATCGTTGCGGTTTTCAGTTTTACGCTTTTCAGACTTGTATTATTTTTTTGTATTATTTTTTTAGGCCTATGAAATTTTCGACTTGATGTAGTAGACAAGGTGTAAAGTTTGATGTGAATATAAAAATTTTCTTTTTCGTTCAAATCCCTAGGTTGGGTTCGAATTCGACTCTAATATCAAAAGAAACAGAAATATTTGGGTTGTCCAGCGTTGCCAGGCGACCACCGCCAAATGCCTGAGTTGGTGACATACCTTTCAAAAACAATAAATTTTATTATTTTATCATAGTGGCTCATTGGATACACGTCATCGTATTTGAGGCTTTTAAGGATAAGATTCAATGATGTCAAGAATTCCGGATTGATAATTTGCATCTCAAAAATAATAAATGGAAGTATTTATTATGTTACCATAATGATCCATTGGGCAGACTTTATTGTATTCCACTTCTTGAGGATAATAAGATCCAACAATTTTAAAGATCCAAGTTATATTTTCAACATACGGATTCTCTATTCAATCCAAATTTCATAGCATGAGTGTTTTAAAAAGTGGAATTTTAGTAATAATACATCAGCATTGGAGTATATATAGACTTTGAAGATGGATTATCATGTGTTAGCTAGGAATTAGAGAGTAACTACTAAAATGGAGTGTATACATAAAGTAATTATTTTTTTTTCTAACCTTTGATTTTAAGTATGTGTTGGAAGAACAATTTGTGTTTAGTAACTCCATTTTTTTCAGATATGCAATTTTCGGATAATTTTCCCTTAATATACATACATATATATATATATATATATTTGCCTCTTTTTGGTTTGATGTAGCGATGATGGTAAGGAAGTTTGTGGATTTCATTCATGAACTTTTTTGTTTTTTGATGTACTTGACTTTTGCAAAAGTTAATTTGAGCATACGAAGGAAAATCTAATCGGTTCTGAATGATGTAATAATTTTTGCAACATTTACTCCATTAAAACATAAATTAATAAATAAATTTTAAAAAAGCTCCTCATATTATTTTTCAGGGAATTTCTAAATTTTAAATATTAAATATATCTTTCCTTTATCTAATAAAGTTACTGGAAATGGAAGTTAAGATTTATGATGAAGCATATGAGGATTTGCTATAATGTTAAATAACTATGAAAGTTTATTTCTTCATAATTAGAACAAAAATATATCAAATGACCACAATTTAGGATATTGAGTTAAAATTACTTCAATAAACAACTCATTCTTTTATTAGGAAATTTCATTGGAAATGAAGTTAGGATTTGTGATTAAGTTAATAAGATTTACTATAATATTAAATAATGAAAAGAAATTTTCTCCTAAAAATATTCAAATTACTATATTTTAGAATTGAGTCAAAATTACTTCAATTATGGTCGAATAAATGCTCCTATTTTACTATTTATGGAGTTTTTAATTTAATGAGATTTAAATGAAAATAAAAATTTTGAATTTATGATGGAGTAAATGAAGATTTATCCTGAATTTAAATAATTAATAACAAATTTTCTTCATGATAAAAAGTATAAAATTGCTACACTTCAGAATTGGATCAAATTACTTTGACGTAATTCCTTTAAGTTATGTGGAATTTTTAAAATTTTGAAATTTGAAATTATCTTCTCTTAATTTATAAAATTCAATTAGAAATGGAAGGGCAAGACTTATGATGAAGCAAAAATGAAGATTTACTATAATATCAAATAATGAATAAGAATTTTACTTCATAAGAAAAGAACTCAAGATTCATTTTAAAATTGAGTCAATGACTTTAATTCTGGTCAAGCATTCCCTTCCTTTAAGCAGATGCATGTTTACCATAATGACAAATAATTCACAAAAGTTTCACTTCATAATAAATCATAATTACCTCAATTTAAAATTGAGTGAAATGACCTTAATTTTAGTCGAACATACCTTCCCATATAATTTATATGGAATTTTTAAATTTGAAATTTGCTTTCTTAGTTTTAAAAAATTAATTGAAAATGGAACGAATTTTTTTTTTAAAGTAAATGAAGATTTAACATAGTATCAAATAATTAAAATTAATCCTTACATCTGAAAGCTATTGAAGATTATGAAGATTATGCATTGAGTTCAGAGAGATTAAGCATTAAAACAGTTGACATAGAATGACTGGGCAAACCACAAATGGGACATAATCAAAAGGCTTGGGACATTTTCCTAGAATTTGCATAACTAACTGTCTATAGAACTAATGGTTAATTAAATATTTTGATATCTATCAATCATAGAAATGTTTAAGTTCTCTATCAGCATTACAAATTTTGCATTCTAAATCTTCATGTGGCCATCCACTCAATCAACGATGTTTATGCGCCGTCATACAATATATCGGTCGTCGTTCCAATATAGGACTAATTATCCACATTTGTCTCAAGATTCTTTTTAAATTTTTGCGACACAAAATCACTTTTCTCTTCTTGGATTTGGATTTTACCATTCGACCTATCAATTTGATCCCTTTGTGTTTTTGTTTATCATTGCCGCTCAAGAGCAAGACGATGGAAGAGAGATACAAGTTGGGCTGTAAATGGATATTTAAAAATTCGTTTACCGTTCACATTCGTATCCGTTTATACAAAATTTATCCGCATCCGTTTAAAGCGGATATTATCTGTGTTCGATTAGTAGATATCTGATTATAAATGGATACGGATATAGTAAGTGCGTATCCGATCCGTTTAATATCCGATCCAAATATATATTTATTAAATAATATATTATTTATATTTTTCAATAAAAATCTCATAATCCATATATGTGTATGTATATTATAATTGAAGAATTGGGAAGAAAAAAGAATAAATTTAAAAAATTATTGTAATATAGAGAAAAAATTGAAGAATAAAGTTAATCAACATAATTATTGTTGGTTGACTTTATAATTAATATACGTAAATGCCATTATTATTATTAATAAGTATTAATAATCAGTTATAAAGTCAATAATTAATTAAAAATTATGTTATTTATTTGATTGTTTTGTTTTAATGAAATTATATAGTTCCTTATATTAATTAAAATATGTATTTGTTATAAGTTCATAAATTCACATATTTGGATATTTGTAAATGGATAACTAAATAATTATCACCGAATAAGAATATAAAATAATAATTTAAATACGAATAAGTTTAATGAAATATAAATGCATCTGAATAATTATAAACGAATACGGATATATCCGAATCCGAACGATATCCGACAGATATGAATTTGGATATCATTTTTAAATATCCGTCAAATTCATATTCGTATCTGAATATTCAAAAAGTTAAACGGAAACGAATATGAAAACAGTGTATCCGATCCGTTTAATATCCGTTTACACCCCTAGATACAAAGTTTCCATGTCGCCTAATTTCAAAGCTTTCTCCAAATTCTGACACACTGATACGATATTTAATTCCTAAAAGCAGTTCACTTGAACCAAACAAAAAAAAACAAAGAGAGAAACATTTTATGAATATTGCTATAGCTGAACACAGTACATATTATAAGTGATTCGAAAAGATGCAATATTAAAATCTTAAAATATGTGTGTGAGAATTTAGGAATATAAATGTGAAAAACTCACCGCTGCTTTTGCATACATCACTTAGGAATTTTCACATTCCGCACACTTCTTCAAAAAAGCCTTCTCCTTTTCATTGAAAGGCCACCAAGGTGTTACAATAAACTTCTCTAAAGATACATGCTGATAGACGTATCTATCTTCAGCAATTTCATTTAATGTTCTGCAGCTGCAATAGAAAATAAGAAGGAAAAAAAATTAGTTTTTTTAATTCAAGATTACATCTAAAAGAACATTCAAAGAAGTAGAGAGATATTATTATATATTCCCAATATCACATGGTTCCATTTTACATGCGCATTGAAATCCATTTTCCATTTTACATTGCTAGTATATATAAATAAAACGAGTGATGATCAATGGTATAACCCAACCCAACTGGAAGTTGAGAGAATAAATTAACCATCCAAACATTACAAACAAAATTATATATGTTGCAGCGTCTCTCAATAACATCATGTGTATATATATCTAATTGAAAACAAAACAGCTGCCTACTCCAAGAAATCTGTCCAGAAACTGAAAGAATGAAAGCTAATGAAACCCAAATCAACTATGGAACCACATTTACATTCACAGTACGTAGAAGTTCACGAAAAAATGTATGTTTTTTTGGAACGCGCGGCGCGCGCGCGCACACACACACACATATATAGATATACCTCAACTTAGCGTTGAACATGTATGTTGAAAATTTCTTAGGGTTTCCTGAGCGTTCATTTCGTGGAAGAAGATGGATTTCATCTTGTTTTCAGTAAACGAAGAAAGCTAATTTATTTCTCTTGAAAAAGGTGTTGTACAATGCTTTAGTGCGTCTATTTATAGCTGAGATCAGCATCAGAGTTGACAAAGAAAAAAAACGGAATTAAGTAACTAATCTGGAAAATTAAGTAACTAAATAACAACAAACTATCTAACTAAATGATGAGCTGGCAAATGAGCAATGAGCAACTGGAGAATATCTTCACACGTGTCCTCTCCACACCAGTGGCGGATTTACAGCCACATATGTGGGGTCAGTTGACCCCACTTTCTATTTATATATATATATGTATATATATTTATATAGAAATTATGGATATATAGTATTTTGATTCTACTTAATATCAAAATGACCCCAGCACAGTTGGTCGACGGTTGGTGAAATTTTTGTTGCTTTTTCTAATCGCCACTGCAAGTGTGGTGAGAGCTTCCTCAGCGATGAAATTTATCAAGACTGATTTGCGGAACCAACTAAATGATGACTTCCTTAATGATTGTTTGATAACTTATAAAGAAAGAGAAGTATTTATGAGCATTTCAAATGATGATATTATGACAACGTTTCATAATATAAAAACTCATCGAAGACAATTGGATTAATGTATTTAAATTTTATTCTTATTAAATATTAATTATTTTGAATTTATTTTTTATTAATATTTTGACTCTACTTACCTAAATTTCTGAATACGCCACTGCTCCACACGCCTCCCTCAAGTTGAAGGTTGGTGAGGAGCAGTCAACCCCAACTTGGAAAGTAAATGTTCAAATTGCGGTGAAGCCAGGGATTTGGTAAATAAATCAGTTAGCTGATTCTTACTGGAGACATGCCGTATATCAATAAAGCCCTCTTTCAGTTGATTACGGACTAGGTGACAATTGATCTCCAAGTATTTTGTGCGTTCGTGGAACACTGGGTTTGCAGCAATGTGCAGTGCCACTTTGTTATCGCAATGTAATGGAATAGGAAGAGCAACTGAGACTCCAAAATCTTGCAATATATAGGTCAGCCATTGTAGTTCGCAGACTGTTGAACCCATGCTGCGATATTCTGCCTCAGCGGAGGACCTGGAAACCGTGTTTTGCTTCTTAGTTTTCCAAGAGATCAAGGAGGATCCTAGAAGCACGCAAAACCCAGTGAGAGACCTCCTTGTATCTCGACATGCAGCCCAGTCGGCATCACAATATGCCTCCAGTTTCAAGTGGTTTTGTCATGCAAAGAACAAACCTCTAGAAGGATACTTCTTCAAATATCTCAATACATGTACAGCTGCATTCCAGTGTGACTGACAGGGTGCACTCACAAACTGACTCAATTGTTGAACTGCATAAGTAACGTCAAGCCTAGTCAAATTTAAGTACAACAGTCGTCCAATCAATCGTCTATATTTTTCTGGTTCTGGGAGTAGTGCATCTACATCCATACTGAGCGTTTGACCCTTTGGCAAAGGTGTTTTGGCTGGCTTTGCCTATAACAATCCAACATCTTTAATGATATCCAGTGTGTATTTTCTTTGATTTAAGAACATGCCTTCACCTGACCTAGCAATCTCCATCCCCAGAAAATATTTAGCATGCCCAAGGTCCTTGATAATGAATTTTTTTGTCAAGAAATGCTTTGGTGGCAATAATATCCTCTTATCTTTCTCCTGTAATCAAGACATCATCGACATACACAACTAAGAACTGAGAGAACTGACTTGTTGTTTTAACAAACAGGCAATGGTCATGTGCGGACTGTTTAAATCCAAATTCTTGCAACTTTATGTTGAACTCATGGTTCCACTCCCTAGAGGCTTGTTTCAAACCATACAAGGATCTAACTAATCTACAAACTTGGCATGGTTTAATCTTACTATATCCTTCTAGTGGCCACATATATACCTCCTCATGCAAGTATCCATGCAAATGTCTAATTGCTGAATAGGCCACTCTTTTGCACTTGCCAATGCCAAGAAAACTCTCACTATAACCAGCTTTGCCACTGGAGAAAAGGACTCAAAGTAGTCTACTCTAACTACTTGACTGTACCCCTTAGCCTCTAACCTGGCTTTGAACCTGTCCACTGCACTATTCGGCTTATACTTGATCTTATAAACCCACCTTGACCCTATTGCTTTCTTCCCAGTTGGTAATTCAGTCACTTCCCAAGTACGGTTCCTTTCAAAAGCCGCCAATTCACATACCATCGCTTCCATCCACCTCGGGTCAGTACTGGCCTGTTTGTAAGAACATGGTTCTGATTCATTGGACACATTGGCCAAAAACTCTATGTACTGCTTATTTAGCTTAAGTGATATGTAGTATGGGTATGTTTGAATAGGATATATTTTCTTTGAGGTTCTGGTGGCAGTTTGGCTATGGGTTGTAGTAGATGGGGGCTACTGGAGAGCACTAGATACAAAATCATTTAACCATATTGGCTTGTGCCTGACTCTAGTACCTTTTCTAATGACTGTTGGCCGAAGATTTGGTACAAAAGATGTATGAAGAGGAGTAACTTCAGGTGACGGATTAATAGAGGTGTCATTTAAGTGAGTAGAGGGCAAGGATGTATCAGTTGAGAGAGAGTTATCATCTGACTGAATAGTAGGCAAAGGTGTCTGTTCAATGTCGGAACTTGATTGGTAAGGGAATATGTTCTCATGAAAGATTACATCCCTTGACACTAACAATTTGTGTGACTTCAAATCATAGGTTTTAAAGGCTTTCTGTCCAGGATAGTAGCCAAGGAAAATGCATTTTATGGCCCTTTGGATCAAACTTGTCCTTATGTGGGAGAACATTAGTAGCATAACATAAACATCCAAAGACCTTGAGGGATTCATATGTAGGTTTATGGCCAAAAAGAAGCTCATAAGGGGTTTTCCAATCCAGCAAGGGGGTAGGAAGTCTGTTAATGATGTGAGTAGCTGTTAGGATAGCTTCTTCCCAAAATTTCTTTGGTAGATTAGCTTGAAACATTAGAGCTTTAGCCACCTGAAGTAAGTGTTTATGTTTCCTTTCAACAACTCCATTCTGTTGTGGAGTGTATGGACATGACCTTTGGTGTAGGATTCCTCATTTTGAAAACAAGGATTGACAATTGTGGCTGGTAAACTCACTGCCATTATCAGTTCTTATGGCTTTGACTTTGGTATCAAATTGAGTTTCTACAAGACTGAGGAAGTGGTTCTAGGTTTGAACTGTTTGAGACTTATGAGATAAAAGGTATGCCCAAGTTGATCTACTAAAGTCATCTACAATTGTGATAAAAGTAATGAGCTCCAATTAATGAGGTTTGATGGTATGCTCCCCAAAGGTCCATATGTAACAATTGAAAGGGTTTTGAAGTTTTGATTTGGCTATCTGGAAAGGGAAATCTCTGTTGTTTAGCAAGTTGGCAAGTGTCACAAGGAGAAGAAAAATCGATACCACTTTTATTCACAAAGTTCATGTGAGACATAACTGTAAATGAGGCATGTCCCAGTCTATTATGCCAAAGTAATACACAATCACTTGCCCCCTTACTAGCACGACAAGGAGATGTATAGCTATCATAATTGAAATAGGAAGTTTCTGGATTACAATCAGAAGACAGAGGGAACCTTTTAGTGACATGAGACATTTTATTTGGATCAAAACAACTAGAGTCAAGCACATATAGCCTTCCAATAACCCTTCCAATAGCACGAACTTCCTCAGTCTGCAGGTCCTGCAGTAAGCAATGTGTTGGGTAGAAAACGAATTTAAACAATGAGGTTTCTAACAGTTTACTGACTGACAATAGGTTGTATTGAAATTGAGGAGTGTATAATGCATTAGCTAAGGTTAGTTTACTGGTAAAATACACATCTCCCGTCCTCCGAACCACCTTAGTTGATCCATCAGGTAGATACATGGGAATTGGGGTTTTAACAAATTTGAGTTTCTTTAGGAGTTTTAAATGCATCACATATGATTTGAAGCCCCTGTGTCTATGATCCAGCTGTCAGGTTCTAGTAAACACAGTGTATTGAAAGTAAGATAGTGAAGATTTATACTTGTAAAATCATGAAATTGAGCTATGTTTGCTGAGGCTCCTTCTGCAATGCCCTTCCCTTTCATAATTCTACTAACTTCATTCTGTATGAGATCATGAATCTTGTCATTCCATTCAGCAGGTAGTTTGCTCTCTTTGCTTAGTTCAATTCCAAGTGTTGCATCTACTAAGTTGGCCACCTACTTCGAACTAGACCTAGCTTTTATCTCCAAAAGTTATTTATACCAGTCAGGCGTACCATGAAGTTTGAAACAAGTATCTTTTGTATGGCCACTGTAGTTGCAGTGTGTACAGTGTAAGCTCGATTTATCTGTCTTCTTATAACCTGGCTTTCCTTTCTTAAATCCTTGAACTTCATTGCTGAACCTCTTTGGTTGTTGGTTTCTAGCCAGCATAGCTACATTATCTATTTTGTCATTTATCCCATTCTGAATCTCCCTTTGTCTTTCAACCCTCAACATCATCGAATATGCTTTATTAACCGTTGGAAGTGGCTCCATCACAAGTATTTGATTTCTAATGTGATCATAACCATCATTCAACCCCATAAGAAATTGAACTAAGCTATTGGAAGAGTTATGATCGGCCACTTGCTTTGCTGCCCCGCAGTTGCACTGAGGAATAGGAAGAAGGCATTGTAGTTCATCCCACAATTTCTTCAATTTAGTATAATACTGAGCAACAAACTGATTTCCCTGAGAAATTGAGCTGGTTTCTCTAGCGGACCATTACACTCTCCAAATCTCTCCTCTAGCTCCTTCCATAATTCTCTTGCAGTTGTGCTGAAGAGGAATGCATTGACAATCTCTTTAGAGATTGAACTCAAAATCCACGACTGTACCATACAGTCAACCTTACTCCATTGCTCAAAATCCTCCGATTCTTCATCTGGCATCACACACTTCCCATTGATAAAGCCAAGCTTGACCTTCGCACCTAACGCAATTCGCATAGCTCGACTCCATGCCAGGTAATTGTTTCCATTTAACAGTGTAGATACCAGGATCATACTTGGATGATCTGATGATTGAAGATGAAGTGGATTTCCACTGCCATTTCCAGTTCTATTCGTCGGTAGATTCCACACTCCTCCCGTTCCATTCCTCCTCGTATCCTCCATTGGTACGAATCCTTTTCTTCTATCGAGCGAGCGACTCTCGGCGAGGTGTGATTGAGTTCCAATTTACTTCTATTGGATCAGAATTACTCTGATACCATGAAAATTTCTTAGGGTTTCCTGAGCATTCATTTCGTGGAAGAAGATGGATTTCATCTTGTTTTCAATAAAGGAAGAAAGCTACTTTATTTCTCTGGAAATAGTTGCTATACAATGCTTTAGTGTATCTATTTGGGGCTTTCTATGGTTTGGTAGGGATTGTACCTACCTGATCAATCTAGACCATTAATTATACAAAAAAAAATCACAATCGTAAAATAGGTGTGGACTTAATTAAATTTAAAAGACAAAATTGACCATATGACTTTATTAGACTATCAGACTATTTATTTATTTTATATACAAAAGTACCAAAATATCGCTATCACAAGTAGCTACATCTTTTATTATTACTAATTTATTATTTAAAAATAATAAATATAAAATGTATCAATTTTTTTTATATAAAAAATACAAAGGTGTCGCTACTTGAAATAGCAACACCCTTGTAAATATTAAAAAATTATTATTTATAAGTGAATATATATCATCTATACATATTTAGATAAATTATTATATACATATATACACATATGTAAATATATACAATAGGAAGGATAAACACAGCTTGGGGAAGGAAATTGGTGGGGTTATTTTGAAAGTGTCGTTGATTTGATCAGCGACACCTTCTTTCCTCTTATTCTTTTTTTATTTTTTTTTTATTTTTTACTTCTTTTAATATTATTTTATTTTATATACATAGCTTGTTAATTCTTGATTGTTGGTTATTTTTTTATTAATTTAAAGTACAGAAAGAACATATATGTCGAACTTCAGCAAAATTATAGAAAAGGTCAATGGCATTGTTTGATAAAGGACAAATTAATAATTTTAAAATTTTGAAGTGTTGACAGTCTATTCACCAAATCGTATTGAATGTTGCTGGCAAGTGATCATTGGTTGGCTACAGTTAGATAGGTACGGGTAGAGATGGCAACGGGGCGGGTCTGGGGCGGGTTTTGCAGGACCCGGGACCTGCCCCGCCCCGCCCCGCCTTACCTTTGGACCCGCCTAACCCGTTTTTTTTTTTTTTGTATATATTTTTTACCTTCTTTTCTTCATAATGACTTGAATATACAGATTTTGCTCTAGTGAGTATCGGGTTTGAAAGAATAAAATTGAAACAAGTTTAAAAAAAAAAAAGAAGCCCTAATTTTCTAATATAGTATTATAACCTAATAAATACTTATACTTATATATAATATATAATATAAATATATATATGTAATATATTATATATAATATATAATATAAATATATATATTATATAATATAATATAGAATGGGACCGGGGCGAGGCCCCAGTTTACCCGGATCCATTGCCATCCCTAGGTACGAGCCTACCTAACCGTAGAAAACACGCGTCTATTTATAGCTGAGATCAGCATAAGAGTTGACAAAGAAAAAAAAACAGAATTAAGTAACTAATCTGAAAAATTAAGTAACTAAATAACAACAAACTATTTAACTAAATGATGAGCTGGCAAATGAGCAATGACCAACTGGAGAATATCTTCACACGTGTCCTCTCCCCATCTGTAAAGGAAGATGCGGCTACTCTGGCTAAAATATCAGACAGCAATTCATTTGGAAGAGATTCAATATTGCCTGAAACTTTATTAATAATATTGTTGTTGTTCTTGGGATGTCTCGTCATGATAATATATTGCTGGGCTCTTCAAATATATATTCGTTGAACTTTGATGGTGGGGAGATTGAGATTGAGATTGAGATTGATGCGCGCGCGCGCGTGTGTATATATATATATATATGGAGTTTGGGGAGGAGAGGAGGATATGATCATATTGTATTAATTCTAAGTCAGATGGGAAATGGAGACTGATTTGGAGACAAAATTTGTGTCTTGGTGGGAATGTGATAGGATCATGCCACGTGGAATCAAGGATTCAATAGTTAGGAATATTTGAGCGCAAATAGTATTCTATCTCTCTCTCAGTTTCGCGCGCGCGGTTTTGCTTTTCAATTTTCTGTTATTCAAAAGTTCATTTATTTATTTATTTTTTTCTGCCATTTCTTTTTAAATCGATCAATTTTTTGGAAGAACCTTTTTTTTTTTAATTTTTAATTTTTTAATTTTTTTCAAAAATGGCACTCCATGGGACTATAAGGAAGTTGAATTCTATATGGTCTGATTCTATTGCCATCATTTGTTTTTTTCTTGATTCATTTCATTTACGAACTTTCTTAATTTTTACGTTTATTTCTGCAAAAGAAAATCAACTTAGTTCATCAATCATCTCAATGATGTAATTTCTTTTGTGTCATTCATTTGAGTATCGTTTTGTCGATGAGGAAGTTAATTAGCTATTGATGTGGATTTTCTTTTTTGAAGTTATTTTTGCACTCTAGCAAACATGTTTCAATCAAATAGTATTGACTCAACTATTCTTCTGAAAAGTTATTACTTGAAAGGCAGCTTTTAGTATTTCCCTTGCTTCAAAGAACTTTCTGCCCAGGGATTAGTTGAGGTTGGCCCTGCAACGAAGTGAAATATATTCAATCCAACAGATCCAAAGACAAAGACATACAAAGCACCAGAGGAAATGATGACAGAACTGCAGCCAGAAGTTCTCTTTATGAACTATGAAGGATAATGATATCCAGGAAAGACTTATGCACCGAGTCCACAGAGATTAAATAATAAAGCGTTTGAGATGCAACAAGTGCCCAAATTACAGATAAGATTTTCCTTCTCCTATTCACAAATTGCAATCTTGAAGACAAGAAGAACTACAGAATGATAAAAAACAAGAGAAAACTAGAAAATCTAGTCACAATGTCAAATCTGAAAAACCATTTATGTTGCAAGTGTAGGCAGCAGATCCTCTAATAAATCTTCCAACCTTGATCCAATGGATGGTTGCCCCCGTGTATCTTCTAATATATCTTCCAATCTTGATTCATTGGATGGATCAACGCCACTAATATCTTCCAACATCTTCACTACTTCAGGCATTCTAGGTCTGCGTTCGGGGAGAGTGCCAACACAATCCATTCCTATTTGCAAAACCTGCACCATAGCCTCCTCATTGTATGGATACCTTAGAAGCTCTACATCAAACACTTCAGTAGTCCACTCAATCCGGGCAATAGATTGAATCCACTTAACTAGTGAAATGAGCTTGCCGTCATCTGTGGTGAGCTCAGATAGCTTTCCAGAGACAAGTTCAAGTAGCAGAACTCCAAAGCTATAGACATCAGAAGCTTGGGACACTTTCCTGGTGTCTGTGACTTCTGGGGCGCAGCAGCCTGGAGTTTGTAAAACTGATGGTCTGATAGGATTCATCAATTTTGCCAATCCAGCATCATAAACAATGCCATGTTTTTCTCCATTGAGGAAAATGTTCGAGGAATTTATATTTCCATGCACAAGCTTCTGACCATCTTGTCTATGGATGTGAGCAATACCCCTTGCTGCACCCACTGCAATTTTCAGTCGGGTCTCCCAGTTTAAACGCATCCAGCTAGGAATTGATTTCTCTGAAAAGTTGGAGAAAATCAATCTAATCATAATCACTAATTGGTCTTAGAAACAATGCCCTAGCATAGTATAACAAATTCGACTACTTATAATGCAAAAGCACAAAATAGAATTCAATTCCATTTGTTGAAACATAAATTGCCAGAACAAAGTGATTTCCTTAATGGCTTTCAAGGACAGTTGTTTTTAAGATTAATAAAAGGTAATCTGCCGATGGTCTAGGGTTTGTAAGCAATTAGCTGCAACTTCAGTGAAAATTGCAAGTGAATTTCAGTAACGAAAACATTGGAACAAACAAATCAGCGGAATGCTGCTTTAACTAGCACATATGACAATGCTTCATCTACACACTGCCTACAAGAGAAGCGCCTATGCTGAGTTGGGTCTAATAATTTCACCTGGGGTTTGCCATTAAAAACTAAAGGAGCATATGAAGTTTCTTCCAAATGCATTCAAAAGGGTCCATAACTTTCAAACATCATGGATCCATTATAGATTAAATAACTTCTACCATCAAGTTTATAGTAAAAAAGGAAAGAGGAAAGGTCACACCATAAATCCTAGGTTTGTCACAATGATCATTTACTGTAACCTTCTGTCAGTCAATTTATCCTTCACATGAAAAACAAGTCAGACCAGCTGCAACATATTTTTAGTTCTGCGTACCATGTAGCACAGCAGATACGCTGTCCTGATCATAATGGTCATACACCAGGAGCTTTTCATCTCTTGAAAAGTAGTATGCCCTTAATTCAGCAACATTTTCATGCCTCATTCTTCCAATAATCTCCATGTGCTGCTGAAAGTCCTCATATGCAGCAATTGCATCCTTCAATCTCTTCACCCGGATTATTTTTCCATTTCCTAACATTGCCTTGTAAGAGGTCCCAAAGGTTCCTTTCCCAAGCACCTCAGCAGAAGCCCTTAACAAATCCTCAAGGTCAAATGTTGGATTAGCATCCCCGAAAAATAGCAGTTTTGTTCCGAAGGAAACATGGCTTCCTGGGTTCATCCTAATAATACCCTCTAACATGTTCACTACTTCAGACATTTTAGGTCTCTTCTTTATTGATTTTGCTACGCATTTTACTCCTATTTGCAACATTTTAATCATATCTTCCCTCATGGCAGGATACTTCAATAGATCTGGATCAAATACCTTAGCCTCCCTCTCCTTGCTTTTTACAGAACCAACCAACTTGACTAGGTCAACAGGCTCAGGACCGCCAGGGACACGTGCGGTAGATTTTCTGGTGAGAAGCTCAATTAGCAAAGTCCCAAAGCCATAGACATCTGATGCTTGGGACACATTCCGAGTATTCTTGACTTCTGGAGCGTAGCACAGTGCAGTTGGCATGAATGTTGTTTCAATCATGTCTGCGAAGCCAAGATCTGATACACAGCCATACTGTTGCGGATTTAGAAAAATGTTTGAGGATTTTATGTTTCCATGGACAAGCTTCCCTCTGTTTTGTGCGTGTATTTCAGCAATACCCCTTGCAGCACCAATCGCAATTTTTAGTCTGGTTTCCCAGTCTACATGAGCCTGAATTTCACTATTTCGTCCTGGAAACATGAGAAGATAATAATATCATTCATGTTTCATATTTCATCAACTACCCTGTGGCCAATATGTTGACTGAAGAAAGAAAAATAATGTGTAAGAGGGCATCCTTAAGAAAATTTATGGGTAATATACTTAATTCTGGACTATTTGATATGTTCAAGTGTAGTATCTCCAGCATAAGACATTGGACTAATAGCATTACAATCCAAAACCAAGTTGTTTTGCCAGATGTATCTTACAACAGTCGCCAGAAACTTGAATGGATGTGATTAGATAAGATTACTCTGATGATATTGTGCAATTAAATATCAAAGTTAGAGGACATTAAGAGATATTTACACCTTGACCCTGATACATACTTCACCAATCACCCCAGTAACTTGCGCAGACAAACAAGAAAGACAAACAGAATTGAATTGCATCAATTTATTGTAGTGTGCTAATGCAGATATGTATATACTATCTATAATTAGATAGTTCAATCTCCTTTCTCAATTTTTGAAGTATAATCAAACATGCAGCAGTTTCGTACTGACTTGCGCTGAAACAAAATTTAGTAATGTGTTTGATAAACAGTTAAGCTTTAGAATTTTTCTCAACATAAATAAAGAACAAGGAAATGCCCATTGTAGTTGCAGAGTTCGACAGACCATGTAATAATGCATAGACGCTCCCCTTACTGTAGTAATCATAGAGCAAGAGCCTTTCATCTTCAGAAGAATAGAAAGCTCTCAATGCAGCCACATTCTCGTGCCTGACATTTCCAACAATATCCATGTGGTGCTTGAAATCTGTTTCTGAAATACTCACAGGCTTCAGTTTCTTCACCACAACTTTGACCCCATCATCCATTGCAGCCGTATACACACTCCCGAAGGTTCCCCGCCCAAGTAACTCAGCAGAAGCTCGGTATACATCATCAATGCCAAAAGCAGGACTAAAATCTGAAATCAGAACCAGCTTTGGAGGCACTCTATGTGATCTTGATGAAGTTCCAAGACTTGAAAAGTCAAAGGCCAGATCATGAAGTGGAGAACCCAGATTGAAGCTGGAACTTGATGCTTCAGATAGGACGCTGGGGCTCCTGGAGGAAGCGTGAAAAAGTTCCCACAGCTGCTGTTTTCGCAAAGCAGCGGCAACCAGCCTCTCCCAGTTATCATAGACAGCAGACATCTTCTCCTAAACTTCTGACCTGAAAATGCTAATAGTTCTTCATTTGATTAATGTCAACAAATCCATTTTTTTATTTTTTTTAATCTACGCACATGCATGTTGATTAATGTCAACTCTTCTGCATAACACGGAATTGCAATATTGTGTGCCAGTATAATAAATAAAACTGGTTGACATTGACTTTATAGAAGATTCATTCTCTTTTCTTTAAATTATAACGTTTATAGGAATAATTTTCCTTAAAAATCTGTTAATAGCAGCACCAAAAAATAACAAGCTACTTTTACGAACGTTACAATGCAATCCTCGAAATCGACTATCGAAAATTAGAGAAAAACAAAAAATACCTCTTTGATCAAAGCAGGGAAAAAGGAAAAAATTAAAAAACAAAAACAAAAACAAAAACAAAAATGCCTACCCAATTGTTACTGGAAGCAAGCTGAAAGACCCGCCGAAAAGTGATTAAAGCTGTGAGAGTGAGGGAAAGAGATGGCGTTTTTGTTGAATCCATATTCTTAAGAGCTATCCTTGAATCCTGAAACTGATACAATTCGAAGGAAGTCACCAAATCAGTTCTCTTTATCTACACCAACACTAACACTGCCCGCCGCCGGCCGCCGTAGAGGGTGGTTGGGAGTTGGGACGTGTTCTGTTTTTCTCTTCTGTTCGTGTTTAGCAAAGAAATATGACACTGGTTTGTTATGTTTTCTAAACATACTTTAAAAGAGTAGCAATTATTTATTACTCTAGATGATAGTTTTATTTCTTTTTTCTTCTCTTTTAGTGTATTTTTCTGTATTTAATTTTTCTAAAATTATTTCATTTTATCATAAATTTTTTATTTATTTTAAGTTTTTTTCATAAGTATATTAAATTATTAAGACATTATAGTATTATATATAAATAAATATATCATTTAATTTATTATAAAAAATAATTATGTTGTTGAAAATTACTAATTTAAATAACCTTAATAAAAAATTGAATATTAGATATATTCTAATATTGGAAAATATAATGAAAAATTTTTTTACTTATGAATTCAAAATTTATAATTGCATTGATTACACATATATGCCTTCTAATACAGCGAAATAACCAACTTGTTTCCTCTGACTTTAATTATTATTAAAACAATCCATGTAAATGGATGCGTTAGAAAATCCAAACCATCAAATGAAATCCGTAAATTGAACATTTTGCCCTCAACTTAAAATTACAAAAAAATTCTAAGGGAATGTTTGGTTATGTTTTTATGTGATTTTATTACATGTTTTAGGAGAATGAATTATTGAAAAATATGAAAGTTATTTTTTTATATGTTTATTTATATTTTGGGGAGACATTTTTGCTGTAGTAGTCAAATCAATACTTTTTTGTTGAGTTTTTGAGGTAAAAAGAAAATTGAGTGATTTTTTAAATATTAAAATAATAATAAAATATAATATATATATAATATGTATTATATATTAAAAAATATGTATTTTGAAGGAAAAATGAAAATATATTTAATTATGTTTCCCCAAAACAATATTGTTCTGAAAACATGACCAAACATTCCCTAATGTTTTTACAATTGAATTAGTTTAATTCATAATTCAATTCGTTCTTTCAATAAATGAAAATAATGTCTTAAATTTGAATATTATTGTCACCTTCACTTATTAAAAAGTGTATATTTTGAAATGAGCTCTTTCCATAGATTCAAACTCAATTTTATTTGGACTAAAAATTAAAAAATTTAATTCTATATAAATTTTAATTAACCATCTCATTCACTCCCTCGACCCAGCACATGCCCTTTTTCTCTCCCTTCGCTCATCTTCCTCTCACACCACCATTAATGTCTGATTAAATAAAGATTTGTGCTTCTCCGACCTAAAAAGGGTATAGAGAAGTCAACCTGACTTTCTTATCCACCTTTTTTCATGAGAAAGAGTCTTCTTTTCAAGCCTATTAAAATGTGTAGGTTATAGTCATTAAACTGTAGGTTATAGTACAAGATAAGTCTTCTAAACATTATAGATTTCCTATGTCCTATCATTCTCTTCTCTATTTATTATTGTGCTTGATGTCAAAAGAAATGAGTCAGTATATTTGTTACTGATTAAAAGATTGACCAAGAATGATATCTCAACTGAGCATTTACTAGATTGTCAATATGAGCTAGTTGTGAGTTCGATAGGTCGTAAGTTGGATATTAGAGGAAAGAAGGTATGAAGTGAACAACGTCGGTTGAATTGGCTATGCACTATTCAATTGAGGTGGTAATTATCTCAAATTTATATGTGACAAAAGTGGAGGGTTAAAATTGCTCATAATCTCAGATACGGATCAAATGATCAGGTCGACCCATATAAAAAAGCCGGGAATCCTTAAGTATTGATGAGGAATTAATTAAGAGCAAAAGTATTTAAATCTTTTAAAAATTCCTTTCTCATCAGTGTTCATCCATCTCTTTTCCATCATATTCCCCCTCCTCTTGTTTGTCCAGCCTCCCTTCTCTCTCACTTCTCTTTCATTCTTCTTTCCTCTTAACTATCCACTCTTTTCTTCCACAATCTCGTTCTACCTTTCTCGTTTCTCTGCAACCTTGCTCGTTGCATCAACTCTTTCTACCCATTGGTCACTCCATCCATTTAAAATTCTCCTCAGCAACACCTTTAAAAAGAGAAGAAAATTGATGACTGATAAAAGGGAAAAAATTTAAAGAAAGAAAATGAAAAAGTAAAAATGAGAAGGAAAAAAAATGAAAATACAAGGAAAATTTTTAACTTTTTATATGTAAAATTGAATTGTATTATTTGTTGAAAACATCTCTTTTTTAATATTTTAATTCTTTAACTATGGAAAAAAAGCATTTAAATAGAATTGTGAATCACATCATGTAATAAAATTACATATAAACTTTAAATTGTAAAAATATAAAATTTTATTAATCTGAAAAGAGGAGAAGATTAAGAGAATAATATCAGCCTTCAAGAAAGTCAAAATCATATAATTATAAAAAGGCTAATATATACACTTAGAAAAAAAAAAAAAAAAAAAGAGGAAAAGGATTGCTAGTATTTTCAGTATATGTTTTTCTCATGAAAATTAGAGTTCTTGAAGGTATTTGACAGGAAAATTACTATGGTTCATTCCTCTTAAATGATATTGGAATTTATGTGTGACTAGTAGAGAAATTATAGTTCAATTTAGTTTTATTAAAAAATGTGTTTTATTAGGTTCCGACTTGATATGAATTAAAATATTATATAATAGTGGTAATCTTAGCTAGTTAAATATGAGTAAGAACATATTCTGCATTTGATACCTATAAGTATAGTATAAATTGTAGGTTCGAGTCCTACTCTCGCCTTAATGGGTCTTTCATGTTGAATTCATCAAAATCTTTCTCTCGTGCGGGGAGTTCTGTCTACAACTATGGATGAAGCTTTGCCTTAATCTTTCAAGCTTCATTAGTGTATGCCACATGTAGATATAAATAAAAAATTAAACATGCCGGTGACAACACATAATGGAAGTGAAGGAATAAATAATTTACAAAGGGAGTATGAGTGATAAAACTAATAAAATTGTAGAAGGAATATTTCGATAAGTATTAGAGTTTGAGGGAA
This sequence comes from Jacaranda mimosifolia, assembly GCA_018894105.1. Classification (NCBI taxonomy): domain Eukaryota; kingdom Viridiplantae; phylum Streptophyta; class Magnoliopsida; order Lamiales; family Bignoniaceae; genus Jacaranda; species Jacaranda mimosifolia. Next base: position 29,561,497 of record CM032125.1, on the reverse strand, counting down.
AAGGTTGGTAATTTATCTATTTTAGATGGGTATGCATATAATTAACCCTATTATAAATATTGAATATTAATTACAAAATCAATCTTGAAAGTGGTCATATACATACCATCAAATAGAATTGTTAGAATAGACTAAAAATTTAACTTTTTAAAATTATTCAAAATTAGTAATTTTATGTATTTCATCAATGTGGTGAAATATTATAGTAAAATAAATAAAAACATTTTTTTACATTTTCTATATCATACTGCATTTATTTTAATAATTTCAATATATTTATTTAAAATTTTAAAATAAATGAAAAAAATCTGATAATGTAATACAATTAAAAAATAAATTAAATAAAGAAAAAGTACAATGAAGAAGAAAAATAAATAAAACTGTCGTATTTTTAAGAAAAAATGTATATTTAGGGCTCGTTTGTTTGGAATGATGTGATTAGAAGTGATATATAAACAAATGATACATTTTAAGTACATTAGGATATAATATTTTAATTTTATGTTTGGTTGGTATGATTAATACGTAAATAAAGTAAAATATAACATATAAATTTACTATTATATCTTTTATACTTTTTAATAAATTTTTCATAATTTTTGCATTCTTTCCCATTTTTAGGATAATGGTTTAATTGGAAATAAGATAAAAAATAAATCCTATTAAATTTTTATAATTTTTATCATACCTAATCAAGCATTCTCCCCCTTGATCCATTTTCCAAAAGCAACAATAAATAATGTAGAACTTATGATTTATCAAAAAAATTTATCAATTAAAATAAATATTAAAAAAAATTTAATTAGATATGTATCGCACATAATCAAGCAAAACAAACAAGAATATAGAGAACATAACAAATCATTGTATACTCTTGGTTTTACGTGCCCAAATTAATCCGAGAAAACAGAAAAAGAAAAGAAAGAAAGAACCCGTGCCAACCACCGTTTACGGTGGGCTGGCGGCAGCGGCGGCGGCGGCGGTGGCGGGGAAAGGGTGGAGCGTGGTGTGAGTGTTGGAGTAGAGAAAGATAACTTATTGGTGGCTTCGACATTTCCAAGTGTACCAGTTTTTGGATTCAAAGATAGCTCTTAATAATATGGGTACAACAGAAGCGCCGTCTATTTCCGGAACTCGCACCACTCTTCTTGTTTTCCGGCGGGTCTGTCAGCTTCTGGATCAATTAATATGCATTTTTATTTTTTCATTTTCCATTTTCCCTAATTTGACACGAAGAGTTATTTTTCAGTTTTCAAGAATTTCGGAAATTTCATTGCAATGTTCGTGAAGGTAGCTTGTATTTTCTAGTGCTGCTGTTAACGGTTTTCTGAGGAAAATGATTTCTATGGATGTTATAATTGTCAACTTGTTATTTCTTTTAAAGAAATAACATGAATCTTCTGATCAAGTCAATGTCAACCAGTTTACTATACAGCATATAGTATTCCAATTCCGCATTGAGGCAGAAGTCTTGACTTTAAACAAGCCTTTGATCAAACGAAAGGACGATTAGCGTTTTCAGGGCAGAAGCTTAGGTGAAGATGTCTGCTATCTATGATAACTGGGAGAGGCTGGTTGCAGCTGCTTTGCGGAAACAGCAGCTATGGGAACTTTTTCACGATCATTCCAGGAGCCCCAGCGTCCTCTCTGAAGCATCGGATTTCAGTTCTAGCTTCAATTTTGGTTCTTCCTTTCATGATCTGTCCTTTGAGTTAGGAAGTTCATCAAGGTCACACAGGCCTCTTCCAAATTTGTTTTTGATTTCAGATTTTAGTCCCTCTTTTGGTGTCAATGATTTATATTTTTCTTCTGCTGAGTTACTTGGTAGGGGAACCTTTGGGACTGCTTATAAGGCTGCAATGGATAATGGGGTAACAATTGTGGTGAAGAGACTTAAGTCAGTGAGCATTTCTGAACCAGATTTCAAGCGCCACATGGATATTGTTGGAAATGTCAGGCACGAAAATGTGGCTGCATTGAGAGCTTATTATTCTTCTGGAGATGAAAGGCTCTTGCTGTATGATTACTACAGTCAGGGGAGCGTCTATGCATTGTTACATGGTTTGTTGAACTCTGCAAGTTCAATGGATATCTTCTTTGTTATTTATTTATGTTAAAAATATTCTATAAAATGCTTAACTATCTATCAAATACATTACTATATCACTGCTGCTTGTTTGATTATACTGCAAGAATTGAGATAGGAGATTGCAGTATCTAATTACATATGTTCTGTGCATATCTACTATATCACTGCTGCTTGTTTGATTATACTGCAAGAATCAAGATAGGAGATTGCAGTATCTAATTACATATGTTCTGTGCATATCTGCATTACCACACTCCAGTAAATCTATGCAATTAAATTTTGTTTCTTTTTCTTGTTTGTTTGGGAAGTTAGGAGTGATTGATGAAGTATATATCTGGGTCAAGGTATAAACATCTCTTTGATATTGGGTTGACTGATGAAGTGAGTTATTGAAGTATTCATGAAGTATGGCTCTTGCTTCCATATTTTGTTGCAAAATATCATCAAATTAATCTTATCCAATCATAACCATTAAAGTTTCTGGTCACTTTTGTAAGATATACCTGGCAAGACAGATTTGTTTTCAATTTTAGTGCTATTAGACCTATGTCTTGTGCCGGCGATACTACATTAGAACATATCAATAGCCCAGTGTTGAGTACCCGCAAATTCTTAAGCATGTCCTCTTTACACATTATTTTCTTACTTCAATCCACATAATGGCCACAGGCTAGTCGGTTAAATATGAAATGTGAATGATCTTACGCATCTTCTCATCTTTCCAGGACGAACTGGTAAAAGTCAGGACCATGTATACTGGGAAACCAGACTACAAATTGCAATTGGCGCAGCCAGGGGTATTGCTGAAATACACAGACAAAATGGGGGAAAGCTTATCCATGGAAACATAAAATCCTCAAATATTTTTCTAAATCCGCAACAATATGGCTGTGTATCAGATCTTGGCTTGGCAAACATGATGGAAACAACATTTATGCCAACTGCAAGGTGCCATGCTCCAGAAGTCAAGAATACTCGAAATGTGTCCCAAGCATCAGATGTCTATAGCTTTGGGGTTGTGCTACTCGAGCTTCTCACTAGGAAGTCCACTGCACGTGTCCCTGGTGGCCCAGAGGCTGTTGACCTAGTCAAGTTGGTTAGTTCTGTAAAAAGCAAGGAGAGGGCTGCTAAGGTATTTGATGCAGTTCTATTGGATTACCCTGACATAAGGGAAGATATGGTTAAAATGTTGCAAATAGGAATAAAATGTGTAGCAAAATCACTGAAGAAAAGACCTAAAATGTCCGAAGTAGTGAAGATGTTAGAGGAGATTCGTAGGGCGAATCCAGAAAGTCGCATTTCCTCGGGACCAAAACTTGTATTTGTTGAGGATGCTAATCCCACATTTGAACTTGAGGATATGTTAAGGGCTTCTGCTGAGGTGCTTGGAAAAGGAATGTTTGGGACTTCTTACATGGCAAGATTAGACAATGGAGACACTATCACGGTAAAGAGATTGAGGGATGTAACGGTTACATCTAAGGACTTTCAGCAGCATATGGAAGTCATTGGAAGAATGAGACATGAAAATGTTGCTGAATTAAGGGCATATTACTTTTCAACAGATGAAAAGCTCTTGGTGTATAATTATTACAATCAGAAAAGCATATCTGCTTTGCTATATGGTACGTAGAACTAAAAATACAATGCATCTGGTCTGCCTTGTTTTTCATGTAAAGGATAATTTCACCAACAAAAGGTTCCAGTAAATGATCTTTGTTGAGTGACCTGAGATTCCTTATGTGAACTTTCCTCTGTGCTTTGTTACAATGAACTTGATACTTGAATTTAGTTAAGATATAATCCAAATATTTGAAAGTTTATGAATCCTTTTGAATGCATTTGGATGACATTTCATAAGTTCCTTTCGTTTTTAATCACAAATCTGATGTGAACTTATTAGATCCAACCAAACATAGGCACTTCTCTTTGTAGGCAATGCATTAACGAACTGAAGGCAGCACTCCTCTGATTTCGTTTGTCATCAATATCTTATGATGAAGGAATCTTGTTTCAGCGTTTTCATTCTTGCAATTCACTTGCACCTGAACTTGTAGCTTTTACTTGTCAAACCTTTTGGCAAATTACCTTTTTCTTATCCTTATAAACTTCTGATGTTGAAAGCCATTGGTGAAATGGCTTTTTCCTGGCCGATGCTAGATTTCAGTAATTAGTTTTTGCAGTTTATGTCAATGAATGGAACTGAGTTTTATTTTTGTATTTTTGCATTATGAGCAGTCGAACTTATTATTCTATCCCAGCTTATTGTATCTTAAGACCAAGTAGTAGTTATATAATTAAATGGATTTTCTCCAACTTTGCAGGGAAAACTGGTACTGGTTGGATACGTTTAGGCTGGGAGACCCGACTAAAAATTGCAGTTGGTGCAGCAAGGGGTATAGCTCATATCCACAGACAACATAGTCAGAAGCTTGTGCATGGAAATATAAAATCCTCAAACATTTTCATTGATGGAAAAAAATACGGCATTGTTTCTGATGCTGGTTTGTCAAAATTGTCGGGTCCCATTAGTCAGTCAGCTCTTGGAATTTCAGGCTACTGTGCCCCTGAAGTGACAGACACGAGGAAAGTGTCCCAAGCTTCTGATGTGTACAGCTTTGGAGTTTTGCTGCTCGAACTTGTCTCTGGAAAGGCACCTCGGCTCACCACAGATGACGGCGAGGTCATCTCAATAGTTGAGTGGATTCGTCTTCCTGGTGAAGTGATTGATGTAGAGCTTCTCAGGTACCAAAATGTGGAAGCGACGATGCTGAAAGTTTTGCAAATAGCAGTAGATTGTGTGGCCACTGATCCTGAGATCAGACCTAGAATGCCTGAGGTAGTGAAGATGTTGGAGGAAATTAGTGGCGTCAAACCATCCAATGAATCAAGATTGGAAGATTTATCAGAAGAAACATGGGGACTACCATCCATTGAATCAAGGTTGGAAGATCTATTGCATGATCTGTTGCCCACACTGACATCATAGAGTTTTTCGTGACTAAGTGTTGTAGTTTTCTCTTGTTCTTTGGTCATTCAGTCATTCATCTTGTCTTCAAGATTGCAATCTGTTAATAAGTTTTCTAGTTTTCTCAACGATTCAAATGTTAGTCTACATGTGTGTGTGTGTGTGTATTTTGGTCCTTTCTGTTGTACAAGAGAAGGAAAATCCTATCTGTAATTCGGGCACTCGTTTATCTCGAATATTCTATTTTTTTTAGTTCATAAAGCGAATGACTACAGTTCTTTTTTAAGCTTATTCTGGTTTTCTTATGGTACTTTGACTATTCAGATGTCATGCACTTGTCTTTGAGTACCCTTTTTGTAAGGATTTGTCTGCTTTGAGGAAGAGTGCATTTTCTCGCATTAATTTTCTTCCTTTTGACATTTCCTATCTGACTTAGAATTTGACTTAGAATTAATACATTGTCATCCTCCATAGACTATATATACGCATCAATCTTAACCCCAGACTTCAAAGGCATAAAAGATAAATAATACATTAATAAAATCAAAGTCCAAAGAAGTTGTTTGGAAGATGTTAGTTTGTGTATTGAAAAAGCATTATATGGGAGTTTGTTCCGCATAAAAAACTAGAGAAAGTTTTATTGTATATAAAATACTTGTAGGATATAATACATGATTAAAAGATTGAACAAAGTGTGGAAGTTAATATATATTATTTATATATAAAAGTAATTTGCTCGTTTGCACGTGCGTATAAATAAATAAATTCTACAAGTTACTTGTTTTATTTTTATTTACATATTATTTTATTATAAAATTATTATTTTTATAGTTTCTATGAAAACATTTAATTTTTCATATAAAGTTGTATAAGATGATTAAGTTAAACAAACATATTGCTAACTTAAATAGTGTATCAATTCATAATTAATGAATGCATTGTTTCATTAATTATAAATATACAAGGCTCTCTGCGAATTTGATACACCAAGAAAAACAAGCTAGAAAAATAATTTTGCAATCCATGTTCTTTATAAATATATTATTACAAATCATATAAGAAGTTCTAAAGAAATTCTTCAAAATTGCCACTTGCAGAGTTTGATGGTTTTGTTGTATCCTGGAATGAATTACCTTATTAGGTCTGTTGCCAAACTTTTTCAGAGTTGAGGCAAAAATCGCCTTAAGGATAGCGTCATCACATCTCAAAATCACAGTCAATTTGTTGTTTCCATCAAAATTATTCTAGCATATTATCATGACGAGACATCCCAAGAACAACAACAATATTATTAATAAAGTTTCAGGCAATATTGAATCTCTTCCAAATGAATTGCTCTATGATATTTTTAGCCAGAGTAGCCGCATCTTCCTTTACCGACTTGTTCAACGCTAAGTTGAGGGGTGTGTGTATATATATATGATATTTCTACTTATTTGAATTCTTTTAGTAGTAATCTTGTATTAGAAATTAATTTCTTTTGTCTTTCTATTTTTTATCACAGTTGTAAAACATTAAATGAAGTTGTTGAGGATAGATTTGTTTATCAACATGCATCTTTAGAGAAGTTTGTCATAACGCCTTGGTGGCCTTTTAATGAAAAGGAGAAGGCTTTTCTGAAGAAGTGTGTAGACTGTGAAAATTCAAAAGTGATGTATATGAAAGCAGTGGTAAGTTTTTCGCATTTATATCCCTAAATTCTTAGACACATTTTTTAAGATTTTAATATTGCTATCTTTCCAAATCACTTTTAATATGTACTGGGCAAAGCTATAGGAATATTCATAAAAAATTTCTCTCTTTTTCTGTTAGGTTAAGGTGGAATATTACTTTTATGGATTAAATATTGTGTCAGCATGTTGGAATTTGGAGAAAGTGTTGAAATTAGGCAACATGGAACCCTTATATCACACTTGCATCGTCTTACTCTTGAGCAGTAACGATAAACAAAAACACAAAGGTATCAAAATGATAGGTTGAATGACAAAATCCAAATACAAGAAGAGAGAAGTGATTTTGTGTCGCAATAATTTGAATAAAATCTTGAGATAAATGTGGATAAACAGTCCAATATTAAAACAACAACCAATATGTTGTATGGCGGCACATAACATGAAGAAAATCTAGAATGCGAAGCTTATAGTGCTGATAGAGAACTTAAATATATTTGTGATAGGCAGATATCAGTTCCATAGACCGTTGCTCATGCAAACTCTAAGAAAGTGTCCCAAGCCTTCTGATCATGTCCACAGCCTTGGAGTTGTGGTGCTTGAAGTAATTGTCCCTGACAACAATGAATAGGCCAACGAACTGTTTGATTTAGAGCTTCTGAGGTACCAAAATGAGGAGGAGACAATGCTAAGCAGTTTTTACAATAGGGACTTCTTGTGTTTTAGATTGGTTATTGTTACTAAGTCTTTTAGTTTTCTCTTCTTTTTTTTTTTTTGGGGGGGGGGGGGGGTCGTTTTTAAATTCTTCTTGTCTTCAAGATTGAAATTTGCAAATAAGTCTTCTTTAATGTTTTCTTTCTCCCTCCAATTTTTCCTTTTTTTTCTTCTTCAATTATTACACTTTATTTTAAGTTTATACTATTAAAGTTTTCACATGCTCATTGAGTACACCAAAATCATTAATAGTAATAATTGAAGGGAAGCACAACCTGTTACACTTGCTTCTTATTTTAATTTTTGTTTTTATAATCTTCTAAATTTCTCAAAGTATGAGTTTGAAAGTAGATGGTTTTGTTATAATTAAGAAATTGTAGCTCCAACTTTCTGCTGCACTAAAAAGAAAATCACATAGCAAGTGTAATTTCAATATTACTTGTGATTGTTTTTAATAGAGTTGGAAAATTAAAAATTATAAATCATAGTGAGAGATGAAATTTGGATACTCACGTTGAGTCAAGAACCCGTAATGTTGGCTTATTTAACAGTCCATTTCACCTAAAAAGACCTAAAAAAAGATAAAATAAAAGTTACATGGAAGTCTTCAAAGGAAAACTTTTTTAGGAATAAAACTAAACATTATATTTTCTTTCCTCCAAAATAGTGAAAATTTTGGATTCTAATCATTCTTCTGTATTTGAATGCATATAAAAGTTTGGATTACAATCCATTGCTTTTTGTAAACACTTCAGGGGCACAATAGCCTGGACTTTGCATAACTGATAGTCTGATGTAAACCCAGGCTACAATGTGGAAAGCTAGCTAAAATATACAATATTAACTAATCAGTTAAATATTTTGATACTTAGCACAAATAAATTTAAGTTCTCTATCAGCAATACAAGCTTCACATTCTAAATCTTCTTCTTCATCAAGCCACCCACTCTCCCAATGATGCTTATGTTGTGTCTTACAATGTATCGGTCGATGTCTCAATATTGAATTTTTCACCCAAGTTTGATTCAAGACGTTGATCAAATTTTGGCAGCACAAAATTAATTTTCTCTTCATGGAATTGGATTTTGCTATTCGACTTATCAATTTGATCCCTTTTTGTTTTAATATATTGTTACCGCTCAAGAGTAGGATGATGCAAGTGACATACAAAGCCCCCGCGTGGCCTAATTTCAAAGCTTTCTCTAACTTCTGACATGTTGACGCAATATTTGATCTGTTGAAATAATCCAACTAAAACAAATAAAGAAAGAGAATTTTTTTTTATAACTACAGTTTTGCATAGCACATATTAAAAGTGATCTGGAAAGATGACAATATGAATATTTTAAAATGATATATATAAGAGTTTAGAGATATAATGTGACAAACTCACCGCTGCTTCCCTATACAGTAATTCTGGATTTTCACATTCCCTGCACTTATTCAGAAAAGCCTTTTGCTTTCCATTGAAAGGCCGCCAAGGCACTACAGGAAACTTCTCTAGAGATACATGTTGGTAGACGTATCTATCCTCACCAATTTCATTTAATAATTTGCAGCTGCGATAAAAAATAAAAAGAAAAAAAGAAATTAGTTTTTAATACAAAATTACTACTAATTATGCTGTAACTCAACCACATCATGAAATCTAAGAACAAGATAACCTCCTAGTGGAAGAAACTAACCCAAAACAAACAAAATTAAAGAAAATAAATCAGCAGTAAAACCACATTTATAGCAGAAGTTTACTAAAATAAATACGTTTTTCAAATGAACGTACCTCAACTTAGCATTGAACATGTCGGTGAATGAAGATGCAGCTACTTTAGCTAAAATTTTAGAGACCAATTCACGCGGAATAGTGTCAATGCTTGAAACATTGATGTTCTTGGGATGTCTAATCATGATGATTGTTGGGCTCTTCAATTTTACGTTTTCCAGACTTTATTTTTATTTTTTTATTTTTTTTAACTTTTTGACTCAATGCGGATAAAGTATAAAGTTTGATGTGAATATGAAAATTTTCTTTTTGGCTCAAATCCCTAGGTTGGTTCGAATTCGACTTTAATCTCAAAAGAAACAGAAACATTTGGGTTGTTCGGGATTGTCGGGCGATCACCACCGAATGCCTAGGTTGGTAACATTCCTCTCAAATACAATAAACGGAGCTATTTATTACATTATCATAGCGGCTTATCGGGTAAACGTCACCGTATCTGGGACCTTTAAGGATAATAAGATCCAACGATATTAAGAATTTCATATTGATAAATTCTCAAAAAATAATAAATGGAAGTATTTATTATGTTACCATATTGATTCATTATTGGATAGATGTAATTGTATTTCAGTCCTTAAGGATAATATGATTCAATGATTTTAAAAATCCAAATTATATTTTCAACATGCGAATTCTCTATTTTATCCAAATTTCATGTCATGAGTATTTTAAAAAGTGGGATTTTAGTAATAATACATCAACATTGGAGATGGATCATGTTTTGTGTTGGCTAGGAATTAGAGAGTAACTACTAAAATGGAGAATATATATAAAGTAATTATTTTTTTTCTAACCTTTGTTTTTAAGTATGTGGTGGAAGAACAATTTGTGTTTAGTAACTGCATTTTTTTCCAGATATGCACTTTTTAGATAATTTTCCCTTAATATACATAGCTCCCCCCCCCCCCCCCTCTCTCTCTTTGGTTGTTGTAGTGATGATGATGAGGAATTTTGTGGATTTTATATTCAAGTGATTTCTTGATCCATTTCATTCATGAACTTTTTTGTTTTTTGATGTATTTGATTTTGGCAAAAGCTAATTTGAGCGTATGAAAGAAAATCTAATCGGTTCTGAATGATGTAATAACTTTTTCACATTTACTCCATTAAAACATAAATAAATAAATTTTAAAAAAGCTCCTTATATTATTTTTCATGGAATTTCTAAATTTTAAATATTAAATATATCTTTCCTTTATCTAATAAAGTTAATTGAAATGGAAGTTAAGATTTATGATGAAGCAAATGTGGATTTGCCATAATGTTAAATAACTATGAAAGTTTTTTCTTCATAATAAAAAAAATAAAATCAAATGACTACAATTTAGGATATTGAGTTAAAATTACTTCAATAATAGTTAAACACCTCATTCTTTTATTGCCGTTACAAATTTTCATTGGAAATGGAACTTAGGATTTGTGATGAAGTGAATAAGATTTACTATAATGTTAAATAATGAAAAGAAATTTTCTCCTAAAAAAAATTCAAATTACTATATTTTAGAATTAATTCAAAATTACTTCAATTATGGTCAAATACATTATCCTATTTTACTACTTATGGAATTTTTAAATTTTAAATTTATGATGGAGTAAATGAAGATTTATCCTGAATTTAAATAATTAATAAGAAATTTTCTTCATGATAAAAAATATAAAATTAATTGCTACACTTTAGAATTGGATCAAATTATTTTGATATTCCTTTAATTTATGTGGAATTTTTAAAATTTTGAAATTTGAAATTATCTTTTCTTAATTTATAAAATTCAATTAGAAATGGAAGGTAAGATTTATGATGAAGCAAAAATGAAGATTTACCATAATATCAAATAATGAATAAGAATTTTATTGAATAAGAAAAGAACTCAAGATTCATTTTAAAATTGAGTCAATGACTTTAATCCTTTCTATATTATTTCTTATTGAATTTGTATTAAAATTTTATTTCTGTAATTTATGATTAATTATAAGTGAAAGATAAGATTTATGATAAAGCAAATGAAGGGTTACCATAATGACAAATAATTCACAAAAGTTTCACTTCATAATAAAAAGATTAATTATAATTACCTCAATTTAAAATTGAGCGAAATGACCTTAATTTTAGTTGAACGCCCCTTCCCATATCATTTATATGGAATTTTTAAATTTGAAATTTGCTTTCTTAGTTTAAAAAAATTAATTGAAAATGGAACGTTATTTTTTTTTAAAGTAAATGAAGATTTAACATAGTATCAAATAATTAAAATTAATCGTTACATCTGGTAGTTATTGAAAAGGGAAAATGTATTTTTAGCCTCATCAAATAAACGATTTTGGTGGTTTACCCCCCCTGTGAAAAAAAAAAAAAAAAAGTTGAAATACTGTCTTGTGTTTTTAAAAATGAGTGAAGACCCCCTGAGACCATAAGTAGAGTGCATGTGCCCAAAAATGCGAGTGGTTGTGATTTTTTATAAATAAAATAACTATTATGCCCTAGCATATCAACCATTGGATCTTTTTGTTTAAATGAACGGTCCAAATTTAATAGTACTTAATATTTGTAAAAAAATATATAAAAAATTATTTATACATTTATATACAACATATTATATTTATTATAATATATTTTTCAATATTATATAATATATACTATAAATATAATATAGTATTCTAATATATATATATGTATATGTATATATAGAGGCTGCCATGGCACCCATGCCAACTAGATCTAGCCAGCCACATCTAACTGGCGGCTGCTGGCGACCGTCGTGTTTAAATTTTTTTTTGGCTTCAGTCAGTCATGGCAGCAGGTTGCCGGGGGAGGAGCCAATCCAAATTCGGCCATCATGTATAAAAAAAAAAGGAAAAAAAAAGGAAAAACACTTGGCTTCAGGTTGCCATGGCAGCCAGTTGTAGGGGGTGGGGAGTGGTGGGGTTATGTATATATAGTATATATATGTATCAATATATATATGTTATAAATAATTATATATGTAATTTTATATGCATATGTGACATTATATATGTACATGTATATAATTTTTTATAACTATTATATAGTAATTTGATTTATATAAATATGTTATATATTTTATAAATATGAAATTATTTAGTTTTGATAATTTTATATATATATATATATGTGTGTATTTATATAATTTTATATATACATGTATAATTTTATATATATGCATGTATATAATTTTTTATATAATTATATAGAATTTGATTTATATAAATGTGTTATATATTTTATAAATATGAAATTATTTAGTTTTGATAATTATATATGTGTGTGTGTGTGTGTATATATAATTTTATAAATATTAAATAATATTTCATTTATATAAATATGTTATATGCTTCATAAATATAAAATTATTTAATTTTAGATTAAACAAAAGGAAAAAAATTATATATATATATAGATATGTCATAAATAATTGTATATATATATAATTTTTTAAATAATAAATAGTATTTAATGTATATAAATATGTTACGAATAATTTTATATACATTTATGTATATATATAATTTTATATATATGTGATTTTATATATACGCATGTATATGATTTTTTATAAATATTATATAGTATTTGATTTATGTAAATATGTTATATATTTTATAAATATGAAATTATTTAGTTTTGATAATTATATATATGTATGTATATATGATTTTATAAATATTAAATAGTATTTAATTTATATAAATATGTTGTATATTTCATAAATATAAAATTATTTAATTTTAGATTAAACAAAAGAAAAATAAATATATTTATATGTATATAGATATGCTATAAATAATTTTACATACATATATATATGTATATTATGCATATATGTATTTATATAATTTTTTATATGTATATAATTTTGTATATATGTATGGATATATAATTTTATAAATATTAGATAGTATTTAATTTATATAAATATCTTATGTATTTTATAAATACATAATATATTTAATAAAATACATAAGATATTTAATTTAGATTAAATAAAAGAAAAAGAAAAATAGATGGAAAGGGGCCAGTAATCCAAATTTTAAAAATATAAGGGAGCATTTCACTCCTTTTTTTCACAGGGGGATAAACCACCTATTTCATATATACAAGAGAGTAAAAAGATTTTAGGCCCTATTGAAAATTATGAAGATTATGCACTGAGTTCAGAGAGATTAAGTATTAAAACAATTGACATAGAATGACTGGGCAAACCACAAATGGGACATAATCAAAAGGCTTGGGACATTTTCCTTGAGCTTGCATAACTAACGGTTTATAGAACTGACGATTAATTAAATATTTTAATATCTATCAATCATAGAAATGTTTAAGTTCTCTATCAACGTTGCAAGCTTCGCATTCTAAATCTTCTTCATGTGGCCATCCACTCAACTAACAATGCTTATGTGCCGTCATACAACATATCGGTTGTCGTTCCAATACCGGACAAATTATCCACATTTGTCTCAAGATTCTTTTTAAATTTCTGCGATACAAAATCACTTCTCTCTTCATGGATTTGGATTTTACTATTCGACCTATCAATTTGATCCCTTTGTGTTTTTGTTTATCGTTACCGCTCAAGAGTAAGACAATACAAGAGAGATACAGGCTTTCATGTTGCCTAATTTCAAAGCTTTCTCCAAGTTCTGACACACTGACACGATATTTAATTCATAAAATTAGTCCACCTAAACCAAACAAAAAAACAAAGAGAGAAAGATATTATGAATATTGCTATAACTGAACACAATACATATTAAAAGTGATTCGGAAAGATGCAATATTAAAATCTTAAGATATGTGTGTAAGAATTTAGGAATATAAATGAGAAAAACTTACCACTGCTTTTATATACACCATTTCAGTATTTTTCACATTCTGCACACTTCTTCAAAAAATCCTTCTCCTTTTCATTGAGGGGCCGCCAAGGCACAACGGGAAACTTCTCTAGAGATACATGTTGATAGACGTATCTATCCTCAGCAATTTCATTTAATGTTTTGCAGCTGCAATAGAAAATAAAAAGAAAAAAAATTAGTTTCTTTCATACAAGATAACATCTAAAAGAACATTAAAAGAAGTAGAGAGACATCATTATTCCCAATAGCACATGCTTCCATTTTACATGCACATTGATTGAAATACATGCATATAAATAAAACGAGTGATGATCAATGGCATAAAATTATATATGTTGCGACGCCTCTCAATAACATCATATGCGTCCGTGTGTGTGTGTGTGTGTGTGTGTCTGTGTCTGTGTCTGTGTAATTAAAAACAAGACAGTCTGACTACTAAAACCCCATTTCACATTCATAGTAGAAGTTTTACGGAAAAATGTATGTTTTTTCTGAATGCCCTCTCGCACACACACATATATATAATACCTCAACTTAGCGTTGAACAGGTCGGTAAAGGAAGATGTGGCTACTCTGGCTAAAATATCAGACAGCAATTCATTTGGAAGAGTTTCAATATTTGTTGAAACTTTATTAATAATATTGTTGTTGTTCTTGGGATGTCTCGTCATGATAATATATATATATATATATATATATATTGTACTTTGATGGTGGGGAGATTGAGTTTGAGATTGAGATTGAGATTGGGAGTGATTTATGAAGTATGCATCTGGGTCAAGGAATAAACATCTCTTGGATATTGGATTGATTGATGAAGTGAGTTATTGAAGTATTCATGAAGTATGCCTCTCACTTCAGCATTTTATTGCAAAATATAATCAAATTAATCTTATCCAATCATACCCATTGAAGTTTCTGGTCACTTTTGAAAGATACATCTGGCAAGACAGATTTGTTTTGGATTTTAGTGCTATTAGACCTATGTCTTGTGCAGGCGATACTACATTCGAACATATCAGTGGTCCAGTGTTGAGTACATCACCCACAAATTCTCAAGCATGTCCTGTTTATACATTATTTTCTTACTTCAATCTACATAATGGCCACAGGCTAGTTGGTGAAATATGAAATGTGAATGGTCTTTCGCATCTTCTCATCTTTCCAGGAGAAAATGGTAAAAGTCGGGACCATGTATTCTGGGAAACCAGACTACAACTTGCGATTGGTGCAGCCAGGGGGATTGCTGAAATACACAGACAAAATGAGGGAAAGCTTGTCCATGGAAACATAAAATCCTCAAATATTTTTCTAAATCCACAACTGTATGGCTGTCTATCAGATCTTGGCTTGGGGAATATGATAGAAACAACATTTATGCCAACTTCATGGTGCCATGCTCCAGAAGTCAAGAATACTCGAAACATGTCCCAAGCATCAGATGTCTATAGCTTTGGGGTTGTGCTACTCGAGCTTCTCACTAGAAAGTCCACTGCATGTGTTCCTGGTGGCCCAGAGGATGTTGACCTAATCAAGTTGGTTAGTTCTGTAAAAGCAAGGAGAGGGCTGCTAAGGTATTTGATGCAGTTCTACTGAATGCCCCTGACATAAGGGAAGATATGGTTAAAATGTTGCAAATAGGAATAAAATGTG
Source organism: Jacaranda mimosifolia (assembly GCA_018894105.1). Classification (NCBI taxonomy): domain Eukaryota; kingdom Viridiplantae; phylum Streptophyta; class Magnoliopsida; order Lamiales; family Bignoniaceae; genus Jacaranda; species Jacaranda mimosifolia. The sequence goes on along the minus strand of CM032125.1, from coordinate 29,545,754 downwards.
TAGCAAACTCACCGAAGAAAAGACCTAAAATGTCTGAAGTAGTGAAGATGTTAGAGGAGATTAGTAGGGCGAACCCAGAAAGTCACATTTTCCTCGGGACCAAAACTTGTATTTGTTGAGGATGCTAATCCGACATTTGAACTTGAGGATATGTTAAGGGCTTCTGCTAAGGTGCTTGGAAAAGGAACATTTGGGACCTCTTACATGGAAAGATTAGACAATGGAGAAATTATCACGGTAAAGAGATTGAGGGATGTAACTGTTACATCTAAGGACTTTCAGCAGCATATGGAAGTCCTTGGAAGAATGAGACATGAAAATGTTGCTGAATTAAGGGCATATTGCTTTTCAACAGATGAAAAGCTCTTGGTGTATAACTATTACAATCAGAAAGCATATCTGCTTTGCTATATGGTACGTAGAACTAGAAAAACGACTCATGCCTTGTTTTTCATGTAAAGGATAATTTCTTTGTTGAGTGACCTGAGATTGCTTATGTGAACTTTCCTCTGTCCTTTGTTACAAAAGAACTTGATACTTGAATTTAGTTAAGATATAACCCAAAGATTTGAAAGTTTATGAATCCTTTTGAATGCATTTGGATGAGATTTCATTTTTTGTCACAAATCCGATGTGAACTTATGAGATCCAACCCTACATAGGCACTTCTCTTCGTAGGCAATGCATTAACGAACTGAAGGCAGCAGTCCTCTGATTTCGTTTGTCATCAATATCTTATGATGAAGGAATCTTGTTTCAATGTTTTCATTCTTGCAATTCACTTGCAACTGAACTTGTAGCTTTAATTTGTCAACTCTTTTGGCAAATTACCTTTTTCTTATCCTTATAAACAACTGATGTTGAAAGCCATTGGTGAAATGGCTTTTTCCTGGCCGATGCTAGATTTCAGTAATTAGTTTTTGCAGTTTATGTCAATGAGTGGAACTGAGTTTTATTTTTGTATTTTTACATTCTGAGCAGTCAAACTTATTATTCTATCCCAGCTTAGTGTATCTTAAGACCAAGTAGCAGTTATAATTAAATGGATTTTCTCCAACTTTGCAGGTAAAACTGGCAGTGGTAAAATACATTTAGGCTGGGAGACCTGACTAAAAATTGCAGTTGGGGCAGCAAGGGGTATAGCTCATGTCCACAGACAAGATGGTCAGAAGCTTGTGCATGGAAATATAAAATCCTCAAAACATTTTCATTGATGGAAAAAAGTATGGCATTGTTTCTGATGCTGGTTTGGCAAAATTGTCAGGTCCTATCAGACAGTCAGCTCTTGGAATTTCAGGCTACTGTGCCCCCAAAGACACAGACACGAGGAAAGTGTCCCAAGCTTCTAATGTCTACAGCTTTGGAGTTGTGCTGCTTGAACTTGTCTCTGGAAAGGCACCTCGGCTCACCACAGATGATGGCGAGGTCATCTCAGTAGTTGAGTGGATTCGTCTTCCTGGTGAAGTGATTGATGTAGAGCTTCTCAGGTACCAAAATGTGGAAGAGGCGATGCTGCAGGTTTTGCAAATAGCAGTAGATTGTGTTGCCACTGATCCTGAGGTCAGACCTAGAATGCCTGAGGTAGTGAAGATGTTGGAGGAAATTAGTGGCTTCAAACCATCCAATGAATCAAGATTGGAAGATCTATCAGAAGATACATGGGGACAACCATCCATTGAATCAAGGTTGGAAGATCTATTGCATGATCTGTTGCCCACACTGACATCATACAAAGTTTTTCGTGACTAAGTGTTGTAGTTTTCTCTTGTTCTTTGGTCATCCAGTCATTCATCTTGTCTTCAAGATTGCAATCTGTTAATAAGTTTTCTAGTTTTTTCAGTAATTCAAATGTTAGTATATATATGTCTTTCGGTCTTTTCTGTTGTGTAAGAGAAGGAAAATCCTATCTGTAATTTGGGCGCTCTTTTATCTCAAATGTTTTATTGTTTTATAGTTCTATAAAGCGGATGACTGCAGTTCTTTTTTAAGCTTATTCTGGTTTTCTTATGGTGATATATTATGTTTGAAATAAGTAGATTTTTTTTAAGTATTTACATAGCTTTTTTGTTTGCGTAAGTAATTTAACTATTTACATATATGTAGCTAGATGTTTTTATTAAAAAAATACATAAAGTATATTTCTTAAATAAATTTAAAAAGTCTACATCATTGCTTTGAAAGAAGAGGTCAAATTTATCATTATATTTTCTCATGTATTGTCCAATCATTATGTCAATCATATCAAATATTTAATAGAATCATTCCATTAATTGGAATTCGTCCTATCGGTACGCCCTACTGGACTGTAGAAAGTCCCTGATGTCTTAAGGGTTTAGTCTCAAAACCTTGACTCAACCACACACTCTCTCTTCTACTTTGTCAATGCCCCACCTCTCTCTCTCTCTCTCTCTCTCTCTCTCTCTCTCTCACACACACACACACACACACACACACACCTCATTTTCTCTCTATCTCACTTTATCTCACATTTCACCACATATTGTTATTTTTGAAAATTTTATTCTCAAATAAAAAATACACAACATATTGGTTTTTCTTTATATTATTCTAAATTAAGGGACTAAAAAGAAATTATGCTGAAAAAATAATTTTTACGGGAAAAATTATATTTTCATATGAAAATAATTTGGCAGAAAATTTTGAATTCCCAATATGAATACAATTTTTTTCATTCTTTTTATTCATCAAACATAAGTTCCAAAAAAAATGCATAAGGGGACAAAAAACACAAAAATGATAAAATTATGCGATACGTAATTTTTTATTATTTTATGTATTAATAAAAAATAAATTTTCTATATGACCCGATTAATATGGATTTTTTTAAAACATAAGTCAAGATTGCAAAAGAAAAAAAGATGTTGTTTTCATAGTTGGAATTTAATTTTCCTTAACTCATAAAATAATTCATTGTCCATTTTTTTTTAAAAAATTCTACAGAAACAAATTTATTAAATTTATATATTATTTAAAAAATTCTCTTATTACTATTCTCATTCTAAAACACAACAATATTCTTTTCACCTTACTCATAGAAATTAAAAAACTAAGTCCAACCATACCCGATTAATTAAAAAATTGTAGAAATATTGTTGGGAAAAAACTCATTTTCCCCCATACCGACTTGGAATTTACCAAGTTAATTCATGGTATATTGTTTAAAAATTTTAAGTTATATTCCATTTATTAAATTTATAAATTAATTTTATTTTTTAAAAAATTATTATAAGTCCCAAAAAAACCCACAAACCAAAAACTCATAAAACAATCTCATTTTCTCAAACATATCTCACAAATAATCTCACAATCATTCATAATTTTCATAATTTTCACATCATATCAGCTCATCGAATCATTATAATCATTACATTTTATCTCACAATTATTCACAACCTCATTTTTCATTTCTTATATTTCTCAAATACCAAAACAACCCCAAAGCCTCATGATCATGAAAAATGAGACATGACTTTATAAGCAACCGCAGCCTAAATGTCTTTTTTGGGGAGTCGTTTGGAGAGTATTTATTTATTTTAAAATTAAGTTTTTTAATTAGTCAATTTTCTTGAATTTTGACACGTCAAAGCTGCGGGACACTTAATACAGACGTAAATGCTATTTTCAGGAGTTGTTGAATTGGTGATAGAATTAATTAGATTTTGAATTATTTATTTTGTTTTTATTTTTAAGAATTTATGACTTTCTGGTCCAAACAAGTCATTAATGCTCAATGCTGACCAATTAGCTGTAGTTGTTGCCTTGGTAGGTTGATGTTTATATCTACAACATTAAAACCCCCTGCTATATCAGATATTTATAACCTGAAAAGAGAAAGAGAACCTCATATAAAACGTGATGAATAGTTATTCTTAATTTTTTCAGAAGCAGTTAATATTAATATTGAATTGAAGCAGACAGTCTGCAACTGCAAGTAATGTAGCAATGTTTTTATATTTTGAATATGTTTATTTTAAACTAATTATAATAAAAAATTGTGGTTAAAAAATGAATGATAAATTTTAGATTTGGTCCTTGTTTTGCTGCCATCTCCCTCACATTCACTGTTCACATTCTCCATTTTCACCAAATAATCTCAAATTTTTCTACCATCATTATTGCCAGATATATTATGTTTGATTTTCATTTGCTCCATCATATTTTTCCAATATTATCCGGGTATTCCCTAGCTCTTTATTTTTTCTCTAACTATAACTTTTGGACACTTTATTTTTTTTTCTTTTTCTTTTATATTTTGTTAGGTAGTAATATTGTTTAACAGCTTGAACATTTTATTTTTATTTTCTGATTTTTATTTTTTTATTTTGATATTAGTCATCTCCTTGTTAAAGTTTTCTTTTAGTTCTCAAGAAAAAAGGTCGGTTAAACTAGATTTCAAGCATCTATTACATGTTATTTGCCATAAAGATTGACATGTTACTATCTAGATTTTGGTAAATATATATCTCATGTTTACAGAATCTATTTTGCTAAACTAATACAATTGCTAGCTAGTTTCTTGTATTGGACCTTAGTAACGGGTAAAACTATTACATGCAGCGATTAAAACTATGAACTACAATCCATACTTATTACCTGAAGGAATAGGACCAAATTTGCCACTCGAAGGCAATAATTTGCATGATTTTCTAGGTTGTATGGATGCAAATAATGCACAAGATTTATCAAGTTGTCACTTTTGATTCAATTCTAAAATAATATTAATAACATAAATTTAGTTGTTATATTTGATTGCAAAGTATTTATGTGATAGTTATCATTATGCAGGTTTATTGTCAAATCACGACCAAATTGAAAATGCCAATTATTTCTGTGAGCAATAGAGTTGGATAGTCATTGGTGCCTAAAAATGTAGAAGTATGCGTCGATTCCATAATAGATGAATTTGAGCATAAATTGGCAGTTGGTCAAAAGATAATAAGTCATGAGGATATGCATACTTGTTGTATTGTGAATATGGGCATTGTAAAGGCTTTAGTACAAGGAAAGGAAAACAAGAATATTTTCATGATAATAGTGGAGAACTTTACATGAAGGAATTTATATGTTCTTGTAGAGGAACAAAAGATGAAAAACGTAGTGCCAAAAACAGACAACCGAGCTACCAAAAATTGGAAATGAGAACTGGTTGTACAACAAGGCTTAGAATTGGGCACAAAAAAAAAAAAAAAAGAGTGGAAAGTAATTATTTTTTATATTGAGCATAATCATGAAATGGCCACAGCTGATCAAAGATATATGTTAATATTTGTACGTAATATTTCATATGCTAAAGGAATACATTGAAGGCATTGGTGGATTCTAGATTTTCAATATCTAATACTTATTCATACATGCAACAAGAATGTCATGGGATGGAAAATATTGGATTTCTTCAAAAGGATGCATACATATGATTATGTTAATCGGTTGGCCAAAAATCACATATAGGTTGAGGATGGTTATGCTATAGAATTAATTCTATTGGGATTTTCAAGTGGATAAAAATATCAGAATGTTCAACTTTTTCTTCAGAGATGGTCATTGCAAGATTGATTATGAGACTTTTGGTGACATGCTTTCATTTGATATCACTTACCAAACAAATAAATATAATTTAATTTGTGCACCTTTTGTAGGCGTAAATCATCATATGCATAATGCAATGCTCGGATCAGCTCTCATGTATGATGAAAGAGAAGCTTCTTTTGAGTGGTTGTTCAATATATTTCTTGAATCCATGGGAAATAAACAACATGAGACAATTTTCACAAATCAATGCCAAGCAATGATGAATGTTATTGAAACTGTGTTTCCAAATTCTCAGCATTGATTGTGTCAATGGCATATTAATCAAAATGCTCCGTCACATTTTGGTAGTTTGAATAGTAACTCAGGGTTATGCATGGAATTTTGTGAATCCGAAGAAGAGTTTGAAGATGTATGGAATAAAATGATTGTTGATTACAATCTTCAAGAGCATTCATGGTTAAACAATATGTACAAATTATGATAGAAATGGTCTACTGCATCTAGCAAACATAGGTATAGTGCAGGGTTAAAGGCCACTTCAAGAAGTGAGGGTACAAATGTTTTTTAAGAGATGGTGGTAAAAGGACACATGCCTTTTTCGAGTGCATCCAATAGTTTGATAGAGTTCAAAATAAATGGCATCAAGATGAAAAAGAGGATGATTTTAGATGTCGTCATGGGATGCCTACTCTTGTTGTGAAGAAAATAATTGTTTGTTGAAACATGCTGCAAAGTTTATACACATACAATATACAAATGTTTCACGCACAATTGGTAAATACTTTAGGGATTGATCTTGATGGACAACCTTCTAATTGTGGTGCTTTATTTGAGTTCAAAGTGTGATCTCAAGACTCAGATATAAATTCTCATGAAATAAAATGCAGTTGTTGGTATTTTGAGTCTATTGGTACAAATGAATATGCATAGTACACCAAATTAGTACATAAAAGCACGACGGACAAAAGATGTAAGTGATAGAGTATACCATGAAGGAAAAAACATCTCTATAAGTGATCATGAATTGGAGACTGTATATGTTAATCAAATAATGAGGTGTTGTCATGATCTTTCCGTGAGAAGTAAAGCTTATCCAGAAGCTACAAATTTAGTGAGGAACAAACTCAAGGGTATTGCTTTAGATTTGGATGAATTGCTTGAGAACTTGACTGTGAATGATTTGAGTATGTATGGTAATGCTATGGAGGCAAGGGATTCAAATGTGGAAAACTTGGATATGGTTGATGGCATTACCAATGATGAAGAGCGTGTGCATAATCCTCTTTATGTTAAGCCAAAAGTAGTTAATAATGCTCGTTTGCCCAACCATTGGGATTCAAAAGGCAAAAGAGGAAAAGAAAATGTTGAATCTTCAAGTAAGTTTTGAAATATTTTATTACATTTCTTATTATGAATCATTTATTATATTTCTTATATTTAGTTTAAGTATAATCTTCTAGAGAGAGCTGCAAAAAGTGTGAAAAGAAAAGTGCAAAACTCTCAAACGGCTTTGGATACACAACCGTTACAAGGGGCTACTAATGCACATTCTGCACAATATGTCATGAGTCATCCTGTGCAAGATACGCTAATAGCCTCTCAATTTGGTGCATATCAACCCTATTGGTCATATCTTATGTCATCTCCACATATGATAAGTTTTGATTTGTTTAGTTGATCTTTGTTTTACTTAAATACAATAAATATTTATAGCGATATCCTGATATCCAGGGACATGGCCAGAATCAAAATTTTGCTCACTTTTCTCCTAATATGTCACAATATTGGGATCCTAATTTATCACAAGTATGTGGCATACAACTTATACATATATAAATATATTTGTAAATTGTCAAAGATTTTACAAGTTTGTTTAGCTAATTAATGTACGTAATTTTCATAGGGGTCTTTTCACAATGAAGGTAGGCTACCTGATTGAGGGGCAGCTTTAGAGTCAAGGGAATGATTCACTAACTTTTGTTTCACTAATGTTTGTTTATCATAAATATTTGTTTCACTAAATCTTAATATTTGGATCTCAATTTTAACTGTGTATGGGATTCTCTTGATTATTGGCAATATTTACTTAAACAAATTAAGTGTTTGGATTTTGGCATATCTTATTTGTTTTGGCCTTTTTTAGATGTTAAATTTAAAACTTTTAATACAAAAAAGTATAATTCATGTGTCACTCATATAAATATTAGTCAATCTAATTTTTATTTTCTATATAATGTTAATATTTGAGTTTAATAAATTTAATATTTTAGATATATTAATGGTATATATTTGTTTGTTCTTCTAAATATATACAATTTATTTTAACTTATAACTTATTGACTGTTTAAAAAAGTCTGAGTGCAAATTAAAATCAACAAACTTATATATTCCCATGATATTTTAGTTTTAACAGCAATTATATCCAAGGAAATTTTATTTTAAAATTAAACTTGATTAAAAGAAAAATACCTCATTTTTTTGGCAGAAAAGTCAATCTCCATAATTTACTAAAAGAATTGCCCAAACATTTGTATTAAGTGTCCCGCAGCTTTGCAGGACACGTGTTAAAATCCAACCACACCAGGTGTTGTGCAGCTGGTGCAGCATCAAGCTAACCGTCTGATAGGAAGCCAGGCTACAATTTGAAAAGCTAGTTAGAATATACCATATTAACTAATCAATTAAATATTTTGATATTTAGCACCAATAAATTTAAGTTCTCTATCAGTAATATAAGTTCCACATTATAAATCTTCTTCTTCATCAAGCCACCCACTCTCCCAATGATGCTTATGTTGCGCCGTACAATATATTAGTCGTTGTTTCAATATCGGATTCGTCATCCACATTTGATCCAAGATTTTGATCAAATTTTTGCGACACAAAATCAATTTTCTCTTCATGAATTTGGATTTTCCCATTTGAGTGATCGATTTGTTCCCTTTGTGTTTTAGTATATTATTACCGCTTAAGAGCAAGACAATGCAAGTGATGTACAAGGCCACATGTCAAAGCTTTCTCTAACTTCTGACATATTGACACGATATTTGATATGTTGAAATAGTCCAATTGAAACAAATAAAGAAAGAGAGAAATTTTTTACGAGTATAACTACAGTTTTGCATGGTACACATTAAAAGTGATTTGAAAAGGTGACAATATGAAATTTTTAAAATGATATATATAAGAATTTAGGGATATAAATGTGACAAACTCACCTCTGCTTCTCTATACATCAATTCTGAATTTTCATATTCTGCGCACTTATTTAGGAAAGTCTTTTGCTTTTCATTGAAAGGCTGCCAAGGCACTAAAGGAAACTTCTCTAAAGATACATGTTGGTAGATGTATCTATCCTCAGCAATTTCATTTAATAATTTGCAGCTGCGATAAAAAAATAAAAATAAAAAATAAATTAGTTTTTAATACAAGATTTCTACTAATTAAAGAATACAAAGAACTAGAGATATTATATTCCCAGTATCTCATACTTCCATTTTCCATGCACACTGAATTCATGCATATAAATAAAATGAAAATGTTGGAAAACCGATATTTTTTCCTTTTTTTTTTTTTTCTTTTTTGTTTTTGTTTTCAGTACGTAACTGCATTTTTTCCCCCAGTTATGGCACTCCATTGTATGTATCTTGCAGATTTTCGATAATTTTCTCTTAATAGAAAATAGAAAAAAAGTCAGTGTAGTCTTTGCTATGTATTCTTGTGAGATTGGGACTGGTACAAGTATTGCTACTAAAAGAATTCAAAAACTAGAGATCAAATATAGTAATTACCTAATGATATCCTATATCTCGAATTCTTTTTTAAAAGTCAATTAATATTACAAAATAATGGTATGTTAAATAGGAATTGTCTGAAAAAATGTCACATAGTAAAAATTTAATATTAGGTATCCCTCTCTATAATTGCCAAGTGTATTTGTTTAATTATCTAAATATTTTTAATAAATTTATAAACCAATAATGTATAGGCAACCCATTCATCACGTTTTTAATTGAATTTATATTTTTTCATTATTATATATTTTAAGACTTAATATATCAATTTTTTCCCATTTCCACCAGTACTGCTCCACTCCTCTCCCCGATCACTCCACTATTTTCCCCTATTTCCGATATTTGCAAAGAAGTTTGTGGCTGCTATCACTCAACTTATGGATTTCTTTTGTTGGAATTAATTATAAGATCAACATAAAATAAGTATGAAGGATTAGTAAATGAAATTAATGGATTAAACTAATTCACAAGATAATGAAACATTTCAAAATTAAAAAATATTTGTCAATATATTTTCAATTATATTGATATTATGAAAATTGATTTAAATATAATCACATTTTTTATAGGTAACTAATATAGTATTGATATATTTTACTCCTAGAACAATTCCTTCTAATTTTACTTAAGATTAAAAATATTTTTCAACTTTTTATTTATTATTGTTGTAAATATTATTGTTAAATATATTATTAATATTTTTCCATCGACAATTTCATTTTCATTAGAACAAAAGGTGGAATTCATGTTTAATTACAAACATGTTACATTCATCATTTCTTCTTTTAATTAAAAAATAAAAATAACACCAAATTATTTAACTAATATTTAAACACTCAAATTCAACAAGCATGTAAATATAGAATATAACAAACAACACCCTATATCTTAAAAAGTATAACTAATAGAACCTTAAATATTTTCAAAAATATCATAGTTTAAAGCAGCAGCAGTATCTTTTGTTTGTCTGTCATGAAAGTCCAAGGTATATCTGGACTGAAACCTCCAATATATTCCTCTAAGCATCTGAAAAAGAACCCCCAAGAGTCCTTGTTTTCTGTCTCCTCCACAATAAAAGCTAAAGGATAAAGCCGGTTGTTCCCATCTAAACCAACTACAACTAAAAGCACACCACCAAAAGGCCCTTTCAAATGACACCCGTCAAATCCTAGAAATGGACTACAACCACTCAAATAACCTTACTTCAATGCATCTAAGCCTATGAAGATTTTTCTAAAAGAAGGTGTCCTACCTATGCTCTCAACAATGTTCTCCGCATCATCCCCTTCTCCATCTAAGTGATAGTGCATCTTCACAAGACTGCCACCATTTCTTTTCTTCAATATTTCTACATAAGCAAGTAACATACTGTAGGATTGTGCATGGTTACCCTCAATAACATCATTGGCCTTTAGTTTTGCTCTATAAAGCTGCATGTAAGCTGGGTTTACTCAATAGTTTTTCATCTCGTTTCTTAATCCTCTACACCTCATCTCTGGATTTTTCCTTAAAACATCAACCAGCTTTGTCGACATCCACTTGGCATTAGCTTCTCTAATCTTATCAACCTTACACAAGTATGTTCTCCAACTAAAGTCTTGATTTGAAAGGCTATAGAATCATGCAATATAGATGCATGAATTCTCCATGGACATCCATGCCCTCCACACATATCTATCACCCTACTTTTCTCATTTTTTTGCCTAACCAAATCAAACCCCTCTCTAATGGCATACTCTCTAAGTACTTCTCTAAATGAATATACATTAGACAGCACCATTCCCTTTTTAAGCTTAATCTTCTCCGATGGATTCTTAGGAACCACATATCCATCCCCATTCATAAGGCCCTTCAATGGATCATCAATTAACTCTTCATCTAAAGAGTTTTCGGCTTCACAATGATTATCGGATTCATAATATGATAATAATGAGTCATTCTCCGTACAACCCCATTCTCCATTCTGATCCTCACTACCCCCTTCTTCACCTCCATCCCCCTCTTCCTCACTTCCCTCTTCACCCTCTTCCTCCTCTTCTCCAATGTTTGTCTCCCCATCTTCTCGTCACTTTCTTCTACTTGATTTTGTTCAACAAATACATTTATTTCTTTACATCTTCTATTCCTCTCAAACATAGCACCCACATCATCATCATTTTCAACAGCCATCCTAACATCACTACCATATATACTACACTATGATGCACGAATACAGACACGGCGGCACGGACACAACACGATACGGACACAGCAACACATTAAATTTTAAATTTTAGGATACGACACGACACCGATAAGATTATCATAATATATAAAATTCTATATATATATATAAGTATTTATTAATCATATTAATGCATGTAATATAAAATATGTATAAATCAACACTAAATATTAAATAAATATATTTTAATTTCAAATAAATAACGAATCTTCTATATAGCAATAAGTATTAGACTTCATGTAAATTATATAATGGAAATTTTCTATACAAAAGAATGTAATATTAGTCAATAAAAAAGTAAGTGATAATGTAAAAATTATAACTAATAACATTTGAAATATTTATGCTTATCATTAAAGATTTGCCATCAATTATGAATGGTGAACACTTAAATACAATTTTGCCACTATTAAACATGTAAAAATAAATTATTGGTTATAGAACATAAAAAAATTGTTACTTATATATATACATATATATATATATAACTAGTGCCAAGTTTTCAATTATCACTTAATATTTTTTATAAATGTTCTTTTTTTCGTAGTTGTCTAATCATCCAAATTTATAAAGATATTATGATCACAGTGAGGTTTTTTACTAACTTTATTTTCCATTTAAAAAGTTTTTATATTATTTATTAGTCCTTAAATTTTGTAAAGTTTAATAAATAAAAAAAAAGCCTCGCCGTGTCCGACACATGTAAAATTTTATCTTTTTTATTTTAATTTTTGGACACTTTATTACCGTATCCGACACGTGTCGGGGCTGTATTGGTGTTTAACATTGTACAAAGTGATTTTATAGTGTGTCCGTGCATTATAGATACTACATGTATAAACCAAGTCCATTTTTTCAATCCCATCGTGACTTAATGCAAGCCCCTCAACATCTACCCTCAAATCAAGAAATTTGTATCTACTAGGGGAGATGTTTTTGAGCAAATCCATTGTCCCCTCAAAGTGCACAAGAACATCAAATATTTTCTTCAAGCCTGTTAAAAAAAAAAAACATCAAGTCATGACTAAGGTTTTAAAGCCTTAAACGTTCATAAACTAAGGTTTAATAGCCTAATATAATAAAAAAAATGCCAAATTAAACGTAAAACACCAACAAAAAAACTGTAAAACAAGATTTTTATAGTCTAAAATTTCGTGCGAAAACTCATCTTCTGCCTTGTTTTATCTCTTTTTTTCATGGAGGGTATTATTGTCTTTTTATTTTACAGATATTTAGTTTCTTTTTTTTTTTAAATGAAATAACTAAAGAGTAAAATGATCTTTAACGATTTTCATCACGATTTTTGAATGACAATTTTCGAGAGGGGATTTTTTGTAATTTCTCAAACCTGAAGGATAGTTTCTATTATTACCACAAACCTCAAGAGTAGTTTATGTAATTATCCCTATTAAATAATTAGGGGCACTTCCTCCGTTAATGAATTCATAGATCTATGTCCACCATCAATAACGGATCCAAGGGGGGCTATGGGCCCCACAACATTTTATATATATTTTTTAACTTTTGTAATATTTTTATATATTCTTGAAATTTTAGTAATAATCCCCCCAATTTTCATATGTACTTTTTAATTTTGAAATAATTGTTTGTTTACATATTTAAAATTGTTTACCAATTTTAATTTTGTGAAAGTTCAAAATAAACTTTTGGGACCATATTTACAATCAAATAATTTATCATTAGATTAGGTTCATTAGAACACTTCTATTTTATTTGTTTGAAAACGTATTTATAGGTATCTAACCAAGGAAAATCTTTAAAACTTTATAAAAACTTACAAAACAATTAAAATTTTTGACTTCAAAGAGATTGAGACAAAGGGATAAAGATAAATAAATATTTATAAAAAAAAGAAGCTTTTTTAGCAGTTTTTTTAATTTTTATTTGTCTTTAACATTATTGCGTTCATTAGAATGCTTCTATTTTATTTGTTTGAAAACGTATTTATGGGTATCTAACCAAGGAAAATCTTTACAACTTTATAAAAACTTACAAAACAATTAAAATCTTTGACTTCAAAGAGATTGAGACAAAGAGATAAAGATAAATAAATATTTATAAAAACAAAAGAAGCTTTTTTAGCCCCTTTTTTTTTTTTTTGTAATTTTTATTTGTCTTTAACATGTATTTATCTCTTCTTTACTTAAATAATAAATATTATTATCTCCATCTTTAGTTTTATAATATATTTGAAGTGTTTGTTTATATGCATTATAAAATATATGTTATTGACTTATTGTATGTATTGAAAATAATCCGAAATTATATATGCTTTTAGACTTTATGAAAAGAATAAAATTTACGATCAAATAATGTATAATTAAATATATGTTTGAATCTTGTCATTCCTATAGATATTTGAGTAATCGATCATCATTTGCTTCACTTGTTATTGGTTCTTCTTGTTTTAACAGCAACAAGTGAAAGAACTTTTTTACTATGAATATTATTAAAAATAGGCTCAAAAATAAATGAAAGATGATCTTTTAGCCAACTATTTAGTAATTCTTTATATTGAAAAAAATATTACTAAAAGTTTTAACATTTATTCGATCATTTATGAATTTTATAACGTAAAAAAGCATCATGCTCAAGTTTGATGACGACATGTATTTTGAATTTAGTAAATCATAAAATTTATATTTGAACTTTTATGTTTTATAATTTTACATCGTCACAATCTTAATCCTAGATCCGTCCCTATCCTCATTAGTATATAAAATACTGATACTAAATACGTGGGGGGCAATTAATACGCTATTAGTTAATTTTTTATTCTTGTTCCTCCTGCAGATCTGTCTGAAGTTCTGGTAAACAACAATAATTCCCATAGACTCTGTTTGGACATATATGAGACTTTTGCCTTCCTACAATGAGTTTTTTATGATTTTCTTCTAATTAAATTCGTCTCTTATAGTTTATTTTCTCTAATTTTCTTCTGATTGAATTAGAGTTTAATATTAGGAAAATATGATTTTTAATTTCTTAAAATTAATAATGTTAATTTAGTCATTGAGTATTAGAATGATAATGATTTATATTTTATTTTTTATAATTTAATTTTAAAAGAAGATGATTTTTTCTAAGAACCATGGTTCTTTACTTCATAATGTTTCAAAAGTTATGATCAAATCAAATTAATATGAACGGCTAAAAAGTAGGTACATGATAATAAGTCAAAACTGCGAGCATAGGACTCTAGAAAACCCCAATAATGTATCTATTTAACTCAAATCATGTTATACAACTTTTGATGAAAAAAAATTAAACCTTTTCATATAAATATAACCTTTGTTTTATTCCCTAATTAAATAATAGTTTCATAATTAATTAAATAATTACGCAATTAAAAATAGAACATGTAACTTGTAGAATCATGAATAAATTAAACCCTTTCATACTAAATATAACCATTGTTTTTTATGAGGGTTCGTTTTGCTGAGTTAGGATCCCGGCTAGAACGATGGTAGAACTTGACCCGGAAGGATCGCATTCCTATTTTGTAGGGAAAGAATCCTGCAGTCACAATAAACGTTAGGCTAGCCGAGTGGCCCTCGGCTTAGGCCCTCCGACGATTAAGTAAGTAAGATTCGACCTCAATAATCGATCAGAGGACTAAGGGCTTTTTTTGGTGTATATGAGTGCGTACCTCTGAAGAGCAGGGTTGAGGGTATATATATCCTTCTTTTCCTAGAAAATTACTGGAAAGCCCTTAGATATCTCCCTGGGCCATTAACCTTGGGCCTGGGGTATTTGGGCATTTCCCCTATTTGAATATTTACAGCCTATTGCCCTTCCGGGTCTCAATGACAAGATAGTACACTGTAGCGGCGCCTGTTGTGTCAGACGGTGAGGGGGACGGCACGCGCCATTAATGCGGAGGCGTGGCGCCTACTAGTGCATTAAATGCGGTGGCAGAGTACTCTACTAGTCTCGACCTCAGCCTTGCCCTCAACCAGGTCGACTGAGGTCGAATACTCTCGCAGGTCGAGGGAACCTGACTGGGTCTGTGCAGATCCGGTCGAGTGTAGTCGACGAGACGTATGGGCCCTAAGTTCGGTCGAGTGAAATTGATGAGACGTATGGGCCCTGAGTCTCAGTTGGGCCTTGCTAGTTTGGGCCCAAGCATTTAGGCCATCCCATATCAATTTTATTCCTTAATTAAATAATAATTTCATAATTAAATAATTACGCAAATAAAAATAAAACAAATATCTTGTAGAATAAATTTATTTACATTCACGTGTTATGTGGCCAAGTGCTAAATGCATTTATATATAAGTAATATATATATATATATATATATATTAGCTTCCATACTTTCCTCAATACTTTTATTCAAATATTATATCCTACAAGTATTTTATATACAATAAGGCTCTTTCTCTATTTTTCTATGTGGGGCAAACTCCCACATAATTCTTTTTCAATATACAAGTTAACAATATCTTCCAACATGTGTTAAAAAGGCTGATTATTTTATATAACCAGTTGTTTTAATTTCTTAATCGATTTAATTTGACCTTAAATTTTCAAGTGATATATCACATTGACACTCCCAACTTATAAAACATGCACATGCTGACATCTCTTGCTAAACTCACCTGTCATATAAAAGGAAAATTTGTATTCATTCACACACATCCCCTATTAACGATTGACTTTTTTAAAAATAATCTTATTAGAAGATCAAAATACAGTCTCTGTCAGTCTGTCACTCCCTCTCCCTCTGCCTCTCCCTTCGGGGATATTAGTAAAATGAAAGCAGGTCTGTAGCCTGTCCCGACTCCAATCATTGCCTATGACCAAAAAAGAAAAAAAAGGTCTCTCTCTCTCTTACTTGTTAGGATATTTCACGTGCTCATATTCTCTATTGTACAACTCGTGTTACACGCTCGTCCCTTGTTGGGTTTGGTTGATGACTGGGTACGCCCCCAGCACCCAATACACCCCCTTGGTGAATAAAGTATATTCACACATTCTAAAGTAATTAGTAGTTGGTACACTTTTCCAGTCTCCTCCATAAACAGCGCTTTGATAAGTCTTTGGTCCTACATCCTCGTGCCTGTTGGAATATAAATGCCAGTGCAGTCGAAGAGGCCAAAAAGTAGCTGATTTTTATGAAGACCAAACAACCTTCACCTGGTGAAACCCCTTGGCCAGAATTTTTAAAGCCCAAGCTTTGTTTGGATGCAAATTGAGCGGTTTAGGCCATCTGGTTTCATTTCCAAAGCTCATTTTTATATTTTTTACTATTTTAAAAATAAAATACATTACTTTTTATATTTTAAAAATACATCATTTTTTATACATTTTCACCCAACATCATTTTTATTTTCATTTTCAAAACACATTATTCAATAACATATATATTTTCTCTCATTAATCTATATATCTTCTCTCTCTCTCTCTCTCTCTCTCTCTCTCTCTCTCTCTCTCTCTCTCCTATATATATATTTCATTATTTCTATTTCTCTCCACTTACGACCTATTAAAACCAACATAATTATTATTTTTTCAATAATTTATCCAAATACAAACTCATTTTTACTAACTATTTTCAAATTTTAGAAATGATGGAAATATAAATTGAAAATTAAAATAAAACCAAATGGGCCCATAGATATTTTCTTATAAAAATAATTGATTGAAAATTAAATATGCTTTGCATAAATACAACAAATTAAAATAAGAGATGAAATATAAAATGAAATAGAGGATTCAAAGTGCAAATCGAGTGGATTTTGGAAAATGTTCCAGTGAAATATGTCTTGGGAAGTGGTTTGGGGAATGTGATGATTGTTTTGGAGGGTGGCTGAAGAATATTTAGGAAAAAAAATGTTTGTTTTAAAGTATTTTGGGGATGGACAAATTTCATTGTAGATATCAAATCAGTCAGTTTTTGTTGTTATTTAAAATTAAATTGATATAAAATATAAATAAAAAAATCTTAGTTTTTCAAATAAATTAATATTAAAGTATTCTTAAAATTAGTTCCAAGGATACAAAAATCCGACTGCTGGATATTGCTCATCATCCTTAGTCACTATATACTCAAGTAAATATGTTTATCAAAATTTGATTAAAATCACCAAGTTTCATTAATATACACAAATAATTTCTCACTTATTTACATATATTAATATTTAAATATTTTTTTTTCTTGATTGTTACAATGAAGTGAATAATCATAAAATAGACAAACGTCACTGAATATGTGTTTAATTAATAAAAAATATTATTATAATTGAGTAAATTGTCTATCTCATAAAGCTCACAAATTAAATATATTAAAAGATAATATCTTTAAATAATAAAAAAAGAACAAACCTCATGATTCTGATGTAAACCAATCTCAAATATTTAATATTTTTCTTGATTCCATTTCTTTCTCAATATTTCCTTTATCCTGCACATATATTACATCAATATTTAAAGTCAATTAATTCAATATAACGTACAAAACATACAATTAAAACCTTAATAACAAAATCAATGAAAGAGTATAACTAAATAGCAATATATTTTTCTTTACTTAACATAGAAAAATTCTTATGGAGATACTTGATAATTTCTCTTCTTCAAGATGTGAAATTGGAAGATTAAATGAGAGTTACTTGAGACTGGGATGTGTTTTCATTTTTTAAATTGTATTTAGAACTATGAAGTATAAGAGTTTTAATACATCTAAATATCTTTGATATTATCTTGTCAATATATATAATATCATGTAGATAATATCAAATCCTCTACCAAATAAAGATTATGAAATATCAAATACATTTGAATTTTGGATGAAAGAAAAGTAGGGATAAGAATCTTATTGGTTAAAGATAATAATTAACAATTAATAAGTTTTTAATTAAATTAAAATACTCAAATGTCTAAAAATTTGATATTGGGCAAAAATTACACAATTAGAATCAAATTTGTACAATTAGATAAATACAAAATTGTGCTATATATAAAAGTATAGATAACCTTTGTTTTATTCCTTAATTAAATAATAATTTCATAATTAAATAATTACGCAAATGAAAATAAAACAAGTGTCTTGTAGAATAAATTTATTTACACTCACGTGTTAAGTGGCAAAGTGCTAAGTACATTTATATATAAATAATATATATAGTAGCTTCAACACTTTTCCTCAATACTTTTATTCAAATATTATATCCTACAAGTATTTTATATACAATAAGTTTCTTTCTCTATTTTTCTATGTGAGACAAACCCCCACATAATTCTTTTTCAATATACAATCTAACAATAATTTTCAACATGTGCTAAAAGTTTTATTATTTTATATATTCTTAAACCAGTTGTTTTAATTTCTTAATCGATTTAATTTGATATATCACTTTTTTTAAGTGATATATCACTTTGACACTCCCAACTTATAAAACATGCATATGCTGACATCTCTTGCTAAACTCACCTGTCATATAAAAGGAATATTTGTATTCATTCACATACATCCCCTATAAACGATTGACTTTTTTAAAAATAATCTTATCAGAAGATCAACTGCAGTCTCTGTCAGTCTGTCACTCCCTCTCCCTCTCCCTCGGGGATATTAGTAAAATGAAAATGGCAGGTCTGTAGCCTGTTCCGACTCCAATCATTGCCTATGACCAAAAAACAAAGAAAAGGTCTCTCTCTCTCTCTTATTTGTTAGGAGTTAGGACCTTTCACATGCTCATGTTCTCTATCGTACAACTCGTGTTACACGCTCGTCCCTTGGTGAATAAAGTAAATATTCACACATTCTAAAGTAATTCGTAGTTCGTACACTTTTCCAGTCTCCTCCATAAACAGCGCTTTGATAAGTCTTTGGTCCTACATCCTCGTAACTGTTGGAATATAAATGCCAGTGCAGTCGAAGAGGCAAAAAAGCAGCTGGTTTTTATAAAGACCAAACAACCTTCACCTGGTGAAACCACTTGGCCAGAATTTTTAAAGCCCAAGCTTTGTTTGGACGCAAATTGAGCGGTTTAGGCCGTTTGGTTTCATTTCCAAAACTCATTTTTATATTTTTTACTATTTTAAAAATAAAACACATTACTTTTTATATTTTAAAAATACATCACTTTTACATATTTTCACCCAACATCATTTTTATTTTCATTTTCAAAACACATTATTCAATAACATATATATTTGCTCTCATTAGTCTATATATCTTCTCTCTCTCTCTCTCTCTATATATATATATATATTTCATTATTTCTATCTCTCTCCACTTACAACCTATTAAAACCAACATAATTATTACTTTTTCAACAATCTATCCAAATACAAACTCATTTTTACTAACTACTTTTCAAATTTTAGAAATGATGGAAATATAAATTGAAAATTAAAATAAAACCAAATGGGCCCATAGATATTTTCTTATAAAAATAATTGATTGAAAATTAAATACGCTTTGCATAAATACAACAAATTAAAATAAGAGATGAAATATAAAATGAAATAGAGGATTCAAAGTGCAAATCGAGTGGATTTTGGAAAATATTCCAGTGAAATATGTCTTGGGAAGTGGTTTGGGGAATGTGATGATTGTTTTGGAGGGTGGCTGAAGAATATTTAGGAAAAAAATTGTTTGTTTTAAAGTATTTTGGGGACGGACAAATTTCATTGTAGATATCAAATCAGTCAGTTTTTGTTGTTATTTAAAATTAAATTGATATAAAATATAAATAAAAAAATCTTATTTTTTCAAATAAATTAATATTAAAGTATTCTTAAAATTAGTTCCAAGGATACAAAAATCCGACTGCTGGATATTGCTCATCATCCTTAGTCACATATACTCAAGTAAATATGTTTATCAAAATTTGATTAAAATCACCAAGTTTCATTAATATACACAAATAATTTCTCACTTATTTACATATATTAATATTTAAATATTTTTTTTTCTTGATTGTTACAATGAAGTGAATAATCATAAAATAGACAAACGTCACTGAATATGTGTTTAATTAATAAAAAATATTATTATAATTGAGTAAATTGTCTATCTCATAAAGCTCACAAATTAAATATATTAAAAGATAATATCTTTAAATAATAAAAAAAGAACAAACCTCATGATTCTGATGTAAACCAATCTCAAATATTTAATATTTTTCTTGATTCCATTTCTTTCTCAATATTTCCTTTATCCTGCACATGAATTACATCAATATTTAAAGTCAATTAATTCAATATAACGTACAAAACATACAATTAAAACCTTAATAACAAAATCAATGAAAGAGTATAACTAAATAGCAATATATTTTTCTTTACTTAACATAGAAAAATTCTTATGGAGATACTTGATAATTTCTCTTCTTCAAGATGTGAAATTGGAAGATTAAATGAGAGTTACTTGAGACTGGGATGTGTTTTCATTTTTTAAATTGTATTTAGAACTATAAAGTATAAGAGTTTTAATACATCTAAATATCTTTGATATTATCTTGTCAATATATATAATATCATGTAGATAATATCAAATCCTCTACCAAATAAAGATTATGAAATATCAAATACATTTGAATTTTGGATGAAAGAAAAGTAGGGATAATAATCTTATTGGTTAAAGATAATAATTAACAATTAATAAGTTTTTAATTAAATTAAAATACTCAAATGTCTAAAAATTTGATATTGGGCAAAAATTACACAATTAGAATCAAATTTGTATAATTAGATAAATACAAAATTGTGCTATATATAAAAGTATAGATAACCTTTGTTTTATTCCTTAATTAAATAATAATTTCATAATTAAATAATTACGCAAATGAAAATAAAACAAGTGTCTTGTAGAATAAATTTATTTACACTCACGTGTTAAGTGGCAAAGTGCTAAGTACATTTATATATAAATAATATATATAGTAGCTTCAACACTTTTCCTCAATACTTTTATTCAAATATTATATCCTACAAGTATTTTATATACAATAAGTTTCTTTCTCTATTTTTCTATGTGAGACAAACTCCCACATAATTCTTTTTTCAAATACAAGCTAATAATATGTGCTAAAAGTTTCTATCACTTTGACACTCCCAACTTATAAAACATGCATATGCTGACATCTCTTGCTAAACTCACCTGTCATACAAAAGGAATATTTGTATCCATTCAGTATTCACATACATCCCCTACTAACGATTGACTTTTTTTAAAAATAATCTTATTAGAAGATCAAATTAAGTATATCCTGGTTCCTATATTCCTCTATTTATTTGAATAGATTCATTTTTATATATAGAATAGGAAATTTTGTCGTTTTCTATAATAATGCAGGATAGTTCAAGACAAAACAAGCTTGCAAGTTGCAAGGTACGAATGCCCAACGTACAACTCGGGTTGCACTTTTCCTCCATAACAGAACTTTGATAAGTCTCTGTCACACACTCTCTCTCTCTTACTTGGTAGGGCATTTCATCTACTCATGTTCATCATTGGTATATCGTACAACTCGTGTTACACGCTCGTCCTTGGTGAATTCTTACCTCCTATTCTAAAATAATTAGCACACTACTTTTCCAGTCTCCTCCATAAACAGCCTTTGATAAGTCTTTGTCTCTTGTCTCTCTCTCTCTTTTACTTGTTAGGACCAAGGTTTTCAAAATCGGATCGAATA
This sequence comes from Jacaranda mimosifolia, assembly GCA_018894105.1. NCBI lineage: Eukaryota > Viridiplantae > Streptophyta > Magnoliopsida > Lamiales > Bignoniaceae > Jacaranda > Jacaranda mimosifolia. The sequence continues at coordinate 29,523,519 of CM032125.1, read as the reverse complement.
ATAAATCGGTGATGTTATTAATTACTGGTTCAATCGGTTCTACCATTGGTGAATCGATATTCGGTATGACGTCATAATAACATAATAATTATATTTAATTTTATAAATATATATATATATAATATTTTAATATTACCAAAAAAAAAACTTTCAATTGATATAGAAAAATATTATTTGAAAAAAATTTCAACTTACTTATTTTTAAGTGCATTTTTTAGAAAATAATACTATTTCACAATTAGTCAACTACAAATTAATAAAAAATAGTATTTCACATTAATTTAAATAATCATTCATTTTATGCTTCAACTCCAAGTAAAAATAAATTATTCTACGCTAAATATTCAACATAATTTAAGAGAGATTAAACAAAATAAAATAACAAATTAAATATAAGTATTCACATATAACTACCGCTTCATTAAATTTCAAGAAAATAAATTCATGTTTCAAAAGATTACATGTCCAAAATCTTTAATTATCATTTTCAACTTATAATTTCTCTTTTCTTTTTTTAAAAAATTTAAAATTTAAAAAAAAAAAAAAAAAAACAAGTGAACTGGTTGAACCGATTCGATTTTGACCACCATCAATTTTTATATTTCAATCGGACCGGATTGGCCTCTATTCACCAGTCTGACTAGTCGGACCGGCCGGTCTGATTTGGTTTTCAAAACCTTGGTTAGGACATTTCACGTGCTCATGTTCATCACTAGTATATATAGCTACTTGATTTTCACTTCATTCTAAAATAGCTACATGTATATATATATATATATATATTCAGGCATTGTTGTGGGCTTTACAGATAAGTTCCATTACAAGTCCTACTTAATTAATTAATTTCCTCAAATATCAAATACTTTACTAGCTAGCTAGCTAGTGCATGCAGCATGGAATTGCCAAAGGAAGACAAGCAATATCTGTTGACCCTATCAACAATTAATGTAGCAGCCTTCGTGCCGATGAAGCTCTGGTTTCTCGAGACAGAGTCTAACTATAAAACCTGGAAAGAACAGATGCTTTGTCTGCTCAAGAGTCAAGGATTGATGGATTTCATTAGCAACAAACCTCAGCCTAAATCAACAGCCGGTGATCCTCCGACCAACAACCAAGAGGACGTTGTTTCGAAAAGAACTGATTGGCTAATTAAGGGCTGGATTTTGGGCTCAATCAATGACAATATTGCTTCCACTCTACTGCAGAAGCAACGTACTACTTCCAGGGATGTTTGGTTAGAGCTCCACAGCATGTACCGCCAGCAAATAGCACCTGGTAAGTGCTTTGCAACTATGAAATTGTCATAAATAATCTAAAATAGATGTCCTTATAGTTAATCTCTACTACGATCAATTTGTAGTTAATCGTTATTCTTTTTATACACATATATTGAATCTCTTGCGTTTCAAACATTTAAAGCTACGAATTGATAATTAACAATTTTTATTAATTTTAATTAGAAAAATTGAATTTGCTACAAGAGTATGTAGCCATAATTTGTATCTATAATTACAAAATTAATTTTTTACCAGTTTTTCCACAGTAGATGCTAGCTTTTTTATATCTGCTTATATATATATATATATATATTTATATTGAAGTGATGGCCCTTTCCTCTCGATTTAATTATACGCAGTGGTACCAATTTTGGTGAAAGACGTAGATCCCGAGCAAAAGTATTTCAACTCTTACTTGCCACTATACGAAGCTATAATCAATGAGAACTGGGAGGAAGCAAGCCGCACGATCGCGATCAAAGCTGATGATGAAGGCAGCTTTGAACGGGAGATTGCCAGGAGTATTACTATCATGACTGCACTTCAGGTCGTCGTGGGGACTGGAAAAGGAATTGAAAAGTTGGTGGAACTGGTCGATCGTAAGGATTTAGAGGACCTCATCGATAATTATGGGACCACTGTTTTAGGCATAGCGGCAACCATGGGCAACAAACAAGCAGCAGCCATTATAGTTGAAAAAGTCCCCTTTCTACTCTACGTTCCCAACAACTTCGAAAATTTTCCAGCCCATATTGCGGCTCAATTTTCCCACAAAGACACGCTCGAGTACTTGCTTTCAGCGTCCGACAAGCATTCCGATAAAGACTACTTACGTATAAATCCTTATGGTGACAGCTCAGATGGACTCCGACTTTTAACAGACGTTATCGATGCTGAATTCATTGGTGGGTACTGACTACTGGGTAATAATTAAACGTGTTATTGAAATTTTAATTTGAATATTCATTCCTTAATTAATCTAATCTAATATATATATGTGGAAACGCGAGGAAATAGTGCCACCGCGCCTTGCGGACCTTCTGCTTTTTCTCTTTTCTCCCCGTGTTGTCCAAAACGACGTGGTTTTGGATTTAAGGTGCTTTATGTATTTGTACTTCCTGCTTTGTTGCTTGTGCGGGTGTCTCTCCTTTTCTGCAGTTACTGTGGGGTCCACAAAAAAATCAGAAGAAATGTGTTTGACTCTCTTTTTGGGAGGAAGAAGCGCGCTCCATTTTTTTTTTTAATTCCTTCTTATGCACTATGCTTTCTATCAATTTAGACTTTAGAGAGATGGGTCTAGATTTGCTTTGTGTTTGTTCTTTTCCTATGTTAATTGTACGCTGTAGAAGAATGGTGTGCCATGCTCTTTTCCGTGCTCTTTCACTCCAATGTGTATGGTAATTGTGTACTCTAAATTTTGGCTATTTTGGTTTAATTTTGCTTTCAGTGTAGTAGGTGTAAATGTGTTTGCTATAGATAAATTGATATGGATGTACAATTATACATCATTTGATAGATAATTAATGGCTAGCAGATGTTGCACTAGATTTGGTGACCAAAAACCCAGGATTGGCGACAATGAAACTCCCTGACGGTACTTCCGCTTTGAAAAAGATAGCTGGAAAAAAGTCTTTGTTTTTCAGTAGTAGAGACTACACCTTCTGGGACCATATCATCTTCTATTGTAAGCTTGCTTCCTTCCGGCTTCCCCGCATATATATCCTAATAAATATATTTATATAGAAAAACGAAAAAAAAAAGAAAGGAAAAACTCAATTAATTCTTTTTATCCTGTGGTGGCTGGGAGTGCACTGGCTTTTATATATATATATATATATTATATATATATATACTTTTATCATCATTCAAACAATAACATATTTTGAATAAGTAGTGGTAATTCAAATAATACAGTTTTATATTTTATTTTCTTGCATTTTACATGAGAAGTTTAATGAATTTTTCACAAAACTTTTACCTCTTCTCTTCAAGGTACCCCTGTTCAGGAGACAAGTTCCTGTGACATTGAGAGGATGCCTTTAGCTGATGATCATCCCCAACAAAGAGGAGGAAAGAATTTATTTATCTTCCTCTTATATTTAATACACACACACACACACACCCCACATCTGATAAAATTAATGATAGGATTACTGATAAATATGAAATCTTGCAGTTTTTTTTCTTTCTTTTGTTTATTTATATACAAACTCTTGACCTCCCACATTATGTGGGAGATTTATGCCACTGGACCACAGGCCACTTGGTGAAATCTTACAGATTATCTATGTAATCTACACACACACCCCACATCTGATAGAATTAATGATAGGATTACTGATAAATATGAAATCTTGCATATTAGTTTTTTTTTCTTTTGTTTATTTATATACAAACTCTTGACCTCCCACATTATGTGGGGGATTTATGCCACTGGACCACAGGCCACTTGGTGAAATCTTGCAGATTATTTATGTAATCTACACACACACACACACACCCCACATCTGATAGAATTAATGATAGGATTACTGATAAATATGAAATCTTATAGATTATTTTTTTTCTTTTGTTTATTTATACACAAACTCTTAACCTCCCACATTATGTACGAGATTTATGCCATTGGGTCACAGGACACTTGGTGAAATCTTACAGATTATTTATGTAATATAGATTACATATTACATCTAATATAGATTATTTATCTATATAATAAAATGTAGGCGATAAGGGTTCGGAATATTTTCTCTTGACTTGATTTCGATCGTCTTTGGACCCTCTATATTTGGGTTCTAAAACAATCATAGTTAAGCATTTTTCAAACATCTAATATAGATTATTTATCTGTATAATATAATGTAGGCAATAAGGGTTCAGTATATTTTCTCTTGACTTGATTTCGATCGTCTTTGGAACCCTCTATATTTGGGTCCTAAAACAATCATAGTTAAGCATTTTCCAACTGAATGACCGTGTTTTTCTTCTTTGCAGTGTTCCAAAAATTGCATGCCATTCTCTGGAAATACATGGAGCAATTAGGTAATAAATAAGATGTTCATCAATATTTGTGTTTGAACCGATGATGCGTGCAGTCATAATTAAACATCTTATATATATAAAGAAATTCAGGCTTGTTTATCATGTTACAATGAAGTTTTATTTACCAAAATATCCCTTGAAGTGAATTTTTAAAATTTTATCCATAACTCACGTGAAGTGAATCACTTCACTCATTAATCTTTCTCTCCTTATTCCTTCATTCTGCTAACACTTCCTCTCTCCAATATGCATTACTCCCTTCCTACTAATTCTCTCTCTTCCAGTACTCATAACTTTTTTAATGAAAATTTTAAAATAAAAATAGGTCACACTCAAAAGGTACTGTGTGTGGGAACGATGTACTGCGATTGCTAGTATATCTAATGGATGCATTCCTTGGAATTTAATTTTTGTTGATGCGTAACTAATGACACAATATGTACTAATTGTCATATATATTAATTAATCATTGTGACAATATACTTTCTTTATAGAAGTTGTCATGGTACGTATATGTGTCCTAGCTAATAATATATCAATGCCAAACAAACATTAATCATTTTTCGTATGCTCCAAATATTAATTTCAGTTCCTCCAATAAAGAGGTTCAAGGACAAATCATTGGCAAATCAAAGAGCTCGGGAACTTGTCACATCTCTATGTAAGGAAATGGAAACCATGACTTACACAAAAGTTGCAGATATTTGTTTTGATGCCATATTGACGGCAACAGAATTGGAGATCGATGAGGTGGTTAATGTGATTGTTAAAAAGCATCCTACTATTATTTATTATTCAACACCCGAAGTTCCATTAATATTTCAAATGGCAATTCAAACTCGCTCTGTAGATGTTTTCAAGTTCATCTGTAAGTACCAAACAGATGAAAAATACCTATATTCAGGTACAAAACTAGACAAGGCTGAGAATAATCTATTGCATTTGGTCGGGAGATTGGGTCCTTCCAAAAAACTCAATGAGATTTCTTGTGCGGCTCTCCGAATGCAGTATGAATTGCAATGGTACCAGGTAACAAAAACAGTACCTCCTTTCAATAATTAATTCATTCTCCAATGCCTATTATAATTAATTAATATAAAGTTAATTGCTCTTGTGTGGCCAAAATTGTCAAACTTAATTGCCTCATTAGTTACTCACTAGGCCGGAGTCATTTGCATTTCAACTCTACTTAAGAAAGAAAACTTAGCCAATCAAAGGATCATGGCCATCGGAAAGTTTAAGCTGAAAATAGCCACATTGATTAAATTGCCTGCGTAGGATTAATTGCTGCTGGGTTTTGGATTTTTCGACCATCAATATATATTGTCCTCATTTAGTGAATATTTGCAATTAAAACTCATCCTAAATTACCAAATTTTCTATTTAATTTTTATGTACCTAGCGAAATGGTGGATTCTATCATTTCAAAAAAAAAAACAAAAAATTGCAAGAGGTTTGTCAAAGAAAACGAAGTTGTTTATTTTCAAATTTTTTTATGAAATATTTTTACATTTTAAATTATCATAATTATCATCGTTCTTCATTACATTGATTTATTTTTTTCAGAAAATTGGGCTCTATTTTTATAGATTGTATCTATTAATAAGAAACAGAATTTCATTATCCTTTTCATTCACTTGGAATTCGTCTGTCGACTCATTAAATTCCTAAATTTCCTGAGGCCATAGTTATATATAGGTAAAACAATTAATTAATTTATCCTATGTATTCTTAGTCAATGACAAATTAATAATAAGTTAATTACTACACAGGAGGTGGAAAACTTTGTCCATCCATATTGTAGACACCAATGCAACAAATATGGGAAAACCCCTGAAATGGTGTTCACAGAAGAGCACAAGCAATTGATGAAAGAAGGAGAGAAATGGATGAAAGATACAGCTGTCTCATATACTATAGCAGCAGCACTAATTGCCACTCTGATGTTTGCAGCGGCCATTACTGTACCAGGTGGCAATGAAGGTGGCACCGGTTTTCCTATTTTTGCCAAAGATATGGCATTCATCATATTCGCCTTTGCAAATTGCGCCTCTCTCTTCACCTCTACCATTTCTCTATTGATTTTCTTATCCATCTTGATATTGCGTTATGCAGCAAAAGATTTTTTGCATAACCTACCAAGGAGACTTATCTATGGGCTCAGCTTCCTCTTCCTCTCTATAACATTTATGATGGTAGCATTCACTGTCACCGTATATCTTGTGTTTGCCCAAAAGACAAAATGGGTTCTTATTCCAACGGCTACCTTTGCCTCTTTGCCAATCATTTCATTTGTTCTCTTGCAATCTTCCCTTCTCACAGATTTGTTTTTTACAACTTTCCACCACAGAATTTTTGGCAGAAAAAGCAATCGAATTTTCCAATAGGTATTACATTCAAGAATTGTGAAGTTCTAGCATGCATTACTTCAAGCTCGCTTGATTGTATTTTTATTTTCGTTCTTTGTTTTCATCATTTTCAAATATGTTTTTGTATCGTTGTTTTCTATGTGAAAATGAAATGTGGTTTGATGTATTGTGAAAATTCTTTAAAAAAAAAACATGAATTGAAAATAATATTTTAATATAATAATGTTAGATATTTTAATGTAATATCATTAATTATTATTATTATTATTATTTAATTAATTATGGGCGCATCACATGAGCTAAATTATATTTGGCTACAAATATTAATAAATTTAAAGTGAACCTATTGTCTTGGGAAGATAAAAAAAGAAATAATTATTTAATAAGTTAGTGGGCTATCATATAATAGGACTAGTGGTTGTTGCATGCAATTTTGCGTGATTTGAACCGTGGATGAAGTTGAAGTTGGGAGATATAGTTTTTGCAAGTGTTCGCAAGAGTTGTTGGGTGGTTTTTGTAAATATTTAGTGTGTTACTGGATTTTATGAAAAGTACGATTTTAGGCTTCTTATTAAAATATTTTAAAAAGAGAATTCAATGGATAAATTTGAGATATTAACAAAATTGGTATCCAAACTACTTTCATGTCTCGAATTCTCTATTTTACCCTTTAAATTGAATTATCTAATTTAGTTATTGAAATAAGTTAAAGAGTTTTAATTAGTAAAAATTCAAAAATAACTTTTATTTGTGAGACAAAAATGCTTTCCCTATTATAATAATATAGATATTATTACTAAATTTAATATGGGTATCATTATCTTGAAAGAAACAAAAAAAAAAAAATTATTTAATTAGTTATATTGAATTTTAATTATTTTTAAATTAGTAGGTATTATAGATTTGAAATGATAATATATGTAAGACAATGAAAAAGATTATATTTTTGTTAAAAATGGTACAAACAGCATTTTCTTTTTTAAAATAGTAGAAATGAAAAAAATATTATGTTAGAATGCAAACAATACAAGCCTAAACCACCTTTATTAATATTTGGAATAATTACAACGACCTCCTAAAATTTTGGGGGTAAATAACATGTAGATCCTTTGTAATTTTGAAAGTTACATTTATTTCCCCTAAGGTTAACATTCGTCAAATTCAAGAAGAAAGTATAGAAAAGATCTAGCATTACTAAACCACCTTCATTAATATTTGGATGCTTAAGCTATATTGAAAGCGGAACATGATATGTGCGCGTTTCTTAGTGTAATACGTTTTATGTGCATGCTTTCAGTTGACATTAATGTTTCTTAGCGTTGAATATTATAGAACATACATGTTTTAGGATATTTTCAGTTGTACTTTTTTATAATGACAAACTAAACTATGTTAAATTAGATAAAGGCATCAAGTATAAGTGGTTATTACCAACATGTTTGTTTATGTTTTCAAATTCATTTTCATCCATTTTCACTATTTGAAAATGAATTATTAACAATTTATCGTCATTTTCACTTATTTTCCAACTTATTTTCATTTCAAAACACATTTTTTAATAATCTATATATCTTCTCTCTCTTCTTTAATATTACTATCTCTTTCGACCTATAATCTACTAATAAGGTGTTATTAGCCCTAACATAATCTTCTAATCTCACCTAGGACTCATTTGCTTGTCAGAATTGTATTGGATAGATCTGTAATCCAATGTAATTGAATGTTTGGTTGGCATATTTGAACCTAAAGATTAATAAAAAGTCCCGTATTTTATCCTAAAATATCAGGATTATGTATCCCCCCCCCCCCTTGGTTTGATTAATAAACCTAAGTTAGAAGCATTGGGATTAACATATTAGATGGCAAAATTATCCCTACATAATTTTATACACCAATATTTTGTATATATGCATGCATTGTTATATATGATTAATTAACAAATATATATATATATATATATATATCACTAAAGCTTGATTTATACAAATAAGTGTTTATGAAAATACTAAATTATATCCATAATCAAATTTATTTTTATAAATATTTTTATAAATTTTATCTAAGAAATATAACACTTTTTATATAAAAACTATTTCTTCTATAATAATAAGATTTCATAGCTAAATTTTTTCCTATAAATTAAAAATGAATAATACTATTTTAAATATAGATTTGCACTTAATATAAAAATATTGTTGTAAAATTGCAAACTAGTATCCATAAGTACATCAAATATAAATAGTTAAAAATTTTCAAATAATTGTAAGATGTTATAATAAAATTTGAAAGCTAATTATTTTCTCTTTTCTAGGTAATAATAAATTATAAATGGTTGAGAAAACAAAATAGAAAAAGAGACTTAGTCACTACATATACAATACACATTTAAACCCTTTCAATGACGATATTTGAGCTATTGAAATAAGTTGAGGGATAAATTTGGTATTTCATATTTATCATAAGTTACAATCCTAAGCACCCAAACAACTAATTCTATTAAAATTAGGATATCCAAACTAATAATTCAAACAAGCAAATATGATACTAGATGACAAGGACATATTTTTTAAATAATGAATCCTACACTTATCAATTGCATTCAATCCTATCATTGCAAGCAAACAAGCCCCTACTGTGTTGTTTGATAGGTAATATGAAAATGCAGGCCGACCTGCAATTAATTCAAAGTCCGACACTATTCACACAATTGTGTACTATTCAAGTATGGAGTTGGGGGTGCGATTATGTAATCTCACCCCCCCTCATTACAATTTTGCTTCCTTAATTGAACCCCCCCCCCCCCCCTTTCTTTTTCTTGTAAAGGTCAATAGAAGGTGTAAGGGCTTTAGGCAAGGGTAATTTTGTTACTTGTCTAGTTAATCCTACATATCAAACACACATTAGAGATTAGGGTAGATTCTAATGGCGGTTAATTGTAAGGTCAATGTTCAATATTAAGCAGACTAATAAATTATTTAATCTCATTTTATCTAATTCTATTTAAATCTCTACTACTATCTACATTCTCAATCATTACTTTTTCAACATACTGTCCAAAGGAAAACTCATTTTCAATTCTTTTTCACTAACTTTTCAAATTTTAATAATATTGAAAATGAAAACATAACCAAGCATCCTATAAGTAAAAGAGCATAGGCTACAATTTGAAAAGCTAGTTAGAATATACCATATTAACTAATCAATTAAATATTTTGATATTTAGCACAAATAAATTTAAGTTCTCTATCAACAATACAAGTTTCACATTTTAAATCTTCTTCTTCTTCTTCAAGCCACCCACTCTCCCAATGATGCTTATGTTGAGTCATACAATATATCAGTTGTTGCTTCAATATCAAATTCATCACCCACATTTGATCCAAGATGCTGATCAAATTTTTGCAATACAGAATCAATTTTCTCTTCATGGATTTGGATTTTTCCATTCAACCAATCAATTTGATTACTTTGTGTTTTAATATATTGTTACCGTTTAAGAGTAGGACAATGCAAATGATGTACAAGACCCCTATGTGGCCTAATTTTAAAGCTTTCTCTAAATTCTGACATGTTGATACGATATTTAATCTAATGAAATAGTCCAACTAAAACAAACAGAGAAAGAGAGAAAAAAAAATTTATAAGTACAGTTTTGCACGGCATAGATTAAAAGTGATCTGGAAAGGTGACAATATGAAAATTTTAAAATGATATATATATATATATATATACATATAAGAATTTATAGATATAAATGTGACAAACTCACCGTTGCTTCCCTATACATCACTTCCGGATTTTCATATTTTGCGCACTTATATAAGAAAGCCTTTTACTTTTCATTGAAAGGCTGCCAAGGCACTGCAGGAAACTTCTCTAGAGATACAAGTTGGTAAACGTATCTATACTCAACAATTTCGCTTAATAATTTGCAGCTGCGATAAAAAATAAAATAGTTTTTAATACAAGATTACTACTAATTAAAGACTACAGAGAACTAGTGATATTATAATCCCAGTATCTCATACTTTCATTTTCCGTACACAGTACTGAATACATGCATATAAATAAAATGTCTTTGTTGGAAAACCAATATTCTGTCCTTTTCTTTTCTTTTCTTTTCTTTTTTCTTTTTTCTTTCTTTTTTCGTTTCAGTAATTGCATTTTTAAAGCGGTGGCAATTTGGGTGGGTTTGGATTGGGCTAAAGTAGGGGTAAAATTCATTTTCATTCCTGAGGTTTCAGTTCAATTGCAAAATCATCCATATTCTTTTAATTGGCTTCAATTTTATCCTCCTGACCATATTTCAGTAACACTTTCCGGTCAAAAAATGGAAAATGACCAAATGACCCTTTTAACTATCTTTTACATGACATATAATAAGCAAAACTATCCCCCAACATATAAAAAGAAAAGCAAAATGGTCCCTGAGTTTTGTATAAAATATGCATTTTTAATAAAAATTCTTGCCATCAACATGTTGTTCTTAACTGACAACATACCATAGAGAAGTATAAAAAAGATAACAAAATTCTTCATGTATATGTATGAAAGTTTTATATACAACTTCGTCAATATATATTCTTAATTCTTTTTTTATCTATTTAAAAAAAATTATGAGATGTTATTTCAATAAAAAATACACCCATTAATCTTTTAAATTTAAAACACTAGACATTACTTAATCCATCAAAATATATATCCAATTTTAATTTTTTTTATTTTTTAAATTTTGATTATTTAAAAGGTTAACAACGTTTTTGGTTATTCATTTTTTTTTCTGTTATTTGCAAAATACAATATGAATATCCAATTATATTTATACAAAAATTTGAGAATGAACATAATAATTTATTTTTTCTATATTTTATTTTACATTCTAATTTCATCCTCATATCATGTCACTAATTCATATTTTAAAATCAATTTTAAGTTTATAACTATTTTATTAATTAACGGTAATTTTAACTTTGTATTACTAATGTCAAACTTTTTTCTTCACTTAATTATTCGGTAACTAAGTTGTGAGTCAAATTAAAAGGTTTCTATTAACTTATATAATAATATTGATTTTAACTTTATAATTATTTTATATACTTCTTTGATTTTTTCAATTTTTTTATCTTTACTATCATAGTTTTGTCTTAACTTAATTGATTTTTAATCAAAAATTAAAATTAAATAATTTTTTTTTAAATTCTTAGTAGCCAATATATTGTCTAATTCTTTATATTTTAAGTTTTAACTTAATATATATACTCATTGTCTTTTAAATTTAAAGTAATCTTAAAGTATTATAATTCTAAGTTTTTTCTGACAACTTTTAAGCTGTCAATCTTGTGTTCCATATTATTCTCATATATTTTTATTTTTTAATGCAACTATGTGTTAGTTTTTGGTTGCATAGTATTTTTCTTCTTTTTAATAAAGTAAATAATAATATTCATAGACTTTTATCTTTAAAAGTTTTGATTTTTTTTAACTTCTTGTTGAATAATCTTGAAATCTATTGTTAAGATATCATGCATATGAGATGTCTTTGTATGTTTCAAGTTTTTAAATTTTAAATTTTAAAGTTTTAAATTTAATTTTACTTGATCATTTTTTGAAGTAATATTTAATTTTACTCATTACTTGACCATTTTTTGTGATATTTTTATTTTTATATTGTTATTTTTAATTGTATTTATAATTTAACAATCAAAATAGTATATAGTGATTTTAAAGAATCCGTGCATAGCACGGGGATAATACTAATATAAACATATTTAATAATTTAACTTATTTATCAACTTACAATTGAACAAGTACACAATTTATTTGCCTTAGAGTGAAGAGATCTTATCTTCAAGATTGAGAACCTATGTTATTGCCTATAGTTGAAGCTTGAAAGCTTACATCCTGCAAGTTAAATGGAATTAAAGCATAATAAAATAAATTCAACTAAATTAAAAAGTAAAAGAAAAACTAAAAATAAATCATACATGTTGCCTTTGGTTTTTGGTTTAGATTATCCCATAAAAATGAATGGCTCAAATTTTGTTCTGGTTTTTTATTTGTTTAATTACTAAAATGCCCTTTAAATTGGCCGGATATGTTGCCGAAGGATGGCCAAAAGGATGAGATTCAAGTTGGTCAAAAGGATAGGGAGAATGTTGCAATTGAGTTTAAATTTTAGGGATGACAATGAATTTTACCCATTGAAATAGCAGTCTAATATTAATTTCTTCAACCCGAACCCAACCAAACCTGATGACAACCTAAAAATGTTCAACCCTAATCCAACCTAAATCAATCAGGTCAGGTTCGGCTTACCTTGATTTTTATTAGCCCAACCTATCAACTCAAATTCACCCAATCCAATCTGCCAACGTAATTTAAAATAATTATTTCAAACAATTGTTTTAATTTTGTAGAAATTTTTTGGTACTTTTATATTTTAATTTTATATATTCTTAATTATTAATAAATTAAAATAGGAGTAAGGAATTCTCACCATAAATTCACAATAGCAGTTTTCTAAAAAAAATTCAATTAAACCATATCATATATTGATTTTAAGACTTTTTTTCCCTTTCATTTTGTAGTATCTATCAGCATTGTAAAAATATTAAAATCACAAAATATCTTATTTTTAAAAATAGCATATTTTTTCAACTTTTATTCACCTCCTCTCTTTAATTTTTGTATCTTCTGTATCAATAAAATTGTCTCTTTTAATTTCTTAAAACGACATTATTTTTTGTACTTTATATTGATTCAATTAAGCAGTACATAAATTAATAAAAATATATCATCAAGCAAATAAGTAATTAAGTATTTTAATTGGACACATAATTTATTATAAAAATTTGCTTGAGTCTTTTGAATTTTTTATAACCTCTCAATAGAAAGAATTCTTTTCTATTTATATATGCAAAATCTTGGGTCTTGTTCTTCTATGTTTTCCCAAAAAATTTTCCAACCCTCAAAAAAATTTCAAAATGGAGACACATTCTCCAATCTTTTTACCAAAAAACTCAAATTTTATATCCAAAAAACCCCTCTCAATTCACCTAAAAAAACCCTATACCCTAAAAATCACACTTACCTCCTCACTTTTCTCACTCTACCTTTTACATCACTCATTCATTTATCACACTCTCTCTCTCTCTCACACACACACACATTTATATAAATATTAAAATTTTACTAGGTAAAAAAAATTCTAAAACTTATGTTTGCAAATTTAATTAAATTAATTATTGAAAAAATGAATTAAATTTAATTAAATATTATGTATGTTATTACTAAATAATTTATTTATTGAATAACATATTAAATTAATTAAATTTACTTATTAATTAAATAATGTATTAGTTATATTTAATATTTAATATATTAATTAAAATTATATTTATTCATTAATAAATAACTTAAGATGTTTTAATTTGATATAATAAATAAATTAATCTTCTTCAAGAAAATATTCTCATTAAATATTAATCTTCACATTTATTTAATATTATAAATAAAAAATTTGATTATAGGGTGATACTTGTGTAATAATCTATTAAGTTTAATAAATTAATATTGATATGCTTAACAGAGAATTAATTAAATTTAAGTAAAATTATTTGATTATTACTAAGTAATTTATTTACTAAATAATGTATTAATTAAATAATGTGTTAAAATGATCAAATAATTTATTAAATTAATTAAATTAATTTATTTAAATAACGTATCATTTATATATTAACTATGTGTCATATTTTACGTATAAATAAATATTATGTTTATTTATTTAATAAATAATTGAAGATGATGTAATTTTATATAATATAATATTGTTTAATTTTTTAATTTGATGAATTGCTATTAAGTCTTATATATATATATAAATTATTAAAAAATTATTTATTTTAATAAATAATCAAGTTTTATTTATACAAAAATTGTAAGTAATAAATAGTCAAATAATTATATTTTAATTAATAAACAATAATTAGTTTATAATTAATTTATAGTAATTAAATTTTTTTATAAGTCGATATTAACAATTATGATATAATTATTACATGAGCTAATTTTTTTATAATTAAAATATAATTATGATGTCATGAATGATTAGATTTATTAATATAACCAAATAATACATCATTTACTAATATTAAATTTATAAAATATAAATTTCAAAATAAATAATCAATTAAATTAATTACACTCGTATTTCAATCATTACGAATATATATACATACACACATCATCTAACTATAAAAATACATTCATGTAATACATAAAAAATCACTTTCACCCTACAAACCCAACAAAAAAGCAACTGATTTGGCATCTACAATAAAGTTTGTCTCTCCCTAAAACCTAAAGAAACAAACAACTCATTTTCAAATTATTTTTCATATTTTTCCAAAACAAAAAGAAACACATGGCAGATTCTCCAAATTTTCTCCCAAAAACCCATTCCCCCAAAATTTTTTCTAGAAAATGGCCAAAACATAAAAGAACAAGCCCTTGCATTGCATAAGGTCTAGGAAAATTTGCTAGGACAATTCAGTAATCAAAGCAATGTTTTGCCAACTCTTTCCAAAACAACTTTCATATCCACTTGGATACACAAAAATAACCATTAATTAGAAATAATATAAAATTATAATTATCCACCCCATATGCTTGTGAAAATAAATAAAATTGAAAAATACCAAAGTAGTAATTTTGATATTACTAAAGTTAAAAGTTTCAGATTTTATTTTGTTATTTTATATTTTTACTCCTAAAAAATTTTAATTTTATTTGTTTAATTCGAGTTGAGTCGAGTTGGTTCAGGTGGTTTAGGTTGTGATGTGACCCAAAATAAAATTTTGGATTGTTCATATAACCTGAAATTAAGCCCAACTCAATCCATTTTCTTTGGTTCTTATTCATATCAACTTTATAGACCCAAACATAAAATGGGTCAATCCAAACCCAATTTTTTTAGGTCAAACTCGTGTCGGGTTATCGTGTTATGTAAAAATTATCGCCCTTAATTTTTTTTCCAATTATTGCACTCCATTGTATGTACATGATATAGGATTGCCCAACAGGCCTGACTAACAGTCAACCAGGTAAACAATAGGAAACGAGATAGCCCAATTAGCTATCAGGCCCAACCGATTAACAATCGACCAAATGATAGATCAGGCCCAAGTCCTCATTGGACCATTTTGCCAACACGAGTTTCAACATCTTGCCGAGTCGACCAGAGTGTGGTCGATCAACTCGAGAATGACTATTTGGTCGTCAACCAGAAAGACATTTGGATCCAACAGTTGGGAGCAATTGGGTGATGCAAACCTAGAGACTTGCTAGCAGGTTGACTCTAGCTTGTGCTATAGGAAACCTAAGCCCACACTTAAAGGCATCATAAAAAATTGTTAGGCAACTATTCGGAGGTCAATGCATCCTATCACTAAGCCCAGGGACAATCAACTCAAAGTCTGAAGGAACGTGATACAACTACCTGATCAAATCTAAATCTCTATCTTTGATCTCAGATATAATCTCACTATAGTGATCAAGAGTAAATAACCTACCATGAGACACGGGAGGTCGACTAGGCCCTGCCTCACCTCTAATGTCAACCTTTATATCACTCAAGCTGCAAGAGGAGCTAGCACTATCACTAGAAGGCTCGCTAGTCCTACTGGTCGAGTCGCCTACCCTTTCGGTCGAACCTGCATCCGATCGAGTCTCATCAAAATCGCTCCCCTATTGCTATCCTCTCCAAAAACTCTCAACATATTTAATATAAAACTTTTGGTCAAATTAAAGAAGAGTAAATATGTTTGATATTGAAGGGAACTTACATAGATGACAGGAATAGAAGAAACTCGACTATGAAAAGGGCAGTAAATTGGCAAAGCTATACCTCTCAAATTGCTGTAAAAGTGCAAATGAAAATTTTTCACCACGCTATTCATAGGCCCCAGCTGGCAAGTAAGTCAATTGGTTAAACTCAACAGTTACTAGGCAATTATTATGCATTCTTCGTTTGAGTATCTACACTGCCCAATGTAATTGATGCATTAAATGCGCTGAAACCTAAGTCAAGTTTTGAAATTTAAAGATTGTTAATGCATCGAATCCCTAGTCGAACATATTCTAGTTTTCCAAGTCAGCTACTCCTTATTTCTTCTCCTCGAATAGCTCGATCAGGTTCAAGAGTGGGGAGGACTCATGATATGGGATAGCTCAATAGGCCCAACCCACTAATAGTCGACCAGGTAAATGATAGGAAACGAGATAACATAATTGGCTATCAGGCATAGCATATTAACAATCGACCAAATGATCGACCAAGCCCTTGTCCTCATTGGGCCATTTTGTTAGCATGAGTATCGACACTTTGCCCGATCGACCAGAGTGTGGTTGATCAACTAGAGAATGACCATTCAACCCTCAACCAAAAAGACATTTAGATCCAATAGAGTTCCATCACCTCGACCAAAGTGTGGATAGATGACATGCAGGCAAAGGAAATATCTCAACCCTAGGAGGTCGATCGGAGCAACACAGAGTAGTCCCGCACCACTAGTCACAATCATATTGAATGCGCCACAACCACCCCTCTACCATATTAAATGCTCTAATAGAAGGCGTGTCTCCATATTAATGGTGTGTGCCTCCTCCTGTGCCATCATTCTACAGAACCACAGTAGTGTGTGCCTCCACTATATTGCCATGTCCTAAAGAGCAGGAGCAGGCACTACCTGGAGAAGTACATATAAGGAAAAAGACCTAAAGGTCTTCAAGTAACGACAAAGGCCCTCCCTGTATAAGCAAAGGCATCATTGACATATTGGCCTCTCAAGAGAGACTATAAATACCCTATTGTCACTCTTCAGTAAGGTATGCTCATTATCACTTAAGCCCTCACTCTGCCGCTCCCTTCTAGTCGATTAAGTACTGTCTTGAGCATCAGAGTGTGTCCTAGGCTAACCTAACATTTGTTATTGATTGCAGGACTCGGCCCCATTACACCAAAACACTTCCTTCAAACCTTGTTTCTGGTCGATCTTATTAGGCCAGAGCCCAACATACCACCAAACAATTCATACCATCATCAGTACGTATCTTGCATATTTTTGACAATTTTCTCTTAATAGAAAATAGAAAAAAAAGTCAGTGTAGTCTTTGCTATGTATTCTTGTGAGATTGGGGCTGGTGCAAGTATTACAACTAAAAGAATTCAAAAACTAGAGATCAATGTATATAGTAATTACCGAATAATATCCTATTTCCTGAATTGTTTTTTAAAAGTCAATTAATATTACAAAATGATGGTATGTTAAAGATTAAGAAGCCTAAAAACTTTTCTTTCTCGATAATAATAATACAATTAATTGCACTTTTAGGGAAAAAAAATTATATTACCTTTAAATTAAAATATACCTATTCTTCCTTCCTAATAATATTATATTCAAATGATATACATATATTAAACATATCTTCCTTTCTTGTTCACATTGAATTAAATCCATTCATGTTATAATACAAGTTACCAATACTCTAGCCCATCCCAGAAGTTAAGAGAAGAAAATTGACCATTTAAATAATATAAATCAAATGACACTGAAACTCAACCACATCATGAAATCTGGTGGAAGAAACTAACCCAAAACAAACAAAATTAAAGAAAATAAATCAGCTGTAAAACCACATTTATAGCAGAAGTTTACTAAAATAAATACGTTTTTCAAATGAACGTACCTCAACTTAGCATTGAACGTGTCAGCGAATGAAGATGTAGCTACTTTAGCCTAAAATTTAGAGACCAATTCACGCGGAATAGTGCCAGTGCTCGAAACATTGATATTTTTGGGATGTCTAGTCATGATGATTGTTGCGGTACGCTTTTCAGAATTGTATTATTTTTTTTACATCTTTGAACTTTCCAACTTAATACAAACAAAGCGTAAAGTTTGATGTAAATATAAAAATTTTCTTTTTGGCACAAATTTTTAGGTTGAATTCTAATCTCACTTTAATCCCAAAAGATATAGAAACATTGGGGTTGTTCGAGTTTGCCTGTCAACCACCACTCAATGCCGGGTTAATAACACACCTCTCAAAAACAATAAATGAAGCTATTTATTATATTATTATAGCACCTCATTGGGTACACGTCACCGTATTTGAGGTCTTTAAGGATAATAAAATTCAATGATGTCAAGAATTTTGGATTGATAATTTACATCTCAAAAATAATAAATGGAACTATTTATTATGTTACCATAGTGACTTATTGGGCAGACGTAATTGTATTTGAGTCCTTGAAAATAATAACATTCAATGATTTTAAAGATTCAAATTATATTTTCAACATGTGAATTCTCTATTCTATCCAATTTTTATGGTATGAGTATTTTAAAAAGTGGAATTTTAGTAATAATACATCACCATTTTAAAAATTTCTTTTCTTGATTTTTGCAAAAGCTAATTGGAGCATATGAAAGAAAATCTAATCGGTTCTAAATGATGTAATAACTTTTGCAACATTTACTCCATTAAAACATAAATAAATAAATTTTAAAAAATCTCCTCATATTATTTTTCATGGAATTTCTAAATTTTAAATATTAAATGTATCTTTCCTTTATCTAATAAAGTTAATTGAGATGGAATTTAAGATTTATGATGAAGCAAATATTGAGGATTTGCTATAATGTTAAATAAATACGAAAGTTTTTTTCTTCATAATTAAAAAATAAATAAAATGACCACAATTTAGGATATTGAGTTAAAATTACTTCCATAATAGTTAAACAGCTCATTCTTTTATTACCGTTACGAAATTTCATTGGAAATGGAAGTTAGGATTTGTGATGAAGTCAATAAGATTTACTATGATGTTAAATAATGAAAACTAATTTTCTCCTAAAAAAATTCAAATTACTATATTTTAGAATTGAGTCAAAATTACTTCAATTATGGCCAACTATATTCTCCTATTTTACTACTTATGGAATTTTAAAGTTTTAAATTTATGGAGTAAATGAAGATTTATCCTGAATTTAAATAATTAATAAGAAATTTTCTTCATGATAAAAAAATATAAAATTGCGACACTTTAGAATTGGATCAAATTACTTTGACATTCCTTTAATTTATATGGAATTTTTAAATTTTTTAAATTTGAAATTATCTTCTCTTAATTTATAAAATTCAATTAGAAATGGAATGTAAGACTTATGATGAAGCAAAAATGAAGATTTACCATAATATCAAATAATGAATAAGAATTTTACTTCATAAGAAAATAACTCAAGATTCATTTTAAAAGTGAGTCAATGATTTTGATTCTGGTCAAGCATTCCCTTCCTGTATTATTTCTTATTGAATTTTTATTAAAAGTATATTTCTGTAATTTATGATTAATTACAAGTGAAAGATAAGATTTATGATAAAGCAAATGAAGATTTACCATAATGACAAATAATTCATAAAAGTTTCACTTCATAATAGAAAGAATAATCATAATTACCTCAATCTAAAATTGAGCGAAATGACCTAAAATTTTAGTCAAACATCCCTTCCTATATCATTTAAATGGAATTTTTAATTTTGAAATTTGTTTTCTTAGTTTAAAAAAATTAATTGAAAAGGGAACGTAAATTTATTTTTTTTAAATAAATGAAGATTTAACATAGTATCAAATAATTGAACATCCTTGCATCTGATAGCTATTGAATATTATGAAAATTATGCACTGAGTTCAGAGAGATTAAGCATTAAAGCAGTTGACATAGAATGACTGCGTAAACTACAAATGGGACATATCCATACATCTGATAACCAAATTAAAGCGACACAAAAAACTGTGGACATAATCAGAAGGCTTGGGACATTTTCCTCGATTTTGCATAACTAATGGTCTATAGAACTGATGATTAATTGAATATTTTGATATCTATCCATCACAAATACATTTAAGTTCTCTATCAGCACTACAAGCTTTGCATTCTAAATCTTCTTTATGTGGCCACCCACTCAATCAGCAGTGCTTATGTGATCGTTGTTCCAATATCGGACTATTTATCCACATTTTTCTCAAGATTCTTTTTATATTTTTGCGACACAGAATCACTTCTCTCTTAAGGGATTTGGATTTTGCCATTCGACCGATCAATTTGATCCCTTTGTGTTTTTGTTTATCATTACTGCTCAAAAGCAAGACGATGCAAGTGAGATACAAGGCTTCCATGTTGCCTAATTTCAAAGCTTTCTTCAAATTTCGGTATGCCAACACAATATTTAATCCACAAAAATAGTTCACCTAAACCAAACCGAAAAAAAAAAAGGGAAAAATTTTATGAATATTGCTATAGATTTTGCCCAGTACATATTAAAAGTGACTTGGAAAAATGCAATATTAAAATCTTAAAATATGTGTCCAAGAATTTAGGGATGTATAAATGCAAAAAACTCACCACTGCTTTTATATACGTCACTTCCGAATTTTCACATTCTGCGCGCTTCTTCAAAAATGCCTTCTCCTTTTCATTGAAAGGCCACCAAGGCGCTACAATAAACTTCTCTAAAGATGCAAGTTGATAGACGTATCTATCCTCTGCAATTTTATTTAATGTTTTGCAGCTGCAATAGAAAATAAAAAGAAAAAAGAAATAGTTTTTTAATACAAGATAACATCTAAAAGAATTCAAAGTAGAGAGCAGATATAATATATACTCTGGTTCCATTTTACATGCACATTGAAATCCATGCATATAAATAAAACAAGTGATGATCAAATGCTATAAGCCACGCCAGCTGGAAGTTGAGAGAAGAAATTGTTGTGATTGGCATAATGTAATTCTCTATATTAGTTTAATTACATGTTTAAAAACAGAGAAATTGTATTTGGATGGATGCCAATTAGTTTGGAATCCAAAGATAATGATAGAGTTAAAAATAGAGGAAAAAAATAGTTAAGTGCTATGAATTGATTTTGTCTCACATAGAAACTTTAATAAAGTAGAGACTAGTTTAGGCCTTATAAAACTAAATGGAGGAGTTGTAGAGTTATTTTAATTTGTCCCACATTAGTTTTATAAATAAGTGCGGACCAATATATATTGAACTTGAGAATAAATGCTTGTTAAAAGTGTTTATTAGGGGGTTCATATAGCTAGATCACACGTGCGCCGCTGTCGCTGCCCGATCTAGCTTTGGGCATAGGAGAATTTTCTCAATCTTATATTTTTGGACAAAATTCAACTTATAATTAGCGATCGGTCGCCAGTTAAAACCCAAAAAGATGGTTTAGGTCATTGAATCTTTCTCTTATCCTCTCTCATATCTCCCTATCTTCAACTGAGCATCGGCTACCTGATTTCAGCAAATTGAGTTACCGTTCGAACTGAACGAGAAGGAATGCACCTAATCATTTTGGACCATCTTACCTTGTGAGGAGCAGTGTTGTACCCGTTGCACTGGTGAGTCGAGGCGTTCGTTTCTTCAAGACAAATAGAATTCGTCTGTGATTTGGTCATCTGATTGATTCTATTACAATAAATGATCTTTAGACAAGTTTCTTTAATTTCTTGTATCTAAATTACGTAAACTAATTGCATGTTCTTATTGTTTTGATGCCTTTGTTTGTTATGGCTTTGTTTGGTTACATTTTGGTAAAACAATTTTGTTTTCCCAAAATGTAACCAAACATATAGTTTAAATGGGAAAACAATTTTGTTTTTACAAAATGTAACCAAAAATATAGTTTGCTTTTCTCTCAAAAGAATCACTATTAATCCCAAAGTATCCCTTGAAATCAATTAACTTATTACCAAAAACCCCATATACATACATATACATATCATAATATTTTATCATTATTTTTACAATTAAAAAATCATATCTAATCACCACATATGCATATTATATATTTTATTATTTTTTTTACAATAAAAAATATTATTCAATTCCACTTTCACCCCAAAAATTCAATAAAAAAAATATTGATTTGACTGCTACAATAGAATTTGTCTACACTCTAAACATAAGCAAACATACCAAATTCTCCGGAGCATGGCTATTTCCCCCGTCCAGTCCCCCCGGTTGGGCCAAGCTAATGAGATCCCAGCTCAGCTCATTTGTAGTAAACGCAGCTTAAACACTATCACTATTCCAAAACATGGATGAAAGAAAACCCAATTTGAGGATTTGGCTTAGGTTAGGCTTGACGGCTTCAAATAATGCTTTCAAGCTGCTGCACAGATAACTTTTTTTGAGATAACTTTTTTTGAAAAATATAAAGAAATGTATATCACATTCCCCAACCCCTCCCAATACTCATTCTCCCAAAATATATAATTCAAAACACATAATTCATATCCAAATATTCTTTACGTAATTTTTGGCTTTTCTGAAAATCGTATCATTTTGAATATATGAATTCTGTTATGCCTTGATCACATTGAATGTATAATTCGTATTATGCCTATTATACTTAAATTTATAATTTGCTAAAAACATGCCTTTTTTTTATTATCTGTTTCAACTCACAATTGATAATCTGAATTGCTTTAAATGCTTTATATCATTGCACTGTTTCATGTAGTTAATATTCTGATCCAACAAAAATTAACCATCCAAACTTTACAAACAAAATTATATATGTATATATCTAATTAGGAACAAGACAGTCTAGTCCGAGAAATCTGTCCATAACCTGAAAGAATGAAAACTAATGAAACCCAAATCAACTATATTGGAACCACATTTACATTCTTAATACGTAGAAGTTCACAAAAAAATGTATGTTTTTTGAACACACACACACACACACATATTATACCTCAACTTCGCGTTGAACATGTCTGTGAAGGAAGATGCGGCTACTCTGGCTAAAATATCAGACAGCAATTCATTTGGAAAAGATTCAATATTTGTTGGAACTTCATTAATAATGTTGTTGTTCTTCGGATGTCTTCTCATGATCGATGATGTATTAATGCAATCGGGTTCTTCAAATCTTCTTCGGACTTTGATTTGATTGTGCTTTGGGGTTAAGATTGATATGTATATATATATATATATATGTATAGATAGTTTGTGGAGGAGAGGAGGAAGTAACAAAGACGTGGTTAAAGAGATGAAAAAATTACTAAGTAATAATTTTGAGTGGCGGCTGTGATCCTTGAAATAAAATGAGTCAAGATGTTTGATGAGATAGCATTAACATATTCATAGTACATTGAGGAGGTGCTACAAAAAATTTTGAGTCCAAAGAGTAGCCTGTAGAAACACCCATAGACGTAAATCAACGGCTTATTAATAATAAGAGTAAAACAAAGGCTCAATTTGATTATACAAGAAGAATTAAGAGCCTCATGTATCTTATGAATTGCATGAGACCCAATATAGCGTCTAATGTTGGTAAGCTAAGTAAATTGACTAGCAATTCCAGGCAAGACCATTGGACAACCATAGTTAGAGTTTTAAGGCATTTGAAACATACCTTAAATTATAGATTATATTACACGAGATATCCAGTTGTAATTGAAGGATACAGTGACACAAATTGGATATTAGGTTCTAATGAAACCAAGTCCACAAGTGGATACATGTTTACATTAGAAGGAGCCATCTACGAAAGTCCCCCAAACAAACCTACATATCCAGAATGATTATGGAATTTAAGTTCATGGCATTGAATAAAGCAGGTGAGGAAGTTGAGCCGCTACACAATTTTTTCAAAGATATTCCAAACCCTATGCCAGTAATTTTCGTTCATTGGGACAGTCAGTCTACAATTGGAAGAGCACAAAGTAGTATGTATAATGATAAATCTCGACATATCCATCGTAGACATAATATCATCAGGTAGTCGCTTAAAGTTATCTCTATTGACTATTTGCCAAAGGATAACATTGCTAATCTGTTCAGAAAATGTTTAAATAGAGAGCAAGTCATCAAATCATTGAGAGAATGAGACTTAAACCAATAGAGTAATTGAGTCACCATAACAAGAACCTTACCCATGTGATTGGAGATCCTAAGAAATAAGTTCAAAGGAAAAAAACAAGTTATTTTGACTTGAAGTGCAAGCACTATAAGGGAAGGGCCTAAGCATCTATCCTATTCTCAGGATGAGTAGACAATACCACTAGAGGTGTTAAAATGGGCCGGGCAATGAAAAAAAGGCCCAGCTCGGCTTGTTTAATTCTTTAATATGGGCTGGGGTGGATCGACTCACTTTAAAACCCATCTCAAGTTGGAATTTTGCAACTCGGGACCGACTTGGCCCACTGACTGTGAAGGACTGCAGGCTAGCCCAACTCGTGGGCTAAACAAGTAGGCTTAGTAGGTTGGCTCGCTGGCTAAGTGGGCTGGCTCACGGGCTAGCCGGCTTATCCTGCAATAACTTTTTTAGTTTAAATTATAAATTATAATTTTTAAAAAATTAGGAGATGATGAATACCATATTGCCTCCATATGAAGAAGACGATGAAGAAAGGCATGAACCTGTATCCACCACTGCATCTTAATTCGAGAGCAATTTAGACCACTTGAGTAAACAATCAGTTTATCATTGGGCATATTTAGATGTTTAAATATTACAAAGTTGTTTATTTTTTATTTTTGTTGTTGTTATTATGTACTTTCATTTAGAGCTTGCTTGCTTGGTGTGTTTGGATTAGACATGATATGTATGATTAGGATAAATAATGAGTTATTCTGTATCCTATCTAATATTTGTTTGCATATTTTAAATAACTTAATATCCATTTTGATTGTTTGCTTTGCATGATTATCCCATTCGATAAACTATAATTTATTTTTAGTTTAGGTTGGAAAACATATCACACCCTAAGGCCTTGATACACAAGCCAAGTTTTGCCTTAAATGCATGCCAAGCCATAACTGTATCAAGAGCTTCTAATAATGAACCAAATATTGGAATTGAGTTAGATTGTGTATCTATCATGCAATACAAAGTAAGCAAACAAACTCTTAGAGGTTTGGTCATATCCAACTCTATATAATTATTTTTTCTAAATTAATGATGGGTAGAGGGGTTCATGCCAAACCCCTCACCACTTTATTTGGTGATGTTTTTGGAAAAATATAATTGATACAAAAATTAATATAAGTATAAATTTCTAAATTTTAAAAAAAATTTAAGTGTTGTAAAATATTAAAAATCATATAAGTATAAATTATTAAGTCTTTTAAAAAAGTATAAGTGTTGGAAAAAAAACATTAATAATCACATAAATATAAAAATTTGAAAATTTTAAATTCATTTTCAAATAAAAAAAAAAACTCGCGAGCCAACCTTTCCGCCTAGCCCGGCTCATATATAAATTGGCTCACCTATATAGTTGGTTGATTTTGAGCCAAGCTGGATTTTCAAAGTTTCAGCCAATCACGGTTCGAACTGTGAACGGCCCGTGAGCTGGCCCGACTTGGCTCAGGACTGTCGTGAGCCATCTATCAAATGTACTGGGCTGGCTTGGCCCGGCCCATTTGACACCTCTAAGTACCACGTGCATAAGTTTAAGGTTAAACATTGTTTTTAATGGCTAGTATATCTTGAATTTCCGAGTTGGAGGTGCTGCAGTAACCTCATAATAAAAAGTCATCTATGTGAGTAAGGATTGGATCAGTCCCATGACAATTTTAAGGCTGAACTCTCAAAGAGTAATTATGAATACCAAGAGCTGTTCAGGACTAAAATGAACATAACATTGAACCACAATACTAATTATCAAACGGTATCTTGTGTAGTTTATTATCTTGGTATACACAAAAGCCAAACAGTTCAAGACATCACATTCATTAGTTGGAAAATATATCAAATTGTTATCACTAAAGAAGGTTTAAGGCCAAAAGCTAACTCTCCTAATGCGATATCTCTTAAGCTAAGACTTTTTCATATATCTGCATTCATAAACACATCTAATGAGACAATTTTCTTATTCATATAGGGAATTATAGAACGTGACATGTGATCCACCAACTTAGTATGAAATAAAAAGGATAGTTTTGAATTTACAATTCAAGTAACCTATCTTAATAAATTCATCTTGATGATAAAATGTTGTTATTGTGTCTACATGCCAAATTTAATGAAATTTGAATGATAAAATGAAGCTTAAAGTAAGTCATTTGAAAAAGCAATTTTGTGAGCAAGCCAAGATTCAAACCAAGTTATCCCACATTAGAATCTTACTTTTTAAGGGGTAGGCCTTATATAGCTTGAGTGAGGAACAAGAGGTTGGACCCTAGGGATAGCAATTTAACCAGTTACCCACGGTTATTCGCACGCTTCGATTCGATAGATTTGGTGATTTTAGTTATTGATCAGGTCTGAAGGAGGGTATAGGGAATACCCACTTTGAACATGAGGAGGTGGAGGCGGGTTTGATATAACTCTTACTCCACTCCGAGCCCACCCCCAAACTTGCTTGATTGGATACTCAATCGGAGATTGGAGATTGGGTATGGGGAATCCCCGCCTCCGCCTACGCCTCCATAATCCATAAATATGTGTATATTTGTATAAATTTATATTGATTGAATTAATTTTACAACTTGAATTAAACAACTATTTAATTCATAATGTTGTACTTTATTTCTTCTATCAAAATAATGATGTGCAAATTATCAAAATATAATTAAATATAAGTTTTAATTATAATAAAAAAAGACACAAACAATATATATTTTTATAATAAAGTTTTTATTTGTAATTTTAATTCTGGTAGGATTTTAGGCTATGTTCTTCTACATTTTCCCAAAAAAAATTCCAAAAATTTTTCCAACCCCCCAAAAAATTTCAAAATGGAGACACATTCTCCAATCTTTTTCCTAAAAGACTCAAATTTTATACCCAAAAAGCCTTCCCAAATCACCCAAAAAATCCTACACCCTAAAAATCACACCTACCACCTCACTTTCTCACTTTACCTTTCACATCACTAATTCATTTATCACTCTCCCACTTCACTCATTCACACACACACACACACACACACATACATACAGAGACGGATCCAGAACTAAAATTGTGAGGGGGCAAAAATTATAAAATATAAAAGTTCAAATACAGATTATTTTCAATTGAAAGATACAATAAATCGATACCATATTTTATGATGCATATAAACAAACACCAATAATATCTATACTATTATAAAAAAGAAAGCCTCTTTTCTGTCTACAATGGAAGTTATGATACCAAATTTACCTTTTTACTTTTTTTTATCTATATTCACCAAAATTTATATGCA
Organism: Jacaranda mimosifolia; assembly: GCA_018894105.1. Classification (NCBI taxonomy): domain Eukaryota; kingdom Viridiplantae; phylum Streptophyta; class Magnoliopsida; order Lamiales; family Bignoniaceae; genus Jacaranda; species Jacaranda mimosifolia. Next base: position 29,495,556 of record CM032125.1, on the reverse strand, counting down.
TAAATAACCATCATTTATTTAAACTTTTAATACCTTAGCTCAATGTTTTAATGCCAGGTTATGAAACATTTACTTTATGTAACTGCTAGATTCATAATTATGCACATTATAAATGCATTTTAGATGTATACTAATTTTTAGTATAATGAATGTGAGAATATGTACAATAAAGAGAATATTTATTGTGCATGATTATGAACTATTTATCTAAATATTTTATAAAAAATTTAAAGTCATATATTATTTTATACTAATTAAAATAACACAAATTTAAATATTTAAAATTAGCGAAAATACATGTATATTCTATTACAGTTAAAGAGAATTTTTAAAAATCAAGTAGAAAGATAAAGATGAACAGTCACCTTAAGAACTAAGAAAATACAAAAAGTCATAGTTGATTCAAACTTGTGCAATGTAAATTAATAATGTGAAAAAATGGAGATCGAAGGGACTAAACAAGGGATGCAACTCTTTATAATTCAAATTATATTTATTTGGATTAATCCTATTTTATCTTTATTGGCCTTAGATTGTACTTATTTCAAGTGAATTTATAATTTGTGGGGTTTTAAATTAATTTTATATTTATTTTAATCTATCTTAAAAATAGAATGAAGAATGGAGAATAAGGAATACCCGTAAGAGTCTCCGCATTCGATGGTTGCAAAGTTCTCCTCCCCATTGGGTATAGCAGCATATGGAGATTAATGTACTAAGCAGGGATGGAGATGGAGACATAATCTCTGACTCGATTTTCTTCTTTGTCATCCCTACTCTTAGAAGTACCAAAATATTTGGAAGAGAAAGAACCTACATACTTTTAGGTTGGTCCAGACCACATGCGTACATGTGCGTGCTACCTGCCAGCCCATCCGGTGGCCAGCTCGACTCAGCGCAATTCAATGCGATGCTGGTATGGTCAAACCTTAAATCTTTTTGGATGAAATTTACTTGTTACATTTCAGTCTCAAGTGTCACACATATAGAGAAAGTTATCATTGACTAGTTAATGTGTCTAATAATTGTCTGTTATGCTCGTTTAATTGCCTTTTACTAAGAGTTATAAAGCTTAATACCAAGAGATATGACGCTTAATAATAGAGAATTTTGTGGCTTAATACAAAGAGTTATATGTTTTAGTTAAGCTTTGTATCTTATTAGATAAGCCGTGTGCACATCTACAAATAGAATTGATGAGAACCAAGGGCCAAGAGGCATGTGGCTCAATGGCATAAATCTTTCACATAATGTGGGAGGTCAGGAGTTCGAGCCCTAACAGACTCTTGATAATGTATGCATGTGTATAAAAAAATAAAAAATAAAAAAAATAAAAAACTGATGAGAACCAAGGAAAAATATATTTAGAAAGAAACATTCAAGCGCATACATACGCATACGTGATAGCATACATTGGGCATTCATTGTACAATAAAGTGTTCTTAGGAAGAAAGAGTTTCGAACCACTAGATTTGCATCGCAACCAATTGAAGTGTTACCTTTAACCATGTGAAGAATTGTTATATCTTGAGTAGGTTGTTCATTTGAGTCATTCGAGCACCAATTCCAAGGACAAATAAAGCCTTAAGAAAACTATGGTTTCACAAGCCTTGACACTGCATCTTATGTATTCTAGTTTACTTACTGTATGTAGGATTTTTCCTCATCTTCATGTTGATTCATTTTGCTTTATAGTTTCTGCTTTATTAGTTTAGGTCACATTTGAAAAGATCATAGCCCATTTCCGTCTAAACAGTAATTATTGTTTCCTGCTTGACAAAATTCAATCATGTATTGTTGTGTTGTATTGTTTTAAATTAATATTCTTATTATGTTAATTTATGTTACCATTTAGACTAGCAGAAGCATACACTTTAGATAGTTAACTTTTCAACAAATACTCCTTTTTTTTTTATTACAGTATTATTATTGTTTTGGTCATAGTATAAATCATTTTATACTAACCAAAACCTTGGGCTTGTTTGTTTATGAATTGGAGTCTTTTGTCAAAATATTTTTGTAAAATGATTTTTGGGAAGTGGGGTTGGGAAATATGATAGTTGTTTGTTTGTGTTTTGGGTAGTAGGTAGAGAATAAATTGAGAAAAAATTATTTGTTTGTTTGTGTTTCGGGAGGGGACAAAATGTCACATCAATAACTTTTTTGTTGGATGAGTAAGGTAAAATTAATATTTTAAAATTACTTATATATGCGTATATATAGATTGGGTAGGGGGGACAAAAAATGAGAGGGTTAGACATTGTGGAATGGGTAGGAAATTAATTGTCAGGGTTTTTGGGCCTTTTTGCATGTAATTAGAATAATGAAATTGGGGAATATGATGAATTGTTTGTTTATATTTTGGGAGTTGAAAAATATTTTGACAATTCACAAAAAAAAAAAAAAAAAGCCCTTTATTATACAGAATGGCCTTTTTCACGTTAAATTGTGTGAAATTTAATTTTTCTTTTTTCCTTTTCTTTATTGTGTCTTTATTGTGTGGACTGAAATAATTATATCTGACTACACATATATGGCAATAAAAGAAATTACACAACTTTGTAGAATTAATCCTTTAATTAATTGGACTCTTAATTAATTACCTGAGAAACAGTAACCATGTGAATTTAACTCCACGAACACTGTATTATCTTTCAAGTGTGAAAATAATTCACATTCGTGATAACCCAAAAACAGAATTAATATGGAATTCAAACTCAAATTGACACCAAGTATCTCGCAATGCCAGGCGTTCATGAATTTTCTCAGAAAATTAAATACTATTAATCTTAAATTTGCATGTACATTTCATTTTATGTAAAAATAAAAAATAATCGTGTGGTCTTGTATGAGTAAATAGAATTCTTATTATACCTTTCATTCCCCTGACGATGTCAACAGAATGCGCCACCACTTTGCTTACCAAAGATGCGGCAACCATACAAGGATGGATTCAGAAATGAAAATATGAGGGAACAAAATTTATAATACATAAAAATTTGAATTCATAATTTATTAATTTTAAATACATAATTTTTATCGAAGTTGAGCACGACGTCCTTTTATACCGTAGAATTCATCAATAATCAAATTAATATTAAAATTTTGTAATATCTTTCTCAAAATAAGTAATTAAACAATCTGTTAAAAAGTCACCTTTCATTATTTTATTTTTTTTTGAGCTTTTTCTTCACAATATTAATAGCGAATTTTTTTTTTTAATTTTTATTTCATTCTCTCAATCTCATTGAAGTAAAGAAAGATAGATCTTGATCATTCTGCAAGTCCCTTAAGGTTCTTTTGGTTAAATTCCTATAACGTTTTTAATACAAATTAAATGAAAGTACTCTAACGGCGTTACCCTAATTGTTTTCACTTGATTACTTGAATATGAGCGTAAAAATTAATTTTAAATTTTAAAAAATTAAAATAAGTAAAGATTTAATTGATTGATTTTAATTCTTATATTTGATTAGAAATTAATTAAATTTAATTCACAAAATTTAAATGATCAATTTTTCACGTAAGGCCAAACAAGAAAAATAAAAACGAATGATAATTAAAAGCCAAACAAGAAAAATAAAAACGAATGACAATTAAAAACTACTTACTTTTAATAAATAAAATTAATTATTTTTAATTAATATTAAAGGGTCTTTTCTTTGAAAGTTTAAATTATCTATATTAACTATTATTAAATTTTTCTACAATGTAAAATAAGTTGGAGGACCAATGGGCCATCCTTGCTCCGACCCCGACCCCAACCCACCCGCCTCCGTCCCTAATTGTAGATATTACATCCACGAGCATGAATTAAAGTGGCCCATAACATAAACGGCCAAGGCGGCCACCCGCATATAAAAACCCAAACCTCCTCTTGACTGAACACATTAATTATTTATATCAAACACAAATTATTATCCTATGTATTTATCATGAACAAAATTTGCAATTGCTCCCTACAAGAAAAGATAAATTTTTGACAAAATAGTAACTGACAATGCAAAAATTCCACTAATTATATATATTAAGCGACAACAAATCATGTTATGTATATATAATATATTAGATCTTATGTAATAATATAAGTTCTCAATTTAATTATCTAGATAAGATAAATTTCAATATCTTGACAGCTTTACAGTTGGCTGCTTTTGAGTAGCTAATGGTTAAAATTAATCTTGTATATAATTTGCGATGTAGCAACAAGGAGATTTATTAGATCTGAAAAACTAAATTAATTAAGTAATTAACATCTTATATTTAAGACTTATAATAAATTATACATATGCTTTTGAAAAGAACATCTGTAAGATATTTTGATAAGTTTGTCATCTTATGCAATACGCTTTGATCACAATAACATATATTGTAACACCCTAATTTTTGGAACACATGTTTAAGTTGATTGAAATTAAACTAATTAAAGTTTAGGTAGAAATATTGGGAATTGTAGGATTTAATTATAAATAAGAAAGGGACTCGATTGTTTAAAATTATAAGGTTTAGGGGGTTAAAGTGGACAAATAGAAAGTTGGACGACTTTAAAATAATTGGATTTGGAATTAATTGTCCAAAAACAAAAAGGTTAGGGGGCCAATGTGTAAGAATTAGAAGTTGAAGGGCTCAAATGAAAATCAGGGGTGAAATTGTAGGCGGTTAAAGTTTTCAGGGACTTGTTTGAAGGCGGTGAAAAGTTTTGAGGGTCAATTGTAGAAGCTGGGAAATATAATTATATATATAACCTTAAGGACAGAAAATATTCAAATTCTCAAAATGTACCCCAAACCCCACCCACCGGCGAACTGTAGGAAGACGACCACCAAACTTGAAACTAAAACCATCTTTGGCTTCCTCCAGCTGAGAGGAGCACAACTATACCAAAGTTATCCAAAAATAACTAGTGGAATGGCTGAAAAATCAAGATCGACGGCGAAGCTCAGTGGGGTGATGATTTCACCACTTGTAGCAGCAGAATGAAGATGGGTCTTAGTGGGAAAAGCATGGATAAGGCGATGGTGGTGTTAATTTGGTGCTTTGGTGGGTGGAAACAAAGAATTGAAGGTGGCGGAGGACGATGGCGAGTTAGGGCTTGCCGATGGGTTTACGGCCAAATTGGCCGTCGAGACGGTTGCGAAATGAAGAATTGTTTGAGGGGTTTTGCTGGTCTTGCAAAGGCGCACCTAGTGGTGGTGTCAGTTCCTGTCTCTAGTGGCAGCGCGTGGTGCGCCAGTGGCGGCGTGTAGTGGTCAAACGGCGGTGCACGCGGATGTTCTAGGGCCGATTGTTTAGATTTGAATTTCATACTCGTCTAGATTAGTTCCGGTGCGAGATTGGATATCAAATTGCATAAATTTCATATCGAATGTTAATTCAATTGATTTTGACAAATTTTAATTCAATATTTATTGAATTAAGAGTATTGAATTGTAATTTTACTTGAGATGATGAGTGATTTTGTAAATCATGAACAAAATGGATTCTAATTCTAAGTTTGGTTAATTAAGAAATAATGATTCAAAGTTATACCCTTAAACTCGACAATATACTGTGTTGTGAACAAAATATAGTTAAACTTCATCTAAAGATTAAGTTATATAAGTATTGAAACGAGAATGAATTATCAAACCTTGACTTGATGAACTCATGAAATCCAACTGGTTTAGGAACCTAGACCCCTATTACTTGACTATAAGGTAAGTGGAGTGGCAAATGGGGTTTATTAGGGGTAATTAGAGGATTAAGTTGACTCGAGCACATGAAGGCATTAAGATGGTTCAAACTTTAAGACAATAAAGCCAGATTGAATGGACTCGAGTAAATAAGATCTTGTAATACTAAAGTATCATGTAGTTGGAGGATTAAGGCTGCATAAGATAAGATATAATTGAACTCGAGTGTCAGAATAACCTTAAGTTTGATAAAGATATTAACTATATTTATAGTTAAGATTCAGAAGGGTTGACAGAATGATAACTTCAGTTATCTTATGACAGTACTCGGTTTGACTAAGAAGCGAGAACCAGAGTGACTATACGATTAAGAATTCCTCCACATTTTTCAGGTGAGTTATATTAGCTTTCATTGCTAGGGAAAGAATATATATAGTTGCTATTACATCCTTATTGGTTGAGCCTGATTGTGCTGAGACTCAACCGATGCGATTTGTTTATTCTATAATACTCATCAATCATTGATTCTCATGGTACTCTTGATAGTCACTTTGTTCCTCTTTCGTGATCCTTGAATTTTACCTACTTGAGTTCCGAGTGTGTAAACGAGTTTGAGAAAATAAACTATTTACAAAAATAATACTCCACATCTCCCTTTTATACTGAGCACTTTTATTAATATTAATTAATGTCGCTTTATCTAAAATTGGCGATTGTGTTGAGAAAGCTAAAAGGTGATTTTGAAATGTATGTTTTATCGCCATGTCTATCTTGAAACCAGCCTGGTGCTGAATTAGTGATTTCGTGTTAACATAGCAACTTGATGTGTTCAGTGAAATGTTATTGGACGTGTTAAGTGATAATAGTGAAAGTGTTTAATACCATTAGGGGTGGGCCCTGGGATCGATTGCAAAAGACGATCGGGCAAAACAGACCGACAGTGACTAATCTTTCGACTGATACCCGTACAGAGTGTACATAAAATCCTTACGGATAGTAAGCTGGAGGTAGCCGTCTATGAGTGGGATTAGGCATGCGGCTAGCCATGCCTAGTGAGTGATTAAGTGTCCGAGCCGATCACTCAGTACTTTGGAGGAATAAGGGTTTTCGTATTTTCAAAAGTACAGTGATAAGGTAGGAGAACCACCAACAACAAAAGTATGAAAGTGGTTATTAATTTTATTTTATATTTTGAAACTTGAGTATTTGACACAAACTCAGTGACTGTTCAAGTGACATGTCGACTGCTTGTGGTCGTAATCATGATTTAAATTTCCTTTGTAAGAGATAGTAAATTTGTGAAGTCTCATCATTGGTGTGGTGTGGGACAGTAGTGAGATGGATCACTCTAAAATTTTGAGTAAAACCTTCTCTCACAACTCCTAAGAATATTTAAACCTCTATTTGTCTCTTATATAATAATTGTGAAATTGTTACTTGGTTAATATTGCTAAACTATCTCACTAAGCATTCGGACTTATGTTGTTTTTTCTATTGCTCTCCGTTCTTTGCCCCAAATAAGAGCAAGTGTTGAAGATAGATTAACCCAGGCCACACATGAGGCAATGAGAGTGATAGAAGTGCATATTTCGATTTAGACTAGAACATCCGATGAAGGTCGTTGAAGAAATTAAATATTTTGGATTTTTGAGAAATGTATTTTCTCTGGTAAAGAAGATTTATGTGGTATTGTTGAGTAGCACCTCGGTCAGAAGCAGGCGCCTCCTGATCAGGGCGTTACATATATAAATTAAAAGAGAGTTATACATAATAAGTTGATCTGATTGAACTAATATTAGTATGTTTAATTGGGATTTTCTGGGGTCCTATACTCGCGATTTTGACTTATCATCATGTACTTACTTTTAACTGTTAATATTAGTTTAATTTGATCCTTATCTAAGAACCATTATGAAGAAAAGATTCATGATTCTTTCATAATTCTTATAAAGAACCATCTTTTCTTCAAATTAAATTATAAAAAATAAAAAAAATAAATTATTATCCTTCTAATACTCAATCACCTAATTAATCTTATTAATATTAAAAAATTAAAAATTCTCTTTCCTAATATTAAATCTTAATTCAACTAGAAAAAAATTAGAGAAAATAAATTTTAAGAGAAGAATTCAATCAAAAGAAAATTAAAAGAAATTCATTGTATGAAGGCACTGGTACATGTAAATTGTAGAAGCCTCACAATATTCATTCTTAGCCGTTGCTAAAAGAGAGGAGGAGAACTCCTCACATGGGACACCACATTAAAAGTGAAACCCATCATCTTAATTTCCACGAAGTTTGATCATAAAGAATTTTGATCCTTAAAGTGAAAACCTTTATGTCTAATCTCAGCCCAACTATTAATCACCAATCTTCTCTCATGCAAAATGTTGCAATAATGTTTGAATATGCATTATATGTTTTGGATTGTATGTTTAGGGAGAATGAATTTTGCTAGTGGGATTGGAGAATATGAAATTTGTGTTGGGAAATGTGACATATGTTTGTTTATATTTTAGGAATAGCTAGAAAATTGTTTTGGAAAAATTTGATATGTTTATTTATATTTTGAGATGAGACAAATTCTATGTAGCAATCAAATCAATGCTTTTTTTTAGAATTTTTAGGGTGAAAATGGAATTGAGTGATAATAATAATAATAATAATAATAATAATAATATGTATTATATATATACAATATATGTATGTATACAATAAAAAATGAGAAAATTTTGGTAATAATGAAAAATAGAAGAGGGTATGTTGAAATTTTTAATTTGACATTTTGAATGAATTTTTTTTATATGTTTAGTTACATCTTGGCAAAACAAACAAAAATGTTTTGCCAAGGTGTAACTAAACATAGCTTCCACTTTTCTAAAGAACATTCAAGGAATTTGAGCCTCGAAATTTGGGATTTACTAATAAAGTTCTCTTGCCAACAAGCAATCAAGAACATTGTTAAATAGGGATAATTACAGAAACTACCCCTAAGGTTTAAAACAATAACAGAAATTACCTCTCAAGTTTGAAAAGTTACAGATATATCCACTAAGATTTGTTGCCATCTAACAACAAGATCCTGCCATTAATCAAACTAACGGAAAAGGCTGACATCATCGTTGAATTTTTTTGAAAATTTTAGTTTTATCCTTTAGTTGACTGCTTCAGCCTATTAAGTATTTTTTGGACCAAAATACTTTCGCATTATTTTGGCAATGTTTCCATGTATAGGGATGTAATTGTAACATAATAAACATACAAGGGAGATCTAAGTAACAAACTAAAATAATGCTTAATCTTGTCGTTGGAAATATAATTTAGTAATTAATTAATATAATTAACCCAATTAAGTTATTAAGTAATTAAGTAATTATTTTTTAATTAACTAATCATATTTTTTGAATTATTTAATTAACTAAGATTAATTAATTAATTAAAAAATTATTAATTTATGTGCGCTAGAAATTTATGAGATTAAGATATTACAATCTACCCCTTCAGATTATTTGAACTTTTCATATAGCTCCCTGTATATTTAGTTATATGATATATAAAATCTTCAGTATCTTAAAAACTTGCAAGTACATGCCCTATGGAGCAACATAAACATTCCAAAAGCATCGAGTAATGCACCACAAATCAAACCAAACCAACATTACTATAAACCTGCATTTACACTTACAACAAATAAGTAGAACATTCAGTTTTTCAAAATACACAGGTTAGAATCACTGCAACTAAATAATTGTTTACGAGTTGCACAAAAAATATTGAGTTGGTTCTTCCCATGAAAGTGACAAGAATATTAATTGATTTCAATATATAAATAAAAATATTTTTCAACCTACAGTAGCCCCTCCATCTGCAACACTAGCAACTCCACCACCAGCATGCATACATGTGCGAGCTGCCTGCCAGCCCATCCAGTGGCCAGCTCAACTCAGCACAACTCAATGCAATGCGGGTATGGTCAAACCTTAAACCTTTTTGGATGAAATTTACTTGTTAAATTTCAGTCTCGAGTGACACCTATACAGAAAGTTATCATTGACTAGTTAATGTGTCTAATAATTGTGTATGTTATGCTCGTTTAATTGCCTTTTACTAAGAGTTATAAAGCTTAATACCAAGAGTTATGAAGCTTAATAATAGAGAAATTGTGGCCTAATACAAAGAGTTATATGTTTTAGTTAAGCTTTGTATCTTATTAGATAAGCCGTGTACACATCTATAAATAGGACTGATGAGAACCAAGGAAAAACATATTCAGAAAGAAATATTCAAGCATACATATGCATACGTTATAGCATACGTTGAGCATTCATTGTACAATAAAGCGTTCTTAGGAAGAAAGAGTTTCGAACCACTAGGTTTGCCTCGCAGCCAATTGAAGTGTTGTCTTTAACTTTGTGAAGAATTGTTACATCTTGAGTAGGTTATTTATCTGAATCATTCGATCACCAATTCAGATGACAAATAAAGCTTTAAGGAAACTATAATTTCACAAGCCTTGATTATGCATCTTATATATATTCTAGTTTACTTACTGTAAGTAGGATTTTTCCTCGTCTTCATGTTGATTCATTTCGCTTTATAGTTTCTGCTATATTAGTTTAAGTCATATTTGAAAAGATCATAGCCCATTTCCATCTAAACAGTAATTTTTGTTTCCTGCTTGACAAAATTCAATATTGTATTGTTGTTGTGTATTGTTTTAAATTAATATTAATTCTTATTATGTTAATTTATGTTACCATTTAGACTAGCAGAAGCATACACTTTAGATAGTTAATTTTACAACAAATACTCCTTTTTTTTATTACAGTATTATTATTGTTTTGGTCACAGTATAAATCATTTTATACTAATCGAAACTTTGGGCTTATTTGTTTATGAATTGGAGTATTTTGTCAAAATATTTTGGTAAAATGATTTTTGAAAAGTAAGATTGGGGAATGTGATGGTTGTTTATTTGTGTTTTTGGTCGTAGGTGGAGAATGAATTGAGAGAAAATCATTTGTTTGTTTGTATTTTGGGAGGGGACAATATGTCATATCAACAATTTTTTTGTTAGGTAGGTAAGGTAAAATTAATATTTTAAAATTATTTATGTATATGTATATATAGATTGGGTTGGGGGGACAAAAAAATGAGAGGGTTAGGGGCTGTTTGGTTTTATTTTCATTTCCATCATTTTTAAAAATTGAAAAGTTAGTTAGTGGAAATAAGTTGAAAATGAATTTGTATTTGGATGAAATATTGGAAATATAATGATTATGTTGGTTTTAATAAATTGCAGGTGGAGAAAAATAGAAATAATGGAAGAGAGAGAGAGGGGGGGGGGGATATATAGGTTATTAGGAAAAGATATATAAATTATTGAAAAATGTGTTTTGAAAATGAAAATGAAAATGATGTTAGGTGAAAATTTCTAAAAGGTGATGGTTTTCATTTCTGGAATAGTAGAAAATGGAAAATGTGAATGTGGAAATAAAACCAAACGGGCCCTTAAACATTGAGGAATGGGTAGGAAATAAATTGTGAGGGGGCATTTTGGGCCTTTTTTGGTGTATTTTGGATGGTGAAATTGAAAAATGTGATGGATTGTTTGTTTGTGTTTTGAGAGTTTGAAAATATTTTGATAATTCACAAACAAACAAGCCCTTTTATTATACAAAATGGCCTTTTTCAAATGAAATCGTGTGAAATTTATTATTATTTTTTTTTTCTTTGTTGTGTGGACTGAAATAATTATATCTGACTACACATATGGCAAATAAAGAAATAACACAACTTTGTAAAATTAGTCTTTTAATTAATTGGACTCTTAATTAATTACCTGAGAGACATTAACCATGTGAATTTAACTCCACGAACACTGTATTAGTCTTTCAAGTGTGAAAATAATTCACATTCGTGTTAACCCAGAAGCAGAAGTAATATGGAATTCAAACTCAAATTGACACCAAGTATTCGCTATGCCAGACGTTCATGAATTTTCTCAGAAAATTAAATAACATTAATCTTAAATTTGCATGTACATTTCATTTTCTGTAAAAATAATCGAGTGGTCTCGCACGAGTAAATAGTGTTGTTGTTTTAACTTTCATTCCCCTGACGATATCAACAGAATGCGCCACCACTTTGCTTACCAAAGATGCGGCAACCATACAAGGACGCATTCAGAAATGAGAAATGAGAATTTAAAGGAGTAAAATTTATAAAATATAAAAGTATAAATTTATAATTTATGAATTTTAAATACACGATTTTTATCGAAATTGAGCCCGACACTTTTTTATATCATAAAATTTATCACTAATCAAATCAATATCAAATTTTTATAATATCTTTATCAAAATAAGTAACTAAACAATCGGTTAAAAAGTTATCTTTTTTTTTTTTCTTTGAGCTTTTTCTTTACAATATTCACAGTGGTTTTTTTATTTGTAGTTGTTGAAAAACAAATTCAAAAAAAAATCTTTTTTTTTTAATACTCATTTACTTTTGTCTCTTTCTCACAATCTCATTAAGCAAAGAAAGATAGATCTTGATTATTCTACAAGTCCCTTAAGGTTCTTTTGGATTAATCCCTAAAACGTTTTTAATACAAATAAAATGAAAGTACTCTAATGGGGTCACACTAATTGTCTTCACTTGATTACTTGAATATGAGCGTAAAAATTAGTTTTGAATTTTACAAAATTAAAATAAGTAAAGATTTAATTGATTAATTTTAATTCTTATATTTAATTAGAAATTAATTAAATTTAATTCAATAAATCTAAATTATCAATTTTTCACGTAAGGCCCAACAAGAAAAATAAAAATGAATGACAATTAAAAACTACTTACTTTTAATAAATAAAATTAATAATTTTTAATTGATATTAAATGGTCTCTTCTTTGAAAATTTAAATTATCTATATTAACTATTATTAAAATTTTCTAATATGTATATATAAAATAAGTTGGAGGACCAATTGGCCATCCTTGCTCCAACCCCAACTCTCCCGACCCCGCCCCTGACTGTAGATATAACCACTGTTTAAAAAATCGAACCGGACCGGACTAGTCGGTCGGACCGTCCATCGGCCGGTGAACCAATCCGATTTTCTCAAAAAATTGGAAAATTGAAAAAAAATGCCATTTTTTGAAAAAATCGTTCAAACCGGCTGGTCGGACCGTTGAATCGGTGAACCGTTCATGGGTCAATTGAACCGGACCGGTTTTTTCATTTAATTTTTAATAAAATTATTTTTTTTAATTTTTTTTTTTTGTCTAAATACAAAGTTTAAAGATTAAAATATATTTCACAAGCTATCTAAAAGCAAAAAAAACTTAATTTAGAGTTTAGAATTAACTTACACACTTTCAACTTTAAACTTTGGATTTGATATATTTAAATTGTTGTGATCATTTATAATATGAATTGTGAAATTTGGATCTTAATGTTAGACAATATCATTTAAGCTCTTTATGTTTTATATTTTGGTATTTTATTAATTTTTAAGTAATATATATAATATAAATATATATAAATATATATATTTTGTAATTATGACGTCACGGTTCAATTGCGGTTCAATTACGGTCCGACCAATGGTTGAACCAATGAACCGTGAACCGATAAATTTTTCGATTCAATGAACGATCCGATTTTTCAAACACTGGATATAACATCAACGGCCAATGTGGCCACCGGCATATAAAAACCCAAACCTTCTCTTGACTGAACACAAGATAGAGTGCCACATTGAAGACCGACGTAGCTTGGGTTGAACATGGTAAAATCTTCTTGTTCATTGATTGAAGTCGTCACTGTACAGTGTACATGTATGGTGATCATGGATATTAACAAATTAGAATTTATTTTTATCATTACAAACTTAATTAATGAAAATCATTAATTATTTATATCAAACACAAATTATTATCCTTTGTATTTATCATGAACAAAATTTGCAATTGCTCCCTACAAGAAAAGATAAATTTTTGACAACATAGTAACTGACAATGCAAAAATTCCACTAATTATATATATTAAGCGACAACAAATCATGTTACATATATATAATATATTACATCTTATGTAATAAATATAAGTTCTCAATTTAATTATCTGGATAAGATAAATTTCAATATCTTGACAGCTTTACAATTAACTGCTTTTGAGTAGCTAATGGTTAAAATTAATCTTGTATATAATTTGCGCTGTAGCAACAAGGAGATTTATTAGATCTGAAAAACTAAATTAATTAATTAACATCTTATATTTAAGACTTATAATAAATTATACATCTGCTTTTGAAAAGAACATCTGTAAGATGTTTTGATAAATTTGTCATCTTATGCAATACGCTTTGATCACAATGACATATATTGTAACACCCCAATTTTTAGAACACATGTTTAAGTTGATTGAAATTAAATTAATTAAAGTTTAGGTAGAAATATTGGGAATTGTAGGATTTAATTATAAATAAGGAAGGAACTTGATTGTTTAAATTTATAAGGTTTAGGGGGTTAAAGTGGACAAATTGAAAGTTGGACAACTTTAAAATAATTGGATTTGGAATTAATTGCCCAAAAACAGAAAGGTTAGGGGTCCAATGTGTAAGAATTAGAAGTTGAAGGGCTCAACTGAAAATCAGGGGTGAAATTGTAGGCGGTTAAAATTTCCAGGGACTTATTTGAAGGTGGTGAAAAGTTTTGGGGGTCAATTGTAGAAGCTGGGAAATATAATTATATATATAACCTTAAGGACAGAAAATATTCAAATTCTCAAAATGTACCCCAAACCCCACCCACCGGCGAACTGTAGGAAGACGACCACCAAACTTGAAACTAAAACCATCTTTGGCTTCCTCCAGCTGAGAGGAGCACAACTATACCAAGTTATCCAAAAACAACTAGTGGAATGGCCGAAAAATCAACCGATGGCGGAGCTCGGTGGGGGTGGCGATTTTGCCGCTTCCGGCAGCGGAACGAAGATGGGTGCTGGTGGATCATGTGGGAAAAGCATGGGAAAGGTGATGGTGGTGTTAATTTGGTGTTTTGGTGGGTGAAAATGAAGAATTGAAGGTGGCGGAGAATGGCGGCGAGTTAAGGCTTGCCGATTGGTTTTTGGCCAAATTGGTCATCGCAACGACTGCGAAATGAAGAATTGTTTGAGGGGTTTTGTTGGTCTCGCGGAGGTGCACCTAGTGGTGGTGTCGGTTCCTGTCTCTGACGGCAATGCGTGGTGCGCCGGTGGCTACGCGTAGTGGTCCAGGGCCGGTGCATGCGGATGTTCTGGGGCAGATTGTTCATATTTGAATTTCAGACGCATCTAGACTAGTTCCGGCGTGAGATTGGATCTCAGCTCGATCAAATTGGGTAAATTTCATAACGAATGTTAATTTGATTGATTTTTACGAATTCTAACTCGATATTTATTGAATTAAGAGTATTGAATTGTAATTTTACTTGAGATGATGAGTGATTTTGTAAGTCGTGAACAAAATGGATTCTGATTCTAAGTTTGGCTGATTAAGAAATATTAATTCAAAGTTATACCCTTAAACTCAACAATATAGTGTGTTGTGAACAAAATATAGGTAAGCTTCATCTAAAGATTAAGTTATATAAGTATTGAAACAAGAATGAATTATCAGACATTGACCTAATGAACTCATGAAATCCAACTGGTTTAGGAACCTAGACCCCTATTACTTGACTATAAGAAAAGTGGAGTGGCAAATGGGGTTTATTGGGGGTAATTAGAGGATTGAGTTGACTCGAGCACATGAAGTCATTAAGATGGTTCAAACTTTAAGACGATAAAGCCAGATTGAATGGACTTGAGTAAATAAGATCTTGTAATACTGAAGTATCATATAGTTGGAGGATTAAGGCTCCATAAGATAAGATATAATTGAACTCGAGTGTCAGAATAACCTTAAGTTTGATAAAGATATTAACTATATTTATAGTTAAGATTCAAAAGGGTTGACAGAATGATAACTTGAGTTATCTTATGACAATACTCGGTTTGACTAAGAAGTCAGAACCTGAGGGAGTATACAATTAAGAATTCCTCTACATTTTTCAGGTGAGTTATATTAGCTTTCATTGCTAGGGAAAGAATATATATATAGTTGCTATTACATCCTTATTACTTGAGCCTGATTGTGTTGAGACTCAACCAATACGATTTGTTTATTCTATAATACTCATCAATCATTGATTCTCATGGTACTCTTGATAGTCACTTTGTTCCTCTTTCATGGTCCTTGAATTTTACCTACATGAGTTCCGAGTCTGAGAAAATAAACTATTTACAAAAATAGTACTCCACATAGCCCTTTTATATTGAGCGCTTTTATTGATATTAATTAATGTCGCTTTATCTGAAATTGACGATTCTGTTGAAGAAGCCAAAAAGGTGACTTTGAAATGTATGTTTTATGGCCATGTCTATCTTGAAACCAGCCTGGTGCTGAATTAGTGATTTCGTGTTAACATGGAGACTTGATGTGTTCAGTGAAATGATGTTGGACGTGTTAAGTTATAATAGTGAAAGTGTTTAATACCCTTGGGGGTGGGCCCTAGGATTGGTTGCAAAAAACAACCGGGCGAAACAGATCGACGGTGACTAATCTTTCCACTGATACCCGTACAAAGTGTACATAAAATCCTTACTCATAATAAGCTAGAGGTAGCCGTCTATCAGTGGTATTAGGCATGCGGCTAGCCATGCCTAGTAAGTGATTAAGTGTCCGAGCCGATCACTCAGTACTTTGGAGGAATAAAGGTTTTCATGTTTTCGAAAGTTGAGTGATAAGGTAGGAGAACCACCAACAACAAAAGTGTGAAAGTGGTTATTAATTTTACTTTATATTTTGAAACTTGAGTATTCGACACAAACTCAGTGATTGTTCAAGTGACATGTCGATTGCTTGTGATCGTAATTGTGGTTTAAAATTCCTTTGTGAGAGATAGTAAATTTGTGAAGTCTCATCACTAGTATGGGACAGTAATGAGATGGATCACTCTAAAATTTTGACTAAAACCTTTTCTCACAACTTCTGAGAATTTTTATACCTCTATTTGTCTCTTATATAATAATTGTGAAATTATTACTTGGTTATTATTGCTAAACTATCTCACTAAATCATTCAAACTTATGTTGTTTTATTATTGCTCTACATTCTTTACCCCAAATAAGAGCAAGTATTGAAGTATTGAAGATAGACTAACCCAGGCCACACATGAGGCAATGAGGGTGATAGAAGTGCATATTTCGATTCAGACTAGAACATCTGATGAAGGTCGTTGCAAAAATTAAATATTTTGGATTTTTGATAAATGTATTTTCTCTTGTAAAAAGGACTTATGTGGTATTGTTGAGTAGCACCTCGATCGGAAGAAGGCGCTTCCGGTCGGGGCGTTACATATATAAATTAAAAGAGAGTTATACATAATAAGTTGATTTGACTGAACTAATATTAGTATGTTTAGTTGGGATTTTCTGGGGTCCTATATCTGCGATTCTGAC
Organism: Jacaranda mimosifolia; assembly: GCA_018894105.1. NCBI lineage: Eukaryota > Viridiplantae > Streptophyta > Magnoliopsida > Lamiales > Bignoniaceae > Jacaranda > Jacaranda mimosifolia. The sequence goes on along the minus strand of CM032125.1, from coordinate 29,478,342 downwards.
TTATCATCATGTACTTACTTTTAACAGTTAATATCAGTTTGATTTGATCCTTATCTACGAACCATTATACAGTAAAGAATCATGATTCTTGCATAATTCTTATAAAGAACTATCTTTTTTTCAAATTATATTATAAAAAATAAAAAAATAAATTATTACCCTTCTAATACTCAATCACCAAATTAATCTTATTAATATTAAAAAATTAAAAATTCTCTTTTCTAATATTAAATCTTAATTCAACTAGAAGAAAATTAGAAAAAATAAATTTTAAGAGACGAATTCTATCAAAAGAAAATTAAAAGAAATTCATTGTATGAAGGCACTGGTACATGTAAATTGTAGAAGCCTCATAATATTCATTCTTAGCCGTTGCTAAAAGAGAGGAGGAGAACTCCTCACATGGGATACCACATTAAAAGTGAAACCCATCATCTTAATTTCCACAAAGTTTGATCATAAAAGAATCTTGATCCTTAAAGTGAAAACCTTTATGTCTAATCTCAGCCCAACTATTAATCTCCAATCTTCTCTCATGCAAAATGTTGCAATAATGTTTGAATATGCATTATATGTTTTGGATTATATGTTTAGGGAGAATGAATTTTGTTAGTGGGATTGGGGAATGTGAAATTTGTGTTGGAGAATGTGTATATGTTTGTTTATAATTTAAGAATAGCTATAAAATTAAAATTTTGATATGTTTATTTATATTTTGAGATGAGACAAATTCTATGTAGCAGTCAAATCAATGTTTTTTTGTAGAATTTTTAGGGTGAAAATGGAATTGAGATATTTTTTTAATAATAATAATAATAATAATATGTATGATATATATACAATAAATGTATGTATATATTAAAAAATGGAGAAGTTTTGGGGATAATAAAAAATAGAAGATGGTATTTTGACATTTTTAATTTGACATTTCGGATGAAATTTTTTTGTATGTTTAGTTACATCTTGGCAAAACAAACAAAATTGTTTTGCCAAGATGTAACCAAACATAGCTTGCACTTTTCTAAAGAGCATTCAAGGAATTTGAGCCTTGAAATTTGGGATTTACTAATAAAGTTCTCTTGCCAACAAGCAATCAAGAAAATTATTAAATAGGGATAATTACAGAAACTATACCCCTAAGGTTTAAAGTAATAACAGAAACTACCTCTCAGGTTTGAAAAGTTACAAACACATCCACTAAGATTTGTTGCTATCTAACAACGAGATCCTGCTGTTAATCAAACTAACGAAAAATGTTGACGTCATTGTTGATTTTTTTTTGAAAATTTTGGTTTTATCCTTTAGTTGACTGCTTCAACCTATTGATTATTTTTTGGGATCAAAATACTTTCGCATTATTTGGCAATGTGTCCATGTATCCGGGGATGTAGTTGTAACATAATAAACATACACGGGAGATCAAAGTAACAAACCAAAATAATGCTTAATCTTGTCATTGGAAATATAATTTAGTAATTAATTAATGTAATTAACCCAATTAATTAATTAAGTAATTAAGTAATTATTTTTTAATTAACTAATCATAGTTTTTGAATTATTTAATTAACTAAGATTAATTAATTAATTAAAAATTATTAATTTATGTGCGCTAGAAATTTATGAGATTGAAATATTACAATCTACCCCTTTAGATTATTTGAACTTTTCATATAACTCCCCATATATTTAGTTATATGATATATAAAATCTTCAGTATTTTAAAAACCTACAATTACGTCCCCTACGGAGCAACATAAACATTCCAAAAGCATCAAGTAATGCACCACAAATCAAACCAAACCAATATTACTATAAACCTGTATTTACACTTACAACACAACTATAAACCTGTATTTACACTTACAACACATAAGTAGAACATTCAGTTTTTCAAAATACACAGGTTAGAATCACTGTAGCTAAATAATTGTTTATGAGTTGCATAAAAAATATTGAGTTGGTTCTTCCCATGGAAGTGACAAAAATATTATTTAGTTTCAATACATAAATAAAAATATTTTTCAACCTACAGTAGCCCTTCCATCTGCAACACTAGCAACTCCATCACCACCACCAGTAGCAGTAACTCCATCAACAGTACCACCCGTAGTAGCAGCTCCATCATGGCATCCAACACCATTAAAACCTCCAACTCTACTAGCACTCCTAACAATTAACTCTACAAGTCCGTCAACTATTACATAAAATCCATCATCAAAAGCAATGTCATCTTCAAAGGCAGTAACAACAGAAGTTGTTCTAGCTTCAGCAATTCCATCGACTGAACCTTGTGAACATGGAAATGCAGAAGCTGACCCACATCTCATCTTTCTATTCTTCCTTATATTGAAATTTTGAGCCAGTGGGACATCCTCCTAAAATGCAAAGTATAAAACAAAATAAAGAGCTTGTAATTGCACAAGTAACTTTATGAATAAATTACAAACAAGAAAAAATTGTGATTTAAAGAACCTATTCAGGTCTTTTTCCTCTTTCTCTAATTTTCTGCACAAGTCTCATCTTCTTGGCTGGTGCCCTTTGACATGTCTGCTTATTATGTCCAATGGCATTACACTTGCTACATCTTAAACCACTAGACCTCTTGCTTCCAGTGATATTTGATGTCTCTCCAATCTCTCTTCTTCTATTTTTTCTTGGTCTACCATGCAATCTTTTCAGTAGAGGAGAAAGAATACTCGAGGGATTAGTCTCCATAACACCCCAAAATAATGGATCAGGTATTGAGTGCATTGGATGACTATAATACCTATATAATTCTCTTTGGTAAAGTAATAAGCATGTAAAGCTCTATATTCTCCCTTCTATGAGCATAGCAAAAGTTGTGTGATTCCATGGTATGCTAGAAATGTCCCAAACTTTACAATCACAAGTCCTTGCATTCAAGTCAACATTGAAATGCTCATTGTTATCATAAATTTCAAACTCAAATTGACTATTAACCATTATTTTGAATTGCCTAGACATTTCCTTCACCTGGTTCAATTTCTTGACAATATTCTCAGTCACATAATTGTTCCATGTAGCCCCCTTCTCAAATCTTTTTTGAATCCTAGTAATTAACTTAGCTCTCAAGCCATCTAGCAATGTGAGTATAGGCTTGGACCTAAGTTCTCCAACCCAGTTATTGAATGATTCAGAGATATCATTTGTGACATGATCATTTTTCAGTCTACTATCAAATGCATCTCTACCCTAAATATTGATACGAATTTTCATAAGCTACTCATAAGTTGCAGGTTTTACCTCTTTTATTTTGTACACAGGAAAGTTGTACTCTTGCACATTGTAGGCTCTTGCAGCAATCCATAAATATTTCCTCAGCAATACCACAGAGAATTGAAGTCTGAAATTTGAATAGATGTGCTTGCAACACTTTCTATTAATTGAATAAGGTACCGATTCAGTAATTGTCTCCACCACGCCCTACAGAAAAATATTACAATTAACCCCCTGAGTAAATAAAATACTTACACAAAGAACATTTAAACAATTTCTTACATTTCATAAAAGTCATATTCAACTAACATCAAAACTTAAAACATTGCAATTAGCCCCCAGTGAACTTTGAATATAGAATATAACAAATAGTACCTTATATCTTAAAAACTATAACTAAAAGAACCCTAAACATTACCTAATTGATTGAAATATCATATTCAACTAACATCACACTTTAAAACACTACAATTAACACCATGTGTAATAAAACATGTTACAAAAAGAGCCTTAAAGTATTTCATACATTATTACACAAAACATAAAATCACAATTACAGTAAAATATTACAATTACCCCCCTGTGAACTTAGAATCCTTATTTAAACATCTCTTAACATCCTCAGACATTGCACTTAACTCTAGTTCAACAAGCATGTAAATATAGAATATAACAAATAGCACCCTATATCCTAAAAAGTATAACTAATAGAACCTTAAATATTTTTAGAAATAACATAGTTTAAAGCATAAGCAGTATATTTTGTCTGTCTGTCATGAAAGTCCAAGGTACATCTTGATTGAAACCTCCAATATATTCCTCCAAGCATATGAAAAAGAACCCCCATGAGTCCTTGCTTTCTATCTCCACCACAACAAAAGCTAAAGGTAAAGCCCACTGTCCCCATCTAAACCAACTGCAGCTAAAAGCACGCCACCAAAAGGCCCTCTCAAATGACACCCATCAAATCCTTGAAATGGACTACAACCACTCAAATAACCTTGCTTCAATGCATCTAAGACTGTGAAGATTTTTCTAAAAGAAGGTGTCCTACCTATGCTCTCAACAATGTTTTCCACATCATCATCCCCTTCTCCATATAAGTGATAATGCATCTTCACAAGACTGCCACCATTTCTTTTGTTCAATATTTCTACATAAACTGGTAACATGCCGTAAGAATGTGCATGGTTACCCTCAATAACATCCTTGACCTTTAGTTTTGCTCTATAAAGTTGTATGTAAGCTGGGTTTACTCAATATTTTTTCATCTCGTTTCTTAATCTTGTACACCTCATCTCCAGATTTTCCCTTAAAACATCAACCAGCTTTGTCGACATCCACTTGGCATTAGCTTCTCTAATCTTATCAACCCTAACACAAGTATGTTCTCTAACTAAAGTCTTGATTTGAAAGGCGATAGAATCATGCACTATAGATGCATGAATACTCCATGGACATCCATGCCCTCCACACATAGCTATCACCCTACTTTTCTCATTTTTTAAGCCTAACCAAATCAAACTCCTCTCTAATGGCATACTTTCTAAGTATGTTTCTAAATGAATACACTTCAGACAACACCATTCCCTTTTTAAGCTTAATCTTCTCTGATGGATTCTTACGAACCACATACTCATCTCTATTCATAAAGCCCTTCAATCGATCATCAATTAACTCTTCATCTCTAGAGTTTTCGGCTTCATAATGATTATCAAATTCATAATCTGATAATAATGAGTCATTCTCATCATCCTCCCTACAACCCCCCTTCTCCACTCTCATCCTCACTGCCCCCTTCTTCACCTCTATCCCCCTCTTCCCCACTTCCCTCTTCAACTCCTCTTCTCTAATGTCTGTCTTCCCATCTTCACATCACTCTCTTCTACTTATTTTTGTTCAGCAAATACATTTATTTCTTTACATCTTCTATTCCTATCAAACATAACACCTACGTCATCATCATTTTCAACAATCATCCTATCATCACTACCACATATACTACATGTATAAACCAAGTCCATTTTTTCAATCCCATCAACGTGATTCAATGCAAGCTCCTCAATATTTACCCTCAAATCAAGAAATATGTAGAGGAGATGTTTTTGAGCAAACTCGTTGTCCCCTCAAAGCGCACAAGAACATCAAATGTTTTCCTCAAACCTATTAAAAAAAAACCCACAATCAAGTCATGACTAGGGTTCAAAGCCTTAAACATTCATAAACTAGGGTTAATAGCCTAATATAATTAAAAAAATATACCAAATTAAACATAAAACACCAACAAAAGAAATTGTAAAATAAGATTTTTATAGTCCAAAATTTTGGAATTTTGTAAATATAGCCAAATCAAATAAAATAACTACCGAAATTCATTAAATCATCATACAAAAATCATATTTAAAACAAAACCTTACCATAATGCACTCTTATAAAACCTAGGAATAAAAATCACAGCAATAACACAAAAAGAACCAATTTTCACACATTACATGAACATTCTAAACAAAATAAACCAAAAAAGTGAAAAATCGGATGGATAGTTACCTTTCCCACCCATTTCACTCAAACCTGTTGCACCACTACTTGATAAGAACAAAATTCAATGACCACGGTGCTTGGCCTTCCTCATACTACCAACAAACAAGGATTTTTGCGTGACGACGATGATGGTAAATTGACGGTAGTAAAACTTCATGCAACACGAGGGAGCAAGAAAAATGGATAAGGCGGACGGGTTTTCGCACAAAAACCTGTCTTCTGCCTTGTTTTATCTCTTTTTTCCATGGAGGGCATTATTGTCTTTTTATTTTACAGATATTTAGTTCCTTCTTTTAAATGAAATAACTAATGGGTAAAATGATTTTTTGAACGACAGTTTTTGGGAGGAAGGTTTCTATAATTTTTCAAACTTAAAAAATAGTTTTTATTATTACCCCAAATCTCAAAGATAGCTTCTGTAATTATTCCTATTAAATAATTAGGGGCATCTCCTCCATTAATTAATACATAGATCTATGTCCACCATTAGTATGTATAATACTGATACGACGTACGTGGGAGGCAATTAATACTCTGTTCATTAATTTTTTATTCTTGTTCCTTCTATGGATCTGTCTGAAGTTTTGGTACATGACAACAATTGCCATAGACTCTGTTTGGACATATATGAGACTTTTGCCTTCCTACAACGAGTTTTATCTAATTTTCTTCTTATTAAATTCGTCTATTAGTGTTTATTTTATCTCATTTTCTTTTGATTGAATTAGAATTTAATATTATGAAAAGAGGGTTTTTAATTTTTTAAAATTAATAAAGTTAATTTGGTCATTGAGTATTAGAAAGATAATGATTTACATTTTACTTTTTATAATTTAATTTTAAAAAGAGATGATTTTTTATAAGAATTATGAAAGAACAATGGTTCTTTATTTTATTATGGCTCAAAAGTTAGGATCAAATTAAACTGATATGAACGACTAAAATTTGAATATATGATGATAAGTCAAAACTGCGAGTATAGGACTTTAGAAAACCCCAATAATGTATCTATTTAACTCAAATCATGTTATACAACTTTTCATGAAAAAAATTAAACCTTTTCATACTAAATATAAACTTTGTTTTATTCCCTAATTAAATAATAATTTCATAATTAATTAAATAATTACGCAATTGAAAATAGAACATGTAACTTGTAGAATCATGAATAAATTAAACCCTTTCATACTAAATACAACCTTTGTTTTATTCCCTAATTAAATAATAAATTCATAATTAAATAATTACGCAAATAAAAATAAAAAAAATATCTTGTAAAAATAAATTTATTTACACTCGGGTGTTAAGTGGCCAAGTGCTAAGTGCGTTTATATATAAGTAATATATATATTAGCTTCCACACTTTTCCTCAATATTTTTATTCAAATATTATATCCTACAAGTATTTTATATACAATAAAGCTCTTTCTCTATTTTTTAATTTGGGAGTTTGTCCCAGATTATTCTTTATTAATATGCAGGCTAACAATATTTTTCAACATGCGGTAAAAGCTTTATTATTTTACATATTCTTAAGCCAATTGTTTTAACTTCTTAATCGATTTAATTTGACCTAAAATTTTTAAGTGATATATCATTTTGACACTTCCAGCTTATAAATTATGCATATGTTGACATCTCTCGCTAAACTCTCGTCATATAAAAGGAATATTTGTATTCACATAAATCCCTATTAACGATTGACTTTTTTAAAAATAATCTTATTAGAAGATCAAATTAAGTGCCCGTTTGTTTTTATTTTCTAGGTTCAATTTCATTTTCTGTTGAAAATTAAAACAAAATGCTATCAACTTATCTCCTATTTTCATAGACATTTTCATTCTCAAAATATTTTTCAAAACACATTATTATATTCTCTCTTCATTTTCACTTTTCATTTTTTGCTACTCACATTTGCACGATTTTTAATACAAAAATACTATATTTTTCAAATACAACTCATTTTCAATCCTATATAATTATTACATTTTAAACAAAACATTCAAATAATATTTTATTTTTAAAAAAATTATAATTAACTTTTCACTATTTCTTTTCATCAAAAAATGAAAATACTTTCAAAAAATAAATCCAAACTGGCCCTAAGAATCATGGCCCCTATATTCGTATGTTTATTTGAATAGATTTATTTTTATATAGAGTACGATTTTTTGTCGTTTTCTATAATAATGCAGGATAGTTCAAAACAAAACAAGCTTGCAAGTTGCAAGGTAATGATGCCCAACGTACAACTCGTGTTACACTTTTCCTCCATAAACAGCACTTTGATAAGGGCCCATTTGTTTTCATTTTTAAACCTCATTTTCATTTTCAGTTGAAAATAAAAATAGAAAACTATCAATTTTTAAATTATTTTCTCAAAAAAAATTATTTTCAAAATATTCTTTTTTACATTATCTCTCCATTTTCATACATATTTTTTCCCTATTATTACATATATATACTTTTTTATCTTCTCAATACTTCTCAAACAACATTCATCACAAAAATATTATAAATTCAAAAACTATATAATTTTTAATACAAAACACTTAATATCCAAATACATCTCATTTTCACACATATATAAACTTACAATTTTAAACAACACATACAAACTATTATCAACATCATCTTTTCTAACTAATTTTTTATTATATATTTTTACTAGAAAATGAAAATAGTTTCAAAAAATAAAATCAAACGGACTGTTACAATCTTTTGACTAGTTAAGGATGATGCTAAATTACTAAAATTTAAACAAACCACAATGAATCAGTTCACACTTAAATCGACTTTCGCGGCTTTTTTGGTTCCTTTTTCTTATCGCTTTCAGCTTTAACAACCAAAGCTTCATTGATTAGCAGCAGCAGTAGTGGTGTCACCCCCCCCCCCCCCCGGGCCCCCCGGTTCGGGGATATTAATAAAATGAAAGTGGCAGGTCTGTGGTCCCTCCCAACTCCAATTATTGCCTAATGACAGAAAAAGACAAAAAAAGGTCTCTCTCTCTCTTCCTTGTTAGAAAATTTCATCGATTTAAATTTTTTATTTTATTTTTTATTTTATTTCATAAATATATAATATGTGTATTAAAAATTTTCTTATAAAAATAATTAATTAAAAATCAGATATATTTAACATAAATATCATAAATTAAAATAGGAGATGAAATAAGAATTGAAATAAAGGATCTGATATGGACATTTCACGTGCTCATGTTCGTCATACAACTCGTGTCACACGCTCGTCCGTTGGTGAATAAAGTATATATTATCACTTTCTAAAGTAATTAGAACACTTTTCCAGTCTCCTCGTCTCTATCACACTCTCTCTGTCTTTCTTTTACTTGTTAGGACATTTCACGTGCTCAGTGTTTGTTCATCACTAGTATATACCTACTTGATTTTCACTTCATTTTAAAATAGCTACATGTCTATATATATTCAGGCATTGTTGTGGGCTTTCCAGACAAGCTCATTACAAGTCCTACTTAATTAATTAATTTCCTCAAATATCAAATACTTTACCAGCCAGCTAGCTAGTGCATGCAGTATTATATTGATGGAATTGCCAAATGAAGACAAGCAATACCTGTTGACCCTATCAACAGTTAATGTAGCAGCCTTCGTGCCGATGAAGCTCTGGTTTTCGGAGACGGAGTCTAATTATAAAATCTGGAAAAAACAGATGCTTTGTCTGCTCGAGAGTCAAGGATTGGTGGATTTCATTAGCAAGAAACCTCAGCCTGCACCTCAATTAACAGCCGATGATCCTCCGACCAACAACCCAGAGGACATTGTCTGGGAAAGAACTGATTGGCTAATTAAGGGTTGGATTTTGGGTTCAATCAATGACAATATTGCTTCCACTCTACTGCAGAAGCAAAGTACTACTTCCAGAGATGTTTGGTTAGAGCTCCACAGCATGTCCCGCCAGCAAGTAGCGCCTGGTAACTGCTATGCAATTATGAAATTTTCGTAACCAAATCTAAAGTAGATGCTCTAATAGTTAATCCTTACTACGACCACTCTGTAGTTAATCGTTATTCTTTTTATACGCATACATATTGAATCTCTTGCGTTTCAAACATCTAGAGCTATGGATTGATAATTAATAATTTTTATTAATTTTAAGTAAAAAAAAATTGTATTTGCTACAAGAGTATGTAGCCATAATCTGTATCTATAATTACAAAATTAATTTTGTACCAGTTTTTCCACAGTAAATTGCCAGCTCTTTTATATCTGCTTACATATATATATATATATATATATATATATTAGAGTGATGGCCCTTTCCTCTCGATTTAATCATACGCAGTGATACCACTTTTTGAGAAAGAAGTAGATCTCAAGCAAAAGGATTTCAATTCTTACTTGCCACTATACAAAGCTATAATCAATGAGGAGTGGGAGGAAGCAAACCACATGATCAAAGCTGATGATCAAGGCAGCTTTGAACGGAACATCGCCAGGAGTATTGCTATCATGACTGCTCTTCAGGTCGCCGTGGGGACTGGAAAAGGAATTGAAAAGTTGGTGGAACTGGTCGATGATGTCGATTTAGAGAACCTCATCGATAACTATGGGACCACTGTTTTAGGCATAGCGGCAACCATGGGCAACAAACAAGCAGCAGCCATTATAGTTGAAAAAGCCCCCTTTCTACTTTATGTTCCCAACAACTTTTATAATTTTCCAGCCCATATTGCGGCCCAATTTTCCCACAAAGACACGCTCGAATACTTGCTTTCAGCGTCCGACAAGCATTCCTATGAATACTACTTCCCTACAAATCCTTATGGTGCCAGCGAAGATGGACTTCGACTTTTAACAGACATTATCGATGCTGAATTCATTGGTGGGTACTGACTACTGAGTAATAATTAAACGTGTTATTGAAATTTAATTAATTTGAATATTCATGCATTAATAAATCTAATCTAATATATATATGTGGAAACGCGAGGCAATAGCGCCACGGCGCGTCGCGGACCTTTTGCTTTTCCTCTTTTTTCTCGGTGTTGTCCAAAACGACGTGGTTTTATATTTAAGGTGCTTTATGTATTTGTACCTCCTTCTTTGTTGCTTGTGCGGGTGTTTGTCCTTTTCTGCAGTTACTGTGGGGTCCACACAGAAATCAGAAGAAACGTGTTTTACTCTCTTTTTGGGAGCAAGAGGCGTGGTCCTTTTTTTTATTACTTCTTATGCACTATGCTTTCTATCCATTTAGAGAGATGGGTCTAGATTCGCTTCGTATTTGTTCTTTTCCTATGTTAATTGTATGGGATTAAAGATTTTGCGGCTCGTACATTATAGAAGAATGGTGTGCCATGCTTTTTTCCGCATTCTTTTACTCCAATGTGTATGGTAATTGTGTACTCTAAATTTAGGCTATTTTGGTTTAATTTTGCTTTTGGTGTAGTAGGTGTAAATGTGTTTATAAATTAATATCGATATACAATTATACATTATTTGATATGTAATTAATGGCTGCTATGCTAGTGCATCAATTCATGAATTAATTAATACCTTGTGGCAGATGTTGCATTAGATTTGGTGACCAAAAATCCAGATTTGGCAACAATGAAACTCGTTGATGGGACTTCCGCTTTGAAAAAGATAGCTGGAAAGAAATCTTTGTTTTTCAGTCGTAGAGACTACAACTTCTGGGACCATATCATCTCCTATTGTAAGCTTGCTTCCTTCCGCCTTCCCTACATATATCCTAATAAATATATTTATAAAGAAAAACAGGGGAAAAAGAAAAAAGGAAAAAACTCAATTAACTCTTTTAATCCTGAAGTGGCTAGGAGTGTACTGGTCTCTCTCTCTCTCTCTCTACACACACACACACACACACACACACACACACACACACACTTACTTTTATCATCATTCAAACAATAACATATTTTGAATAATTAGTGGTAATTTAAATAATGCAGTTTTATATTTTATTTTTTTGCATTTTACATGGGAAGTTTAATGAATTTTTCACAAAACTTTTACGTCTTCTCTTCAAGGTACCCCTGTTCAGGAGACAAAGTTGGGACCTCAGTCTACAAAGTCAAGTTCCCGTGACATTGAGAGGATGCCTTTAGCTGATGATCATCCCCAACAAACAGGAGGAAAGAATTTATTTCTCTTCCTCTTATAGTTAATATATATGTACACACACACACACGCACACTACATCTAATAAAATTAATGATAGGATTACCGATAAATATGAAATCTTACAGTTTTTTTTCCTTTTATTTATTTATAACAAACTCTTGACTTCCCATATTATATGGGAGATTTATGCTATTGGGCCACAGCGCACTTGGCGAAATCTTACAGAATATTTATGTAATATAGATTATATATTACACCTAATATAGATTATTTATCTATATAATATAATGTAAGCAATAAGGGTTTGGGATATTTTCTCTTGACTTGATTTCGGCCGTCTTTGGAATCCTCTGTATTTGGGTTCTAAAACAATCATAGTTAAGTGTTTTCAATACATCTAATATAGATTATTTATCTATATAATATAATGTAGGCGATAAGAGTTTGGGATATTTTCTCTTGACCTGATTTCGATCGTTTTGGAACCCTCCATATTTGGGCCCTAAAACAATTGTAGTTAAGCATTTTCCAAATAAATGACCGTGTTTTTCTTCTTTGCAGTGTTCCAAAAATTGCATGCCGTTCTCTGGAAATACATGGAGCAATCAGGTAATAATTAAGGTGTTCATCAATATTTGTGTTTAAATCGATGATGTGTGCAGTCATAATTAAACATCTTATATATATATAGAAATTCAGGCTCGTTTATCATGTTACATTAAAATATTATTTATGGAAATACCCCTTGAAGTGAATTTTCAAAATTTTATCCATAACTCACGTGAAGTGAATCACTTCACTCATTAATATCACACTCCTAATTCCTTCCTTATGCTAACACTTCCTCTCGCCAATATGCATAACTCCCTTCCTACTAATTCTCTCTCTTCTCAGTACTCATAACTTTTTTAATGAAATTTTTAAAATAAAAATAGGTCACACTCAAAAGGCACTGCGCATGGGAATGGTGTACTACGATTGCTAGTATATCTAATGGAAGCATTCCTTGGAATTTAATTTTTGTTGATGCGTAACTAATGACACAATATGTATTAATTGTCATATATATTAATTAATCATTGTGACAATATATTTTCTTTATAGAAGTTGTCATGGTACGTATATGTGTCCTAGTTAATAATATATCGATGCCAAACAAATATTAATTATTTTTTGTATGCTCTAAATATTAATTTCAGTTCCTCCAATAAAGAGGTTCAAGGAAAAATCATTGGCGAAACAAAGAGCTCTAGAACTTGTCACATCTCTATGTAAGGAAATGGAACCCATGAGTTACACAAAAGCTGCAGATATTTATTTTGATGCCTATTGACGGCAACAGAATTGGAGATCGATGAGGTGGTTAATGTGATTGTTGAGAAGCATCCTACTATTATTTATCGTTCAACTCCTGAAGTTCCATTTATATTTCAAATGGCAGTTCAAACTCGCTCTATAGATGTTTTTAAGCTCATCTGCAGGTACCAAACCGATGAAAAACATATATATTCAGGTACAAAACTAGACAAAGCTGAGAATAATTTGTTGCATTTGGTCGGGAGATTGGGTCCTTCCGAAAAACTCAATGAGATTTCTTGTGCGGCTCTCCGAATGCAGTATGAATTGCAATGGTACCAGGTAACAAAAACAGTACCTCCTTTCAGTAATTAATTCATTCTCCAATGCATATTATAATTAATTAATGTAAAGTTAATTACTCTTGTTTGGCCAAAATTGTCAAACTTAATTGCATCATTAGTTACCCACTGGGGCCGGAGTCATTAGCATTTCAACTCTACTTAAGAAAGAAAACTTTGCCAATCAAAGGATCATGGCCATCGGAAAGTTTAAGCTGAAAATAGCCACATGGATTAAATTGCCTACGTAGGATTAATTGCTGCTAAGTTTTGGATTTTTCGACCATCAATATATATCGTCCTAATTTAGTGAATATTTGCAATTAGAACTCATCCTAAATTATCAAATTTTCTATTTAATTTTTATGTACCTATCAGAATGGTGGATTCTATCATTTCAAATCCCAAAAAAAAAAAAAAAAAAAAAAAAAAACAATTGCAAGAAGTTTGTCAAAGAGAAAAAAAAGTTGTTTATTCTCAAATTTTTTTATAAAATATTTTTACTTCTTAAATTATCATAATTATCGTAGTTCTTCATTATATTGATTTATTTTTTCAGAAAATTAGGCTCTATTTTTATAGCATGTATCTATTAATAAGAAAGAAAATTCATAATCCTTTTCGTTCACTTGAATTTCTTCTGCCAACTCATTAAATTCCTAAATTTCCTGAGGCCATAGTTATGTATAGGTCAAACAATTAATTAATTGATCCTATATGTTCTTAGTAAATGACAAATTAATAATAAGTGAATTACTGAATAGGAGGTGGAAAACTTTGTCCATCCATATTGTAGACACCAATGCAACAAATACGGAAAAACCCCTGAAATGGTGTTTACAGAAGAGCACAAGCAATTAATGGAAGAAGGAGAGAAATGGATGAAAGATACAGCTGTCTCATATACTATAGCAGCAGCACTAATTGCCACTCTGATGTTCGCGGCGGCCATTACCGTACCAGGTGGCAATGAAGGCATCACCGGTTTTCCTATTTTTGCCAATGATATGGCATTCATCATGTTCGCCTTTGCAGATTGTGCCTCTCTCTTCACCTCCACCATTTCTCTATTGATTTTCTTATCCATCTTGATATTGCGTTATGCAGCAAAAGATTTTTTGCACAACCTACCAAGGAGACTTATCTATGGTCTCAACTTCCTCTTCCTCTCTATAACATTTATGATGGTAGCATTCACTGTCACCGTATATCTTGTGTTTGCCCAAAAGAAAAAATGGGTTCTTATTCCAACGGCTACCTTTGCCTCTTTGCCAATCATTTCATTTGTTCTCTTGCAATCTTCCCTCCTAACAGGTTTGTTTTCTACAACTTTCCGCCGTGGAATTTTTGGCAGAAAAAGCAATCGAATTTTCCAATAGATATTAAATTCAAGAATTGTGAAGTTCTAGCATGCATTACTACGAGCTCGCCCGATTGTATTTTTATTTGCATTCTCTGTTTTCATCATTTTCAAATATGTTTTTGTATCATTGTTTTCCATGTAAAAATGAAATGTGATTTGATGTATTGTGAAAATTCGTTTAAAAAAAAAAGTGAATTGAAAATAATATTTTAATATAATAATATTAAATATTTTAATGTAATAGCGCTAATTATTATTTAATTAATTATGGTTCCATCACATGAGCTAAATTATATTCGGATACAAATATTAATAAATTTAAAGTGAATCATATTATCTTGGGAAGATAAAAAATAATTATTTAATAAGTTAGTGGGTTATCATATAATAAAATTGTTACATGCGATTTTGCGTGATTTGAACCGAGGATGAAATTATATGGAGTTGGGGGATATAGTTTCTATAAGTGTTAGTAGGAGTTGTTTGGTGGTTTTTGTAAAAGTTTAGTGCGTTAATGGATTTTATGAAAAGTACGATTTTAGGCTTCTAATTAAAATATTTTAAAAAGAGAATTCAATGGATAAATTTGAGATATTAACAAAAATTTTATCCAAACTACTTTCATGTCTCGAATTCTCTATTTTACCCTTCAAATTGAATTGTCCATTTTAGTTATTGCAATAAGTTAAAGAGTTCCAATTAGTAAAACTTCAAAAGTAACTTTCATTTGTGAGAAAAAAAAAATGCTTTCCCTATTATAATAGTATGGATATTATTACTAAATTTAATATGTGGTATCATTATCTTGAAAGAAAACAAAAAAAAAATTATTATTTAATTAGTTATTTTGAAGTTTAACTATTTTTAAATGAGTAGGTATTATAGATTTGCAATGATCAAATATGTAAGACAATGAAAAAGATGATAATTTCATTAAAAATGGTACAAATAATAGCATTTTTTTATTTTAAAATAGTGTAAATAAAAAAATAATGTTAGAATACAAACAATACAAGCCTAAACCACCTTTATTAATGTTTGGAATAATTACAACGGCCTCCTAAAATTTTGGGGGTAAATAACATGTAGATCCTTTGTAATTTTGAAAGTTACATTTATTTCCCCCAAGGTTAACATTCGTCAAATTCAAGAAGAAAGTATAGAAAAGTTCTAGCATTACTAAACCACCTTCATTAATATTTGGATGCTTAAGCTGTACTGAAAGGGGAAAATGATATGTGTGTGCATCTTATTGTAATACGTTTTATGTGTTTTCAGTTGACATTAATGTTACTTCAGTTGTTGTACTTTTTTATAGTGGCAAACTAAATTATGTTAAATTAGATATAAGGCATCAAGTATAAGTGGTTATTAACAGCACGTTTGTCTATGTTTTCAAATTCATTTTCATCCATTTTTACTATTTGAAAATGAATTATTAACAATTTATCGTCATTTTCACTTATATTTCAACTCATTTTCATTTCAAAATACATTTTTCAATAACCTATGTATTTTCTCTCTCTTCTTTAATATAACTATCTCTCTCTACTTATAATCTACTAATAAGCACATTTAATATGGGTTATTAGCCCTAACATAATCTTCTAATCTCACCTAGGATTCATTTGCTTGCCAGGATTATATTGGATAGATAATGTAATTGAATGTTTGGTTGGCATATTTGAAGCCCATGATTAATAAAAAGTCCCGTATTTTATCCTAAAATGTTGGGATTATGTATCTCACCCCCCTTGGCTTGATTAATAACTCTAAGATTAGAAGCATTGGGATTAAAATATTAAATGACAAAATTATCCCTACAAAATTTTATACACCAATATTTTTGTATATATATTCATACATTGTTATATATGATTAATTAACAAATAATATATATATATATATATATCACTAAAGCTTGATTTATATAAACAAGTTTTTATGAAAATACTACAATTATATCCACAATCAAACTTATTTTTATAAATATTTTTATAAAATTTTATCTAAGAAATATAAAACTTGTTATATAAAAACTGTTTCTTCTATAATAATAAGATTTCATAACTAAATTTTTTCCTATAAAAAAAATGAATAATATTATTTTAAATACAGATTTGCACTTAATATAAAAATATTGTTGTAAAATTACAAACTAGTATCCATAAGCACATCAATTATAAATGGTTAAAAATTTTCAAACAATTGTAAGATGTTATAGTAAAATTTGAAAGCTAATTATTTTCTCTTTTCTAGGTAATAATAAATTATAAATGGTTGAGAAAAAAATAAAAAAAGAGACTTAGTCACTACATATACAACACATATTTAAACCCTTTCAATGAAGATATTTGAAATATTAAAAGAAGTTGAGGGATAAATTTGATATTTTACATTTATCATAAGTTACAATTTTAAGCATCCAAACAACTGATTCTATTAAAATTAGGATATCCAAACTAATAATTCAAACAAGCAAATATGATATTAGATGACAAGGATATAATTTTTAAATAATGAATCTTACACTTATCAATCACATTTAATCTTATCATTGCAAGCAAACGAGCCCCTAATGTGTTGTTTGATAGGTAATATGAAAATGCGGGCCGGCCTGCAATTAATCCAAAGCACGACACTATTCACACAATTGTGTTCTATTCAAGTAGTGGAGTTGGGGGCTGCAATTATGTAATCTCACCCCCCCCCCCCCCCAATTAAAATTTTGCTTCCTTAGTTGCCTTCCTTTTTTTATTTTTATTGTAAAGGTCAATGGAAGGTATGAGGGCTTTAGTCAAGGGTAATTTTGTTATTTGTCTAATTAATTCTACATATCAAACACACGTTAGAGATTATTGTAGATTCTAATGATGGCTAATTGTAAGGTTAATGTTCAATATCAAACAGACTAATAAATTATTTAATCTCATCTTATCTCATTCTATTCAAATCTCTACTACTATCTACATTCTCAATCATTACTTTTTCAACATACTATCCAAACGAAAACTCATTTTCAACTCTTTTTCTCTAACTTCTCAAATTTTGATAATATTGACAATGAAAATTGAAAATGAAAACATAATCAAACATGCTATAAGTAAAAGAGCATAGGCTACAATTTGAAAAGCTAGCTAGAATATACCATATTAACTAATCAATTAAATATTTTGATATTTAGCATAAATAAATTTAAGTTCTCTATTAGTAATACAAATTTCACATTCTAAATCTTCTTCTTCATCAAGCCACCCCCTCTCCCAATGATGCTTATTTTGAGTCGTACAATATATCAGTCGTTGTTTCAATATCGGATTCGTCATCCACATTTTATCCAAGACGCTAATCAAATTTTTGCTATACAAAATCAATTTTCTCTTCATGGATTTGGATTTTTCCATTCGACTTATCAATTTGATCACTTTGTGTTTTAGAATATTGTTACTGGTCAAGAGTAGGACAATGCAAGTGTTGTACAAGGCTTCCATGTGGCCTAATTTCAAAGCTTTCTTTAACTTCAGACATGTTGGTACGATATTTGATCTGTTGAAATAGTCCAACTAAAACAAATAAAGAAAGAGAGAAAATTTTTATAACTACAGTTTTGCATAGTACAGATTAAAAGTGATCGGAAAGGTGACAATATGAAATTTTTAAAATGATATATATATATATATATATGTATATATATATAAGAATTTAGGGGTATAAATGTGACAAACTCACCACTGCTTGCCTATACATTAATTCCGGATTTTCACATTCACTGCACTTATTCAGAAAAGCCTTTTGCTTTCCATTGAAAGGCGGCCAAGGCACTACAGGAAACTTCTCTGTAGATACATGTTGGTAGACGTATCTATCCTCACTAATTCCATTTAATAATTTGCAGCTGTGACAAAAAATAAAAAGAAAAAAGAAAATAGTTTTTAATACAAGATTACTACTGATTAAAGAATACAGAGAACTAGAGATATTATATTCCCAGTATCTCGTACTTCCATTTTCCATACAGTACTGAATACATGCTGCATGCATATAAATGAAATGTATTTGTTGGAAAACCAATATTCTGTCTTTTTCTTTTTCTTTTTTCTTGTTTCTATCTTTTTTGTTTCAGTAACGGCATTTTTAAAGTGGTGGCAATTGGGTGGATTCGAGCTAGGTTAAAGTAGGGGTAAAATTTATTTTCATCCCTGGTGTTTCAACTCATTTGTAAAATCATCCATATTCTTTTAATTGGCTTCAAGTTCATTCTCCTGACCATCTTTTAGTAACACTTTCAGGTCAAAAAATGAAAAATGACCAAATGACCCTTTTAACTATCTTTTACATAACATATAATAAGCAAAACTATCCCCCAAGATATAAAAAGAAAAGCAAAATGGTCCTGAGTTTTGTATAAAATATGCATTTTAAAAATAAAAAAAAATTGCCATCAACATGTTGTCGTTAACTGACAACATACCATAGAGAAGTATCAAAAAGATAATAAGATTCTTCATGTATATATATCAAAAAGATAAATAATATGAATATGAAAAAAATAATAAGATTTTTTATGTATATGTATAAAAGTTTTATATACGACTTCATCAATATATTCTTAATTCTTTTTTGTCTATTTAAAAAAATTTATGAGATGTTATTTCAATAAAAAAATACACCCATTATTTTTTTAAGTTTATAACACTGTACATTACTTAATCCATCAAAATATATATCCAATTTTAATTTTTTTATTTTTAAATTTGATTATTGGAAAGGTTAACAACATTTTTTGTTATTCACTTTTTTTTCTTTTATTAGCAAAATACAATATGAATATCCAATTATATTTATACAAAAATTTGAGAATGAACATAATAATTTATTTTTTCTATATTTTATTTTACATTTTTATTTCATCCTCATATTATGTCACTAATTCATATTTTAAAATCAATTTTAAGTTTATAATTATTTTATTAATTTACTGTAATTTTAACTTGGTATAACGAATATCAAACTCTTTTCTTCACTTAATTATTCGATAACTAAGTTATGAGTCAAATTAAAAAGTTTCTATTAACTTATATACTGATATTAATTTTAACTTTATAATTATTTTATATATGTATTTTGATTTTTTTAATTTTTTTTATCTTTACTATCATAGTTTTGTCTTAATTAATTTTTAATCAAAAATTAAAATTAAATAAGATTTTTTTTAAATTCTTAGCAACCAATATATTATCTAATTCTTTATACTTTAACTTAATATATATACTCATTATTTTTTAAATTTAAAGTAATCTTAAAGTATTATAATTTTAAGTTTTTTCTGACAACTTTTAAGCCATCAATCTTGTGTTCTAAATTATTCTCATACATTTTCATTTTTTAATGCAACTATGTGTTAGTTCTTGGTTGCATGGTATTTTCTTCTTTTTAATAAAATAGATAATAATATTCATCAACTTTTATCTTTGAAAGTTTTGATTTTTTTTTTTTTTAACTTCTCGTTGAATAATATTGAAATTTATTGTTCATGATATCATGTATATGAGATGTCTTTATATGTTTCAAGTTTTTAAATTTTAATTTTTAAAGTTTTAAATTTAATTTTTCTTGATCATTTTTTGAAGAAATATTTAATTTTACTAATTACTTGACCATTTTTTGTGATATTTTTATTTTTATATTGTTATTTTTTAATTGTACTTATAATTAACAATTAAATTAGTATATAGTAATTTTAAAGAATCCATGCATAGTACGTGGATAATACTAATATCAATATATTTAAGAATTTAACTTGTCTATAAACTTACAATTGAACAAACACAATTTATTTGCCTTAAAGTAAAAAGATCTTACCTTCAAGATTGAGAACCTATGCTATTGTCTACAGTTGAAGCTTGAAAGCTTACATCCTGCAAGTTTAATGGAATTAAAGCATAATAAAATAAATTCAACTAAAATAAAAAATAAAAGAAAAACTAAAATAAATCATACATGTTGCCTTTGGTTTTTGGTTTTTGGTTTACATTATCCCATAAAAATGAATGGCTCAAATTTTGTTCTGATTTTTAATTTGTTTAATTATTAAATGGATAATTACTAAAATGCCCTTTAAATTGGTTGGATATGTTGCTGGAGGATGGCTAAAAGGATGAAATTGAAGTTGGTTAAAGGATAGGCATGAATTTTACAATTGAGTTGAAACCTTAGGGACGAAAATGAAATTTACCCATGAAGTAGGCGTATAACATTAATTTCTTCAATCCAAAACCCAACTCAACCCAACCTAATGACATCCTAAAAATACTCAACCTTAACCCAACCTAAATTGTATCAGGTCAGGTTCGGGTTGCCTTAATTTTTATTAGCTCAACCCGTCAACTCAAATTCACCCAATCCAACCGGCCAACCTGATTTAAAATAATTATTTCAAACATTTAGTTTAATTATTTTAGAAATTTTTTGGTACTTCTATTTTTTAAGTTTATATATTCTTAATTATTAATAAATTAAAATAGGAGTAGGGAATTCTCACCATAAATTCACATTAGCATCTTTCTAAAAAAAATTCAATTGAACTATCTAATATTGATTTTAAAACTTTTTTCCTTTCATTTTGTTGTATCTTATTTTTAAAATATCTTATTTTTAAAACCACAAATATCTTATTTTTAAAAATAAGATATTAAAATCACCTACTCTCTTTAATTTTTGTATCTTTTGTATTAAAAATATTAAAATCATAAAATATCTTATTTTTAAAAATAGCATATTTTTTCAACTTTTATTCACCTACTCTCTTTAATTTTTGTGTCTTTTGTATCAATAAAATTGTCTATTTTAACTTCTTAAAACGACATTATTTTTTTACTTTATATTGATTCAATTAAGCAGCACATAAATCAATAAAAATATATGATCAAGCAAATAAGTAATGAAGTATTTTAATTGGACACATAATTTATTATAAAATCTTGCTTGAGTCTTTTGAATTTTTTATAATCTCTCAATAGAAAGAATTCTTGTCATTTATATATGCAAAATCTTGCATTGCATAAAGTCTAAGAAAAATTTCTAGAGCAATTCAGTAGTCAAAGCAATGTTTTGCCAACTCTTTGCAAAACAACTTTCATGTTCACTTGGATACCAAAAATAACCATTAGAAACAATATAAAATTATAATCATACATCATATATGCTTATGAAAATAAATAAGACAGAAAAATACCAAAACAGTAATTTTTATATTGCTAAGTTAAAATTTTC
Source organism: Jacaranda mimosifolia (assembly GCA_018894105.1). Lineage (NCBI taxonomy): Eukaryota > Viridiplantae > Streptophyta > Magnoliopsida > Lamiales > Bignoniaceae > Jacaranda > Jacaranda mimosifolia. The sequence continues at coordinate 29,456,173 of CM032125.1, read as the reverse complement.
AAGTTTTATTTTGTTATTTTATATTTTCACTCCTAAAAAATTTAAATTTTATTTGTTTAATTCGAGTTGAATCGAGTTGGTTCAAGTAGGTTTAGGTTGTGGTGTAACCCAAAATCAAATTTCAGGTTGTTCATATAACCTGAAATTCAACTAAATCCAACCCATTTTCTTCGGGTCCTTATTCATTTCAACTTTATGGAGCCAAACCCAAAATGGGTCAACTCAAATCCAATTTTTCAGGTCAAACTCATGTCGGGCTATCATGTGTTGGAAATTGTCATCCTTAATTTTTTTTCCAATTATGGTACTCCATTGTATGTACGTGATATGGAATAGCCCAACAGGCTCAATCTACTAACAATCGACTAGGTAAATGATAGAAAATGAGATAGCTGAATTAGTTATCAGGCCCAACACATTAACAATCGACCAGATGATGAACCAAGCCTAAGTCCTCATTGAGCCATTTTGCCATCACGAATATCAATATCTTGCCCAGTCGACCAAAGTATGGTCGATCGACTTGAGAATAACCATTCAGCCCTCAAACAAAATGACATTTAGATCCAATAGTTGCGCAACAATTGGGTGATGCAGACCTAGAGACCTGCTAACAGGTCAACTCACTACAACAATTTGCACTTCACGTAACAAAAATTTTGGTAACAAAGGTAAAATTCGTTACATATGTTAGATTTATTGTAACAAAATTGATTTTTTTGTTACAAATAACATTTTCTTTAGTAACAAAGTAAAAGTCTTTTTACCTTTAACTCAAATTTGTTACCTTAAATTTTTTATGTTCCTAATTAAATAATTATTCGTTACGGAAAATGTTATTTTGTTACATATAACATTTTCCATCATATAAGAAGATATATTTGTAACAAAATTTGGTACCTTTTGTAACAACAAAATATTTGTTACAAATAAAATATATTGTAACAAAATTTTTAGTTACTAAATTTTAATTAACTTCCCTCCAAATATCCATTGTATACATTTGGTAACAATGATTTTCGTTACTAATTATAAATGAATATTAAATTAAATTTTTACTAATACTTGTGGGTTGGGCTTTTGTTCAAGAAATGAACTTCACAATAATGTAAAGAATTTGTTAATTGGGCTTAACTAATTTTTTAGTGAATTATTATTGAATTGACTTTTATTTTAAATATTGAGCTTGAAGAAATTTGAAGTGAATAATCCATTAGTTGGGATTCAATGAATTGGGAGTTTTCATTTAGAGGAAAAATATAAAATTGGTCCCGTAACTTATACTCTAATAGCAAATTTTGACTTTATATTTTTGGTACACTAACTTTCAAATTTTGGTAATTTGAGGATAAATTTAGCCCGAATTCATTTGCAGTAGGCCCGATCCACATGGCACCAGGTCACATCCTCTCTCCTACGTGGCATGTGGTGTGACAACCCCTTCTTGTAATGTATTTTACTAGATAAAAAAAAAAGGATATTTGCACAAAAAATTAAAAATAGGTGCATAAAAATTGAAAAAAATATAAAGATAAAAAAAAAAGATAAATCTTGAAAAATATTTATATACTTATATTTATATATATATTGTAGCACCCCCTCTCGGGATAGCATGTAAGCTAAGGCGCTAATTCAAACCCATAAAAAATTTCACAATTACCCAATATAACATCAGCAAGAATATAACATTATAGCAGACTTAACCCAAATGCGGAAGCAATATCAGAGTGCTTAAAATATCATCATAACCGGTTCAACAGCATCCAAGCCAAAAGGTTGCTACTAGTACCAAGATTCAAAATTTACATCTATAAGTATAACAGTATTCATGACATATTACAACATCTCTTAATAAAACATCCCAAATTCAGTAAAATATACATATATACAACAAGCTCCAAAATAAATGTCTCTACCCGGTTCATCAGTCCTCAAAGTCTCATGTCTCATACCTATCTGAGTAAAGATGAATAATATACAAGGGTGAGTCATAAGGACTCAGTGAGGATAGTATAAGCAATGCATAACCAGTCTAAAAATATAAGGCACACAAATAACAATCAATGATTTCTCGATATAAGAATGATGAGGCACAACAAAAGAAACATCAAGAAACAAAGTTAATAACAATTGCTAGGTCAGAAACTGCGACCGTTGGCTTTACGGCCTATTCATCTCAATCGATTTTGCTCGGGAGGTATAGGGACATCTCAACCAATCACAATCGGGATGAATCATCTCGATCGATCCTGCTCGGGAGGTATAAGGATATCTCAACTGATCACAGTCCGAAGGACTAAAGGTGGCTCGTTTGCCTGGAACAATAGTTCGATCTAGACTGGGATATCACTCCAGCCTTATTGCTCCATGAGCAGAATAAAATTACAAGAATAGCAAACCCCACACATATGCAAGTCAATAAACTGAACAAAACATGTATATTAGAACATCCTTGTGCCTCCATAATAGTTCAATAACCGTTCAATTCAGTAGCTCGAGCATGATAGGTCGGCAATAACAGTAGCTCAAGCATAACAGCTTGGCAATCATATTAGCTCAAGCATAACAGCTTGGCAAGGCACTTAGCCTAACAGTTCTCCTGTACATATATCTTTCAATTCAATAGTTCAATCAATCAGTTGCCAACATAGTAGAATAATGAACTTTACAAAATGATTTCCAATAATGCCGTCATAGTAGATCACAAGACCAAGTACAGGTTCACTTTGATCAATAATATACGAAACAAGGAAATATTCAAAGAGAGAATAGTAATCAATCGATTGACTCAATCAGTATCGATACATGATTAACTCAGTAAGATTCACAGGTTCAATGATTAACGATAACAGTATCAGTGGCCAGACAATAAAACCTTACAAGGTTCAAAACCCAACAATTTTGATAACAGGATTCAAGATAATAAAACCACACAGGGTTCAGAAAACAACAATAATGAGATAAGGAATCAAGACAATGGAACCACACGGGGTTCAGATAACAACAATAACGATATCAGGAATTAAGACAATAAAACTACACAGGGTTCAGAAAACAACAATAATGAGATCAGGAATCAAGACAATGGAACCACACAGGGTTTAGCTAACAACAATAACGGTATCAGGAATCAAGACAATGGAACCACACAGGGTTTAGATAACAACAATCACGATAACATGAATCAAGATAATGGAAACACACAGGGTTCAGATAACAACAATCACATTGCTTTACTCAAACAAATACCAAAGCGGTAGATCCTCACCTTAATCAGTTAATCAGTGTAGTTAGACTCTACTAAACCTCAGGGTCAAATCCTCTGTCACCTATTCAAAAGGTAACCTTATGTTAAAATCCATGTTCAACTCTAACGATTACTAACACTTAGAATCATACCAACAGTAATCCCCCAAGTCCAAATGATTATCCTATTGATACGTTGGTTAGGGTTTGTTTCGATACTACTGCCCTTAACATACTATTAGTATCGGATATATAGATGTATACGGGTTCGCATATATATATAGTATATATCGATCTTCAATATTAATCATAATAATTCAGTCATCTGCAAACATCCAAACTTTTGTCGATTAATCTTGATGACATAAAAATGAGGGTTTTCTACACTTAGTATGCTATATAACCTATAGTTACATGAAATAATACCATTATGGATTTACTAGGCCTATTTAATCGATCAAAGGTGTTTTAATCTAATGCATAAGTGTTCTAATTAACTAAGACCATCATAATATACGAAAATACAAAGTTTTACAAAGATCAAAATGTATAAATGTATACATGCAAATACATACATGAAAAATAGCATTATATACCAATATCTCACTAACGAAGGGGAATCTTAACGATCAGACCGCGTGCATGTGACCACCACGATGAAGTGAAGATTCTGCCCTATAACCGCCACTGCGCTGCTGCTGCCACTGTCCACCGTCGCCAAAAAAATTGAGATAGCACCACCCACAGAATCCTCTCGCCGAGAGATTTCCAACGGTACCCTTGGTTTTCAATTTGGCCGCCAGAAAACCCTTCAAAACTTGCCCCGAAGTCGTCACAGTTCAAAGCTCCACTGCCCATTTTTGCTGTCTCCGTCGTATATCTCCGCCATGCAACGTCACCATTGTATTCTCCTCGTCAAGAGCTAGCTAAACTACCCCTTGTTTGCTCCGTTTGACGCTGAAAAATTGAAGACCCAGTTGCTCCCGTGAAGAAGTTTTTGGCTGCTCTCCGCCGCTCAACTCTGGTGGTCTGCCACCACAGGTGGTGGTGTAGATGAAGTCTTGGAGGTGAGGGGAGTGGGTTTAGGCAGTTAGTTGGGTGAAGAATGGCTCGCAAAAGGTGGTTGGGTTGGCCGCAGGATGTAGGAGAAAGAAGAAGGAAATGAAGAAGAAAAAAAATGAAAGAGAAAAAGGAAAGAAAAGAGAAAGAAATAGTGTTGTCGGTTTTGATTTGCCCATTTTGATTTGATTTTTTTTTTCATTTTTGCAATTTAATCCCCAGAAAATTTTAAATCATGCAATTGAGTACAAAATTTATAATTTGACCACACAATTGAAAAATAAAATTAGTAATTAAAATTCAATAATTTTTCAAATATTAATATTATAACAAATATTGAAATCATAAAATCACTAGGGTGTTACAATCCCCCCCACCTAAAGAGAATCTGGTCCCCAGATTCTAACCTGAATGTTGAAAAAGTTATGGATATTGTTAGCGCATAAGGTCCTCTGATTCCCATGTTGCTTCTTCAACATTATGGTTGCGCCAAAGAACTTTTACTTGAGGAATCTTTCGATTCCTAAGTTCTTGAAATTTTTGATCCAATATGCTAACTGGCTTTTCCTCATATGTCAAATCACTTTGCAATAGCACATTGGATATGGGAATAATGTGGGAAGGATCAGGATAGTATTTTCGAAGCTGTGATACATGAAAGACGTCATGAATGCCTATCACATTTTGGGGTAAAGCCAAGCGATACGCCACCGGCCCAATTCTTTCACTTATCTCATAAGGTCCAATATATCTAGGGCTTAACTTTCCGCCTTTTCCAATCCTTTGAGTCCCCTTTCTCGAAAATACTTTAAGAAACACCTGGTCACCTACTTCAAATTCCAAATCCTTTCTCCTTTTGTCCACATAACTCTTTTGGCGATCCTGTGCAGCTTTCATTCACTGCTTAATGATCTGAATATTTTCAATAGCCTCCTGAATTAGCTCTGGCCTACTGGTTTCTGAAAATTCACTATGGTGACCTTTATATTCTTCCAGGTCCCAATGTAATGGGAATCGACATCTTCTGTCGTATAATGCCTCATATGGGGCCATCTGGATAGTGGATTGATAACTGTTGTTATAGGTGAATTCAATTAAGGCTAGATGCCGGCTCCAATTTCCACTAAAGTCCATGACACAAGCTCTTAACATATCCTCTAATATTCGGATAGTCTTTTCAGACTGTCCATCTATTTGAGGATGAGCAATAAAGCTAAATTGTAACCTTGTCCCCAAGTGTTCTTGCAGAGCTTTCCACAGTCTTGAAGTAAACTTGGGATCGCGATTAGACACAATGCTAATCGGTATTCCATGTAGTCTTACAATTTCCTTCATATATAATTCTATCAACTTCTCAACTTTGTAGTATGTCTCGACTAGTAGGAAATGAGCTAACTTAGTTAGTCTGTCCACTATCACCCATACACTGTCGTAACCTCCTCTGGCTATCGGCAGGCCCATTACAAAATCCATACTGACTTGTTCCTATTTCCAATCAGAGATTGGAGGTGGTTGGAGTAATCCCGATGGTCGCTGATGTTCAGCCTTTACCAACTGACAGGTCAAACATTTGCGTACATAGTCCGCGATAGATTTCTTCATTCCAACCCACCAAAATTGCTTCTTCAAATCTTGATACATCTTAGTACTTCCTGGATGTACTGTGAATCTTGTTTTGTGTGCTTCATCCAATAATCTTCCTCTCATCTCTTTTGGCACACAGATACTTTTGCGGAACAAAAGCGTACCTTAACTGTCAGTATTAAATTCGGATTCTCCAGATTCCTTGATTATTTCTTTTTGCCTCAATATCCAACTATCCTAAGTTTAAGCTTGCTTAATCTCAGCATATAATTTTGGTTGCACACTTACTCCAGCCAACCAAACTTTCTGCTTCAAAATTACCACAACATCCTTTTTCGAAGTTCTTGTCACTGCTGTGTTTGTTAAGTGAGCTGCGACTCAGTGCATCAGCCACAACATTTGCCTTCCCTGGGTGGTATGAAATTGAGAAATCTTAATCTTCAAAGAATTCCACCCATCGGCATTATCTCATATTCAGATCCTTTTGTGATCTCAAATACTTGAGGCTCTTGTGATCCGTATATACTTCAAAGGTGGCTCCATAGAGGTAATGTCTCCACTCAGACAATGCAAATACTATTGTGGCTAACTCTAAGTCATGAGTAGGATAATTTTCCTCGTGTGGCTTGAGCTTTCGAGATGCATAGGCAATGACTCGTCTTCTCTGCATCAATACACACCCAAGCCCTTCTTTTGAAGCATCTGTATACACCGCAAAATTCTGCAATCCTTCTAGAAAATCCAGAACTGAGGCCGTAGTTAATCGGTTCTTCAACTTTTGAAAGCTTCTCTTACAGTGGTCATCCCAGTTAAATGATTGATTTTTCTTAGTTAGCTTAGTTATTGGGCCAGCTATTTTAGAAAAATCCTGTACAAACCTTCGGTAATAGCCAGCAAGACCCGTAAAACTACGGACTTCTATCACGTTCTCAAACCTTTTCCAATTGAGTATCACTTCTATTTTAGATGGATCAACCTCCACCCCATTCCAGGATATGATTTGTCCAAGAAACAATACCTTCTCTATCCAGAATTCGCACTTACTAAACTTAGCATATAACTTATTCTCTATTAGAGTTCTGAGAACTAAGTGTAAGTGCTCCATATGTTCTTCTCGAAACTTCGAGTATGCTAGGATGTCATTAATGAAGATAACCACAAACTTATCTAGATATGGTCAAAATACTCGATGCATTAGATACATGAATGTTGCTGGGGCATTCATCAGAGCAAACGGCATCACCACAAATTCAAAGTGACCATATCGTGAATTAAAAGTAGTTTTTGAGATATCCTCTTCTCTAATCTTTAACTGGTAATACCCCTGCCTCAAGTCTAACTTCAAGAAGACTGTAGGCCCTTGCAATAAGTCAAATAGCTCTTCCATATGCGGTAGGGGTTATTTGTTTTTGATAGTGACTTGTTTAACTCCCTGTAATCTATGCACATTCTCAAAGATACATCCTTCTTCTTGACAAATAGCACTGGGGCTCCCCAAGGGGATGTGCTAGGCCGAATAAATTTCTTTTTCAGCAACTCGTGTAGCTGATCTTTCAGTTCTTTCAGTTCTGCTTGTGCCATTCTATAGGGAGTTTTGGATACCGGTGTAGTTCCTGGGAGAGTGTGAATAACAAATTCTATCTCCCTATCCGGAGGTAATGAATTTAGCTCTTCCGAAAATACTTTAGGATATCCAGCTTCTACTTTTACCTCATCTATTCTGGCCATATCTCAGGATTTATTAATAAGATGGGCCAAAAATTCCCGTCTGCCTTCTTTCAAAATTCTTTTGACTTCCAATGCGAACACAATTGGGATTGGGTGATTTTTCTCCATCAGTTGTTGGTCCGATACTGACATCTTATTTCCAAGTGTCACACACTTTGTGTAACAGCTCACCTGAGCTTGATGTCTATACAGCCAATCCATACCAAGGATTAGATCATATCCCTGAATAGGCATTTGAATAAGATCGGCTGAATATATCTCACCTCCTATCATGATAGGGCATTCTCAATATATAGTGTCAGTAGTCAATCCCAATCCTAATGGTGTTAGAACTTCTATTTGATATGCCATAATCTCAGGTGTCTTATCTAACTTTTGCAAAAATGAAGTAGATATAAAAGAGTGGGACGCACCAGAATCATACAAAGCATTACCAAAAATTCCAAAGACAAAGATCATACCTTCAACCACCTCATTTGGGTCAGGTTCGTCCTCTCCTGTTAGGGCATAAGCACGGGCTTGCACTTTCTGCTTCTTTTTTCCTCCTATTGCTTGTTTTTCTTTTCCGCCAATAGGGGCTGGCCCTTTTCTCTTAGGGCAATCTCGCATAAAGTGCTGACTATTGCCACATCCCACACATTTACCTTATTTCATCCAGCAATCAGTTTCTTCATGTCCCAGTTTTTCACATAATCCACACTGTTTCTGACCTGTACCTTGAGTTGAGTCCATTAGCCTTCCAGCTTGTGGTGCTCGGGGCATAGCACTTCCCAATTGTAATTTAGGCTGCTTCCTTCCTGCATTACCTTGTCCTCCAAAGTGTGGTCTTGCCTTTCGATTTCTTTCTTCAATTTTTCGGATTTCCTGAAGTTCCGACTCAAATTGTAGTGCTTTGCTTACTACCATACTCAAGTTAGGCATGTCAAAAAGTGCTAGTCCTCATCGAAGTTCCGACCTCAACCCTTGAACAAACTGTTGGATTTGTCTGTTCTCATCTTCCAATACAAATGGAGCATATTGAATTAACCAACTAAATGTAGCCTCATACTGACTAACCGAATGGTTTCCCTAAATCAGACTCATAAATTCTCGTTCCCTTGCTTACTTGACCACCAAAGGAATGTTTTTATCTAGGAATTCTCTTATGAAATTCTCCCAAGTTCTGAGGGTTCCTGCAGCAGTCTATCTTCGATTAATCATTTTCCACCAGTTGTGCGCAGAATCCTCCAGGAGAACGTAGCATATCTAATCTTTTGCTCATCAAGATACCGCAAAGTATTAAATATCTTCTCCAAACTCTCCACCCATATCTCAGCCATCCTGTCATCAGGTTCCCTAAAGAATTTAAGAGGTTGGAGCCGTAGAAATCTTTCTAAGGCTCGTCCATTGGCACCCTCATTAGTTGCCATTGCTCTGCCTTCTCCAAAAAAGCCACGTTGCTGACTTTATTGCATTTTCGAGAGCTCATGTTCAGCAGGTTGATTCATGGTTGACTGATCTAATGGATTAGATCATGAGCCCTCTTCCTTATGCCATGCCTGCTGGTAGACAGGTCTCTTCGCCTAATATCTCGTGGCGCAATGCCTCTTCTTCCAGGCGGTCTTCGCCTATGGCCTCCCTTTGCTGGATAGGCGTCCCCACTTCCACGTGACGTCGTGACAGGTTATATTTTTCTCTAAGTTCCAACTTGTGATTAGTTTACTGAAACAACAGCCAAATTATTATCGACTCTCTCAAAACACCTTTTAACAACATATAAGAAACATATACAAGATATTTAAAATCAAACTATATATATAAAGCAAACAATACTCAATAAGTTACGACCAAGAAAATTCTATTATATATAATAGCTGGTGTGACTGGTTACTAATAAATATTTACAATTCAAAATTAAAAAATGGTCACACCATTAGTATGCATAATCATAAAAAAATTGATAAGGTAATTTGGTATCATCCCAAATTAGTAACCTAGCCGCATCAGTATTCTAACAATTAAAACTGCAATACATGCATCTATACATAGACACGTCCTACATAAACTAGCAAGGCAGTCAGACTAAGTCTTCCTCATCAATGATCACTGACTCGGCATCTTTCTCTTCCTCTTCTTCGTCAACTCCCACCATGTCATCATCCTCAGGGGGTACGTCTACCATATGCTCTAGCCCGACAAGGTCATCAATGTCTGGGACGTCATCAAGGAACTCTGGTCCGGATGCATCATCCTCGGGTGGTTCGTCCACTGGAAACTCCTGCACCGAATCTATCTCCAGGTCCTCATCACTCAAGTCGTCCTCCTCAAGCACCTCCTCAATAGGGTCCTCCTCAACAACATCCTCGACAAGCTCTACAGCATGCTCTGGTGCTGGCTCTCTAGCAGGAACCTCCTCTATACAGATACACTGATCATATCTCTGCTCAAGAGGAGGTCTAATCCCTGATGGTCCTGCTCCAGTATCAATCCCCCATCCGAATCCTATAGCCAGATCTATAGCACTACCATAGAAGGCTACTATCCTTCTAATCTCATCTATGATAGCGTAGATCATATTTTCATCTCCCCTACGATCAAACTCTAAGGTCCTAAAGGTCTCTTCTATCTACAAACGTATAGCCCTAATCTCCTCAATCTGGGCTTTCGCTATCTTAACACGAACCTTTTCTCTCTCTATATCTCCCTGCAACCTATCCAAATTATAACTCCTAGCACCCATTGCCGACCTCAAATAGTTGACCTCACCCTCTCTATCCCTCAAATTCTCTCTCATGTCATAACAACGTTCCTAAAAAACCTCACACATCTCCTTGAATTTCCCTTTCTCAATTTCCAAAGATCTAATCTTTTCTCTTAAAGATGCTATAGTATCATCCTCCTCGACTGGTTCCTTCCCATCTCGATGTCCGTTCGTCATCTTGCAGTCATAACTTTCTATCGTCAATATTGAATAGATCAGATTCATCTTAATTTCCAAAATACATAACACTTTTCTCAATATATATGTGGATCACATAAAGGCCGCATCCTAGGATCCTGTCCCAGTTTAGCTTGGGTTTCCATTCCCAAGCTCTGATACCACCTGTAGCGCCCCCTCTTGGGATAGCACTTAAGCTGAGGCGCTAATTCAAACCCATAAAAATCTTCACAATTACCCAATATAACATTAGCAAGAATATAACCTTATAGCAGACTTAACCCAAATGCGGAAGCAATATCAGAGTGCTTAAAATATCATCATAACAAGTTCAATAGCATCCAAGCCAAAAGGTTGCTACTAGTACCAAGATTCAAAATTTACATCCATAAGTATAATAGTACTCATGATATATTACATCTCTTAATAAAATATCTCAAATTCAGTTAAACATACATATATACAACAAGCTCCAAAATAAACATCTCTACCGGTTCATCAGTCCTCAAAATCTCCTGTCTCATACATGTCTGAGTAAAGGTGAATAATATACGAGGGTGAGTCACGAGGACTCAATGAGGATAGTATAAGCACTGCATAACCAGTCTAAAAATATAAAGCACACAAATAATGATCAATGATTTCTCAGTATAAGAGTAATGAGTCACAGCAAAAGAAACATCAAGAAACAAAGCTAATAACAATTGCTAGGTCAGAAACTGTGACTGTCAGCTTTACGGCCTATTCATCTCAATCGATCCTGCTTGAAAGGTGTAGGGACATCTCAAACAATCACAGTCGGGAGGAATCATCTCGATCGATCCTGCGCGGGAGGTATAGGGACATCTCAACCGATCACAATTTGGAGGACTAACGGTGGCTCGTTTGCCCAGAACAACAATCCGATCTAGACTGGGATACCACTCCAGCCTTATTGCTCCATGAGCAGAATAAAATTACAAGAATAGCAAACCCCACGCATATGCAAGTCTATAAACTGAACAAAACATGCATATCAGAACATCCTTGTGCCTCCATAACAGTTCAATAACCGTTCAATTCAGTAGCTCCAGCATGACAGCTCGGCAATAACAATAGCTCAAGCATAATAGCTTGGCAATCACATTAGTTCAAGCATAACAGCTTGGCAAGGCACTCGGCCCAACAGTTCTCCTATACACATATCTTTCAATTCGGTAGTTCAATCAATCAGTTGCCAACATGGCAGAACAATGAACTTTACAAAATGATTTCCAACAATGCCGTCATGGCAGATCACAAGACCAAGTACAGGTTCACTTTGATCAATAACATACGAAACAAGGAAATATTCAAAGAGAGAATAGTAATCAATTGATTGACTCAATCAATTTCGATACACGATTAACTCAGTAAGATTCACGGGTTTAATGATTAAAGATAATAGTATCAGTAGCCAGACAATAGAACCTTACAAGGTCCAAAACCCAACAATTTCGATAACAGGATTCCAGACAATAGAACCACACAGGGTTCAAATAACAACAATAATGAGATCAGGAATCAAGACAATAGAACCACACAGGGTTCAGATACAACAATAACGATATCAAGAATCAAGACAATGGAACCACACAGGGTTCAGATAACAACAATCATGATAATAGAAATCAGACCGCATGCATGTGACCACCGCGACGAGGCAAAGATTCTGCCCTATCACCGCCACCGTCCACCATCACCAAAAAATCGAGATAGCACCACCCACAGAATCCTCTGGCCGAGAGCTTTCCAACGGTAACATTGGTTCTCAATTTGGCTGCTGGAAAACCCTTCAAAGCTCGTCCCAAAGTCATCACGGTTTGAAGCTCCACTGCCCGTTTTCGCCGTCTCCGTCGTGTATCTCCGCCATGCAATGTCACCACTGTGTTCTCCTTGTCAAGAGCTAGCTAAACCACCCCTTGTTTGCTCCATTTGACGCCGGAAAATTGAAGACCCAGTTGCTCCCGTGAAGAATTTTTCGGCCGCTCTCCGCCGCTCTACTCCGGTGATCTGCCGCCGTGGGTAGTGGTGTAGATGAAGTCTTGGTGGTGAGGGGAGTGGGTTTAGGTGGTTAGTTGGGTGAAGAATGGCTCGCCCGAGGTGGTTGGGTTGGCCGCGGAAGGTAGGAGAAAGAAGAAGGAAATGAGGAAGAAAAAAAAATGAACGAGAAAAAGGAAAGAAAAGAGAAAGAAAAGAAAGAGAAATAGTGCTACCGGTTTTGATTTTCCCATTTTGATTTGATTTTTTTTTCATTTTTGCAATTTAATCCCTAGAAAATTTTAAATCATGCAATTGAGTACAAAATTTATAATTTGACCGCACAATTGAAAAATAAAATTAGTAATTAAAATTCAATAATTTTTCAAATATTAATATTATAACAAATAGTGAAATCATAAAATTACTAGGGTGTTACATATATATATATTTTTTCATATATATAAACACACATACACATGTATCCCACTTGCTAAATTATCAAATTAAATGAATTGAGTCCTAAAAAAATTAAAACTTGCACATAAGAATTTAAAATATCAAATATCCTTCAAATTTATAAAAGTTTATTTTCTACGAATTTACCATCTAAAAATTTTTTTAAATCTAATTTATCACTTTAGACCATATAATTTTAATAATATTACGTTAAAATATCTAAAAATTTAAATAAATTTTGTTGGCTTTATTTATTAAGTTAAAAATGAAATAAAAATTAAATAATAAAAATTTAAGTCTATCCTATTATCTATATAATTCAAAATTACATAAGAATATTAAAATGATAAATACATCTAAAATAATTCTATTAAATATAAATATATTTTATTTATTAATTCAAATATGACAAAAAAAACTTAAACAATAAAATTTTAAGTCTGTCATCCTAACTATATAATTATAAATTACATAATAATATTAAAATCAAAAATATTCTAAATATTAGAATTTAAAATATCAAATATCCTTCAAGTTTATTCAATTTTATTTCATTCGAATTTATCATCTAAACTTTTTAAAAATCTAACTTATGATTTAGGCCATATAATTTTAATAATATTAAGTTAAAATATCTAATAATGTTAAAATAGTAAAATATCTAATAATTTAAATAAATTTTGTTGACTTTATTTGTTAAGTTAAAAATGAAATAAAAATTTAAGTCTATCCTATTATCTATATAATTCAAAATTACATAATAATATTAAAATGATAAATACATCTAAAATAATTCTATTAAATATAAATACATTTTATTTATTAATTCAGATGTAACAAAATAAAACTTAAACAATAAAATTTTGAGTCTATCATGCATCCTAACTATATAATTGTAGATTACATAATAAAATTAAAATAAAAAATATTCTAAAATAATTCAGTTATTCAATTAATATAAATAAAAAATTAAAATAATAATAATAAGAAGAAGAAGGAGGAGGAGGAGGAGGAGGAGGAGGAGAATCCCTACCCTTCCCCTCCAGCACTTCATATATTTCTTATTTCTTTTCTGTTTTCTTCATTCTTTTCTTTTCTTTTTATTCTCAATTCTGTCTTCTTCCATTATTTCATATATTTCTCATTTCATACATATATGTATAAATGTATCATTGTTTCTCATTTCTCATTATTTCTTATATTCTCATTTTATACATATAAATATATATTTATCTATAAAATTTTAAATAATTTTTATTTTATCTTTTTTCTTTCTAATTATTCATACATGTATACTTATTTTTTCTATTTATACATATTCGCATATATATAATATACATATATATAAATTTATCAATAAAATTTAAATTACTTTTATTTTATCTATTTTTTTATTTATTCATTCCAAATTAAATAATATTTAATATTTATAAAAACATATATAATATAATTTTTTATTCATACTTACATGTATATAGTATATATATACATATATATATAAATTTCAATAAACTTTAAAGAAGATTCATCACATATTTCTCATTTTATACATATATAAATTTATCATTATTTCTCATTTCTCATTATTTCATATATTCTTATTTTATACATATGTATACACATTTATTTAATGAATTTGGATGGCAATGCAATTTTATTTCCCTCCAATTTTGTATTCCCTCCAAAATTTGGCCCATAAAAAATATTAACAATTGTTTTTATTATTAGTTTGACATAATAATTTAACTTGATTTCTTCCAAAAAATTGATTCCCTCTAACAATAATGAATTTATTTCATTTTTTCGATTCCTCTAAATTTTAGCTCTTCCACTTTTTTTGTATAAATAATCTATAGCAAAAATAATTTCTTTTATCTTAGATTATTTAATGAATTGACGTATAATTTTTTAAATTATTAAATAATTTCTATTATAGTTAAAATAGTTAAATAACATATAATTTGGACTTATAAATTTTGGTGCTTAACAATTTAATTTTTTATTATAATTTACTACAATATTTATTTAGAAAAATTCTAAAAACTCCTTAAATAAATAGTTAAAGGTTACATACCTGAATAACAAAAGAAAATAAAGAAATCTAATTTAGCATAATACTTAATGAAAAAAAAAAAGGGTCCCTAAAGTTAGGCCCATTAATTTTATATTTCGTATTTTAATCATTGTATTGACCAATTAAATATTTTTATAACTTTTATATATATATATATGTTAATTGTATATATGCTTTACTATATAAATTGCTAAAATGAAGATAACTTTCGTGGTTTAATATAGTGTAAAAAAAGTATTAACTTAAAGTATATTATTAAATATAATTATTATTAACTTACATAGACCTAAACAAATTATTCTTAAGAATTAGTTGCTCCACATATTATATTTCCTTCAAAAAATAAGTTTCCCTCCAAAAATGAATTCCCTTATTATTTTTTTATTCCCTCCAAATTTCTGCTCCTCCCTTCATTTTGTGTATAAATAGTATGCACAAAAATTATTTATTTTGTCTTATATTATAAGATGAATTATGATGTATTATTATGGAGGTTAAAAATTTAATTCTATTTGTTGTTATTATTTATTAAGACATTGTTTTTGAACAAAAAGATTTTAGAAAAATTGTTTATAAATTCTAAAAACTTTAGTCTTTACGTGTAATTAATTTTATTTTAAAAATTAAAATATTCTGTACTAATAATATATTGATATGGACAATTTGAACATGCATTTATTGAAAATTTTCTATACTTAATTAATGCAAATTGTTTTAAAATTGATCAACTTGTATAACTTTAGTATAGTTGAAAATTTTGAAATTATTTTGATATACTTAGTAATATAGTTATAACTTTAATAAAATTATTTTTTTATCCCCACATATTTAATTAAATATTTGAACAACTGTTAGCATCCTTAAAAAATTTGTAGACGTCGGTTGGAAATTTATATTAAAATTCAAAAATATCTTTCAAAAGTTGTTTTGATTATCTTTAAGACAAAAATACCCTTGGACTTATTTTTAACTTTAACATGAGGGTTTAACGTTAATAATATTTAAATTACTCAGAATAAGTTTAAATAATTTTATTAATATTTTTTTTAAATATTAAATAATCTTTTAATTAACGTTGGATTAAAAAATAAAAATTTAAAATCATCAACATATGTAAAGTAATTTAATAAAATTTAATTAAATACATTTATTAATTATAAAATAAAAATAAAAACCAAATCCATCTCCTAATTAAATATGATTTTATTTTTAAATTGCATCTCAATAATATTAAAAAATAATGATATCTAAAATATTTTATTTATATTAAGTTAAATATATTTATTAAATATAAAAAATATTTATTAATAAAAATAAATAATTTAAAAATAAAAATAAGATTTAAAAATATCATACTAACACTAGTAATTTTAAAATGTCTATTTCACTCTATCAACCCAATAAAAAAATTATTGATATAATATCTTGTTCCCTTCTAAAAAATAAATAAATAAATAATTTTCTCTCAATTCATTTTTCAGCTACCACCCAAAATACAAACAAACAACCATCACATTCTCCAACCCCACTTCCAAAAAACCATATTGATAAAATATTTTGACAAAATGCTCCAATTCATAAACAAACAAACCCTAATTTAAACTAATTTCATTAAATTTATTAATTAATAAAAATTAAATAAGTCAAAATGTGGGAGATATAGAGTTGAAACCCTGTGAGACCTTGATGTGTGTGTGTATATAAATAAAAAAATTAAATTTATTTATTAATCAAAATAAATAATTTAAATAAAAATAAAATCTAAAATTTTATCCTAACAATATAATTTTAATAATTTTAAATAAATAAATATTTTTATTTGTTTTGAACAAAATAATGTAATGATTTTAAATAAATAACATAAGTAAAAAAAATTAATTTAAGTTAATTTAATTAAAATTTATTAATTAACAATAAATATATATATACACACACACATATATATTTCCTACCTTCTTCCACATCCTCCCCCCACCCACCCCTACCTCTTCCAACCAGCACCCTCCCCCTCCCTCCAACCCCACCCCAGGCCTGGCCATGGCCGACCAGCGGCCAAATCTAGCCGCTGGCTATGGCAGGGCCACAGCCAGCCGCTGGCCTTGGCCAGACTCAACGGCCCACCATGGCCGGCAATGAGGGGTTGGGGGAGAGGGGGTCGGTATTATATATATATATCCCTCCATTTATATATATATATATATATGATATTTATATTGAGATATAAATTTTTTTATGAAGATTTTGTTATATATTTTTAATTTTTATTTTTATTTTTTAAAAAAGAATTAATGAAGGTTGATTGGGCAATTCAAATTTTGTGAAATTTTTATAAATAAGTCAAAATTTTGAGCAATTGGGTAATTAATTTTTTTTATTGTTGCTTATTAGATTGCTCTTTGTTTTTAACTTTGAAGGGTTTTGTCCACTATTTTTTAATATATATATATATATATATATATGTAATGCCAATTATTTTTTAAAAGCAATCTTATTTAATTTTAATTTTTGATTAAAAATCAATTAAGTTAAGACAAAACTATGATAGTAAAGATATATATAAAAAAAAAAAAGAGTAAAATAAATCAAAATAAATATATAAAATAATTATAAAGTTAAAATCAATATTAGTATATAAGTTAATAGAAACCTTTTAATTTGACTCATAACTTAGTTATCAAATAATTAAGTGAAGAAAAAAGTTTGGCATTAATCATATAAAGTTAAAACTATAGTAAATTGATAAAATAATTATAAACTTAAAATTGATTTTAAAATATGAATTAGTGACAAGATATGAGGATGAAATTATAATATAAAATAAATTATAGAAAAAGCAAATTATTGTATTCATTCTCAGATTTTTGTATAAATATAATTGGATATTCATATTATATTTTGCAAATAACAAAAAAATAGTGAATAACAAAAACCGTTGTTAACCTTTCAAATAATCAAAATCAAAATTACTCATTATTTCATATATTCTCATTTTATACGTATATATATATAAATTTATCTATAAATTTTTAAATAATTTTTATTTTTATCTTTTTTCTTTCGAATTGTTCATACATGTATACTTATTTTTTCCATTTATACTTATTCACATATATATAATATACATATATATATAAATTTATCAATAAAATTTAAATTACTTTTATTTTTATCTATTTTTTCTTTTTATTCATTTCGAATTAAATAATATTTAATAATTATAAATATGTATAATATAATTTTTTTTTCAAACTTATTTACATATATAGTGTGTATATATATATATACGCCACAAGTACATAGGTTAATCGTGTCATATACTTTGCGCTGATTTTTCTAAACTGCCGCAATTAATAATATTATTTATTTTACTTATTAGATTGCTCTTTGTTTTTAACTTTAAAGGGTTTTTTCCACTATTTTTTAATATATATATATATATATGTAATGCCAATTATTTTTTAAAAATAATCTTATTTAATTTTAATTTTTGATTAAAAATCAATTAATTTAAGACAAAACTATGATAGTAAAGATAAAAAATAAAATAAAATAAATCAAAATAAATATATAAAATAATTATAAGGTTAAAATCAACATTAGTATGTAAGTTAATAGAAACTTTTAATTTTGACTCATAACTTAGTTATCGAATAATTAAGTGAAGAAAAAAGTTTGGCATTAGTCATATAAAGTTAAAACTATAGAAAATTGATAAAATAATTATAAACCTAAAATTGATTTTAAAATATGAATTAGTGACAACATATGAGAATGAAATTATAATGTAAAATAAAATATAGAAAAAACAAATTATTGTATTTATTCTCAAATTTTTGTATAAATATAATTAGATACTCATATTATATTTTGCAAATAACAAAAAAATAGTGAATAACAAAAAAAAGTTGTTAACCTTTCAAATAATCAAAATCAAAATTTCTCATTATTTCATATATTCTCATTTTATACATATAGATAAATTTATCTATAAAATTTTAAATAATTTTTATTTTTATCTTTCTTCTTTCAAATTATTCATACATATATACTTATTTTTTTCATTTATACTTATTCACATATATATAATATACGTATATATAAATTTATCAATAAAATTTAAATTACTTTTATTTTTATCTATTTTTTCTATTTATTCATTCCGAATTAAATAATATTTAATATTTATAAATGTGTATAATATAATTTTTTGTTCGTACTTATTTACATATATAGTGTATATATATACACGCCACAAGAACATAGGTTAATCGCAGTATATATTTTATGATGGTTTGTCTCAACCGCCGCAAAATATTAATTTGACGGTAGTTGAGCAACGATTTATTCAAACCGTCGTTGAATTAGCCATTTAGTGTCGGTTTCTTGAAACCTCCACGGAATTCATAATAAATAGCGGCGATTAGTGTAACATTCCCTGAATAAATAACTTCGTGCTGATTTTTCTAAACTGCCAGAATTAATAATATTGTTACTTTTGCTTGTTAGATTGTCCTTTGTTTTTTACTTCAAAGGGTTTTGCTCACAATTTTTTAATATTTATATATGTGTAATGCCAATTATTTTTTATAAATATTTTTTTTATAAATTTCTAAAATAAAGTATTTTACATTATAAGCTCTTCTACAAAAATATTAACCCTTTACCTAACAATTTATATATACATATATGTAATAAAATTTATTTGCTTCATTCAGCTATGTTATATAATTATCTCACACTTTTATTTATTTATTTTAATTCACTATTTGATACTCTTTTTTTATTTATTCAAATGACAATTATTATTTTATTTTTAAAAATAAAATAATATTTGCTTGATAACATGTGAAATTGCTTGAGAGCTTTATATGGAAGAGATGAATAAGTAATTGAGCAAATGCAAATATTAATTTTTGAACAGACAGCCAAGATGGTTAGGGGCTGCCAGATGGTGGGCATGGTGCTCGGATCCAAACCTGCTAGGTTTGGGATGAATATGTGATGGGCTCGCGGGTGTGGGCTGGCGTGGGAGCTCGGGTGGGCCGGTGTGGCGCTGAGTCGGTGCCTGCGCTCGGGTGGGCCTGCAAGTGGACCTGCGCTTGCGCTCGGTTGGTTGGGCCTTGCGGTGGGCCGGTGTGACTAGGCCTGATGGACCAGTGTGTGAGCTGCGACTGAGCTCGGATGGACCGGTGCTAGCGGTCGAGGGGGTAGGGCCTGGTGGGCCGTGGGCTTGTGGGCGATGGCTCAGGTCGAGCCCAGAGTTCGGCGGCCCAGCAAGCATAGGCCTGATGTCAAATGGCCCATATGAAGTAGCCCAAACAGGAGCCCATGCGCACACATTTAGTAACAAAACTTTTAGTTATTTATTCCATTAGTAACAAAATGCTTATTTTTGAATTAAAATTTTATTTAACTATTTGTAACCAAATATTTTGTTACATAAACAATTAGTAACTATACTTAATTAAATAAATAATATCATTATATTATGCATTGGTAACGAAAAAATGAAATGCAACAAAATTGCCAATATTTTAGTAACTAAATATTTCATTACGCTATAAAAATCTATTGTAACTAATACACTTTTTTTGTTACCAATATCGTATTTTGGTAATGATACATTTCGTCATCATAAGTCCATCATTCGTAATGAACCATAAATTTCGTTATGAAAACATTTTGTGACGGGTTTTAGGGTATTAAACTTAAGCAACGAAAAATTCATTACCAATATTTTGGGTAACGAATTTCAGTTTTATGGTAATAAAATTATTTGTTACTAAAAGTGCAATTTATTATAGTGAAACCTAAGCCTACACTTAAGTGCTTCCTCGAAAATTGTTAAGCAACTATTCGGAGGTCAATGCATCCTATCACTAAGCCCAGGGACGATCAACTCAAACTCCAAAAGACCGTGATACAACTACCTGATCAACTCTAAGTCTCTATCTTTGATCTCAAATATAATCTCACTATAGTGATCAACAATAAATAACCCATCATGAGACACAGGAGGTCGACTAGCCCTGCCCTACCCCCAATGTCAAAATTTGTATCACTTGAGCTGCTAGAAGAGCTAGAGCTATCACTGGAAGACTTGTTAGTCCCACTAGTCAAGTCACCTATCCTTCAAGTGGAACCCGCATTCGATTGGTCTCATCAGAATCGCTCCTTCTATTGCTATCCTCTCCAAAAACTCTCAACATGTTTACTATAAAATATTTGGTCGAATTAAAGAAAAGTAAATATGTTTGATATTGAAGGAAACTTACACAGATGGCAGGAAAAGAAGAAACTCAACTACAAATAGGACAGTAAATTGGCAGAGCTTGAACTCTCAAATTGCTGTAAAAATGCAAATGAAAATTTTTCACCGCACTATTTATAGGCCCTAGCTAACAGGTAAGTTAACCGGTTATATTGAACAATTACCAGGCAATTATTACACATCTGTCGGTTGAGTATTCGCGTTGCCTAATGTAATAATGCATTAAATGCACTGAAACCTAGGTCAAAATTTGAAATTTAAAGATTGTCAATGCATTGAATCCCTGGTCGAACATATTTCAGTTTTTCAAGTCAGCCACTCCCTATTTCTTCTCGTCGAATAGCTCAATCAAGACTCAGGAGTATAGAGGACTCATTATATAGGATAGCCCAATAGGCCCAACCTACTAATAGTTGACCAGGTAAACGGTAGGAAACAAGATAACTCAATTGGCTATCAGGCACAGCCCATTAACAATTGACCATATAATCGACTAGGCCTAAGTCCTCATTGGGCCATTTTGCTAGCACGAGTATTGATACCTTACCTGGTCAACCAGAGTGTGGTCGATCAACTGAAAAATGGCCATCCAGCCCTCAACCAAAAAGATATTTGGATCCAACAAAGTTCCATCACCTCAACCAGAGTGTGGATAGGTGACCTGCAGGCAAAGGAAACATTTCAACCCTAGGAGGTCGATTAGAGCAACCCTGCGCCACCGGTCACAATCGCATTAAATGTGCCACAACCACCTTTTTGCCGCATTAAATGCTCTGATAGATGGTGTGCCTCCGCATTAATGGTGTGTGCCTCCTCATGTACCACCATTCTACAGAACCACAATAGTGCGCACCTCCACTATACTGTTGTGTCCTAGAGAGCATGAGAAGGCATCACCTGGAGAAATACCTATAAGGAAGAAGACCTAAAGGTCCTCAACTAAGGACAAAGGCCCTCTCTGTATAAGCAAAGGCATCATTGACATATTGGCCTCTCAAGAGAGACAATAAATACCCCATTGTCACCCTTCAGTAAGGTATGCTCATTATCACTTAAGATTTCACTCTGCTGCTCCCTTTTCTAGTCGATTAAGTACTGAGTTCAACATCAGAGTGCCATAGCCGATAACACCTCAACTAGCCTGATGTTTGTTATTGGTTGCAAGACTCGACCCGATTATAGCAAAACACTTCCTTTAGACCTCGTTTTTGGTCGATCTCATTAGGCCAGAGTCAAACATACCACCGAGCAGTTCATGCCATCATTAGTATGTATCTTGCGGATTTTCGATAATTTTCTCTTAATAGAAAATAGAAAAAAAGTCAATGTGGTCTTCGTTATGTATTCTTATGAGATTGGGGCTGGTACAAGTATTACAGCTAAAAGAATTCAAAAACTAGAGATCAAGATACATAGTAATTACCTAATAATATCCTATTTCCTGAATTCTTTTTTAAAAGTCAATTTATATTACAAAATAATGGTATGTTAAAGATTAAGAAGCCAAAAAATTTTGCTTTCTCGATAATAATAATAATAATAATACAATTAATTGCACTTTTATGGAAAAAAATTATATTACTTTCAAATTAAAATACATCTATTCTTCCTTCCTAATAATATTATATTAAAATGATATACATATATTAAACATATCTCCCTTTCTTGTTCACATTGAATTGAATCCATTCATGTTATTAAGTTACCAATACTCTGGCCCAGCCAGAAGTTAAGAGAAGAAAATTGACCATTTAAATAATAAAATCAAACTATACTGTAACTCAACCACATCATGAAATCTAAAAACAAGATAGCCTAGCGGAAGGCACTAACCCAAAACAAACAAAATTAAAGAAAATAAATCAGCGGTAAAACCACATTTGTAGCAGAAGTTTACTAAACTAAATACGTTTTTCAAATGAACGGAACTCAACTTAGCATTGAACTCGTCAGTGAATGAAGATGCAGCTACTTTAGCCAAAATTTTAGAGACCAATTCACGCGAAATAGTGTCGGTGCTTGAAACGTTGATATTTTTGGGATGTCTATTCATTATGATCGTTGCGGTCTTCAATTTTACGCTTTTCGGAATTGTATTTTTTTTTTTACGTCTTTGGACTTTCCAACTTGATACAAACTAGGGATGTCAAAATCAAACCCAACCCGATAACACGACAATGACCCACTTGAAAAAAAAATCAAGTTTAGATTTGGGGTTTTTGGGTTTGGGTTAAATTGAGTCAGACCCAAAAATGACCCGAGAAAAAAAATAATAATAAAGTTGGGTTGTTTTCGGGTCAACCCGCGCAAATCTAAAGGGAGGGAAAAAAAAAAAAAAGAAGGGGGGGTGACCCAATAAACCTGACCCGACCCAACCCGATCCACCTGAAAAATTTAACTAATTAAAATAAAATATAAATAATACATATATATATATATATACAAAAATCTAAATTTTGAAA
Organism: Jacaranda mimosifolia; assembly: GCA_018894105.1. Classification (NCBI taxonomy): domain Eukaryota; kingdom Viridiplantae; phylum Streptophyta; class Magnoliopsida; order Lamiales; family Bignoniaceae; genus Jacaranda; species Jacaranda mimosifolia. The sequence continues at coordinate 29,432,375 of CM032125.1, read as the reverse complement.
ATTCTTACAATTTATAAATTACAATAAAATTATTAACAAATAAGTAATAACACTTGGGTAAATTGCATTTTTTGTCCCACAACTTAGGCCGTTTTCGATTTTGGTCCCATTCTTTTGCACTTTCTCACATTGCATCCCATAAGTCCATTTTTTTCTCAATTTAAGGCATGAAAGGGGGTTCCGTCCAATAATTAACGGAGAAGTCACGTGGCCGTTAAAATTGTTGCTTTTTTGGTCCCATAAGCTAGGCTCGTTTGCATTTTTGGTCCAGCGATAGCTCCAATAATTTTTTTTGAAGTTTTAACAACTTTTCTTCATTACATTCAACATCCTACAACCTAAGTATCACTTGTCTTGTTCTTTCACACAATTGAGGATATTTCCAAGCAAAGAAACCACATCTATTATTCATGGAAGCATAACCATGAAACCTCCTATTTGGATTTTCATTTGTCCATGAGGTTTTCAATGAAGACGGTGTGCCACAAAAATAAATGGCACCTTCACTTACGGCTATTTTTCTTTCTTCTTCTGCAAAAATTTATTGAAGCTATCGTTGGGACAAAAAATGCAAACGGGCCTAACTTATGAGACCAAGAAAGCAACAATTTTAACGGCCACGTGAGTGGCACATGACTTCTCCATTAATTATTGGACAGAACCCCCTTTCAAGCCTCAAATTGAGAAAAAAATGGACTTATGAGATGCAATGTGAGAAAGTGCAAAAGAATGGGACCAAAATCGAAAACAGCCTAAGTTGTGGGACCAAAAATGCAATTTACCCAATAACACTTTCATTCTTCCCATTCAAAGACGATTGAATTCGATATGTTTTTATCTTTAGACTTTAATTTCTACTATTTTGTAGTTAATTATGCATTTGATCATTTGATGGTTGTCATCAAAATTGTTAATTGAACAATGGTTTGTTAGTTTTTTTGTATTTGGAGTACCCATGGACATGACAAGCTATTGTGTTTCTTAGACATTAATTACTGTGCCAAATTTTAGATTTTATTACAAATCAAATTTCTACTCAATTATGATGTTGGAATTTATAAATATAAAAAATAAAATAAATAGATCAAGTTGGATCTGGTTGGGCTTATCAGATTATTAGGTGATCTGACTAAAAATCAGGTCAACCCAAACCTGACACAAAATTTTATAGGTCATGATAGGGTTGAGCCTTTTGGGTTTAACATCGGATTGGGTTGGACTTGGGTTTGGTATTTTTATGTTACACTCCTACTTCAACCCAACCCAAACCCATTCAACCCGCACGAATTGACACCCCTAATACAAACAAGGTGTAAAGTTTGATTTGAATATGAAAATTTTCTTTTCGCACAAATCCCTAGATTGAGTTCAAATCCCACTTTAATCCCAAAAGAAATAGAAACATTTGGGTTGTTCGGGTTTGCCGGGGAACCACCACTAAATGCCTGGATGGGTAACATACATCTCAAAAATAATGAATGGATATTATATTATCATAGCGACTTATTGAGTACACATCACCGTATTTGTGGCCTTTAAGGATAATAAGGTTCAATGATGTCAAGAATTCTAGATTGATAACTTACATCTCAAAAATAATAAATGAAATTATTTATTATGTTACCATTGTGACTTATTGGGCAGACGTAATTGCATTTGAATCCTTGAGGATAGTAACATCCAAGGATTTTAAAGATTCAAATTATATTTTCAAATTTTTTATTCTATCCAAATTTCATGGTATGAGTATTTTAAAAAGTTTGTGGATTTTTATATTCAAGTGATTTCTTGATCCATTTCATTCATGAACTTTTTTTTGTTTCTTGATGTACTTGATTTTGCAAAAGTTAATTGGATCATATGAAAGAAAATCTAATTGGTTCTAAATGATGTAATAACTTTTGCAGCATTTACTCGATTAAAACATAAATAAATAAATTTTAAAAAACTCCTTATATTATTTTTCATGGAATTTCTAAATTTTAAATATTAAATATATCTTTCCTTTATCTAATAAAGTTAATTGAAATGGAATTTAAGATTTATGATGAAGCAAATATTGAGGATTTGCTATAATGTTAAATAACTATGAAAAAATTTAGGATATCGAGTTAAAATTACTTCAATAATAGTTAAACACCTCATTCTTTTATTACCGTTATGAAATTTCATTGGAAATGGAAGTTAGGATTTGTGATGAAGTCAATAAGATTTACTATGATGTTAAATAATGAAAAAATTTCTCCTAAAAAAATTCAAATTACTATATTTTAGGATTGAGTCAAAATTACTTCAATTATGGTCAAATATATTCTCCTATTTTACCTACTTATGGAATTTTAAAATGTTTAATTCATGATGGAGTAAATGAAGATTTATCCTGAATTTAAATAATTAATAAGAAATTTTCTTCATGATAAAAAAACATAAAATTGCTACACTTTAGAACTGGATCAAATTACTTTGACATTCCTTTAATTTATATGGAATTTTCAAAATTTTGAAATTTGAAATTATCTTCTCTTAATTTATAAAATTCAATTAGAAATGGAATGTAAGATTTATGGTGAAGCAAAAATGAAGATTTACCATAATATCAAATAATGAATAAGAATTTTACTTCCTAAGAAAAGAACTCAAGATTCATTTAAAAATTGAGTCAATGACTTTAATTCTGGTCAAGCATTCTCGTCCTATATTATTTCTTATTGAATTTTTATTAAAATTTGTATTTCTGTAATTTATGATTAATTACAAGTGAAAGATAAGATTTATGATAAAGCAAATGAAGATTTACCATAATGACAAATAATTCATAAAAGTTTCACTTCATAATAGAAAGATTAATCACAATTACTCCAATCTAAAATTGAGCGAAATGACCTTAATTTTAGTCAAACATCCCTTCCTATATCATTTATATGGAATTTTTAAATTTGAAATTTGTTTTCTTAGTTTAAAAAAATTAATTGAAATTGGAACATAATTTTTGTTTTTTTAAATAAATGAAGATTTAACATAGTATCAAATAATTAAAAATCCTTACATCTGATAGCTATTGAATATTATGAAAATTATGCACTGAGTTCAGAGAGACTAAGTATTAAAGCAGTTGGCATAAAATGACTGCGTAAACTACAAATATATCCATACATCTGATAGCCAAATTAAGGCGACGCAGAAAACTGTGGACATAATCAGAAGGCTTGGGACATTTTCCTGGAGGTTGCATAACTAACGGGCTATAGAACTGATGATTAATTAAATATTTTGATATTTATCCATCACAGATACGTTCAAGTTCTCTATCAATACTACAAGCTTCACATTCTAAATTTTCTTCACATGGCCACCCACTCAACCAGCGGCGCTTATGTGTTGTCATAAAACATATCGGTCTTTGTTCAAATATCGAACTATTTATCCACATTTTTCTCAAGATTCTTTTCAAATTTTTGCTGACACAAAATTACTTCTCTCTTCATGGATTTGGATTTTGCCATTTGACCTATCAATTTGATCCCTTTGTATTTTTGTTTATCGTTACCGCTCGAAAGCAAGATGATGCAAGTGAGATACAAGGCTTCCATATTGCCTAATTTCAAAGCTTTCTTCAAATTCTTACAAGCTGACACAATATTTATCCATAAAAGTAATCCACCTGTACCAAACAAGAAAATAGAGAAAAATGTTATGAATATTGCTATATATTTGCCCAATACATATTAAAAGTGAGTTGGAAAGATGCAATATTAAAATCTTAAAATATGTGTCCAAGAATTTAGGGATATATAAATGTAAAAAACTTACCACTGCTTTTATATACATCACTTTCGAATTTTCACATTCTGCGCACTTCTTCAAAAATGCCTTCTCCATTTCATTGAAAGGCCACCAAGGCGCTACAATAAACTTCTCTAGAGATACATGTTGATACACGTATCTATCCTCTGCAATTTCATTAAATGTTTTGCAGCTGCAATAGAAAATAAAAATAAAAAATATATATATATATATATATATTTTTTTAATACAAGATTACATCTAAAAGAATTCAAAGAACATTGAAATCCATGCATATATATAAATAAAATGAGTGATGATCAAATGCCATAACCCAGGCCAGCGGGAAGTTGAGGGAAGAAATTAACCATCCAAACATTACAAACAAAATTATATATGCATATATCTCTAATTAGAAACAAGACAGTACGTACTCTAGTCCGAGAAACCTGAAAGAACGAAAACTAATGAAACCCAAATCAACTACGGAGCCGCATTGACATTCATAGTACGTAGAAGTTCACTAAAAAATGTATGTTTTTTGAAAACACACACACACACACACACACATATATACCTCAACTTAGCGTTGAACAAGTCGGTAAAGGAAGGTGCGGCTATTCTGGCTAAAATATCAGACAGCAATTCATTTGGAAGAGTTTCAATATTGCTTGAAAGTTTATTAATAATGTTGTTGTTGTTCTTGGGATGCCTCGTCATGATGATATATTGTAATTGGGTTCTTCAGATCTTCTTCGGACTTTGATTTCATTGTGCTTTGGGGTTATATGCGTGTATATGTATATATATATAGTTTGTGGAGGAGAGGAGGATATGAATATCATATTGTATTAATTCTAAGTAGGATTAGAAATGGAGACAAAATTTTTGTGTTGGTGGGAATGTGATAGGATCATGCCACGTGGAGTCAAAGACTAGTATTCTCATGTGCGCGTTTTTGCTTCACAGTTTTCTGTTATTCGAAAGTTCGTTTATTATTATTTTTTTTTTCTGCCGTTTCTTTTTAAATCGGTCAATTTTTCGGAAGAATCTTTTTTTACAATTTTATTTATTTAATTTTTTTCAAAAAATGGCACTCCATGGGACCAGTGTTCGAAAAATCAGACTGTTTATTGAACCGAAAAATTTACTGATTCACGGTTCACTAGTTCTACCGTTGGTTGGACCGTAATTGAACAACAATTGAACCGTAACGTCATAATTATGAAACATATATTTATATTATATATTATTTAAAAATTAATAAAATACCAAAATATAAAACATAAAGAGCTTAAATAATATTATCTAACATCACAAACCAAATTTCACAATTTATATTACAAATTATCACAACAATTTAAATATCTCAAGTTTAACGTTTAAAGTTGAGAGTATGTGAGTTAATTTTAAAGTCTAAACTCTAAATTAATGTTTGTTTTTTTTTTTTTTTTTTTACTTTTAGATAGTTTATGAAGTGTACCTTAGTCTTCAAACTTTGTACTTAGATGAAAAATTAAAAAAAAAAATTCATTAAAAAAATTAAATGAAAAAATCGCTGCGGTTCATCGGTTCACAGATCCGACCGGTCGGTTCTGAACGGTTTTAACAAAATTTGTCATTTTTTCAAGTTTTTCGATTTTTGAAAAAAAATGGACCGATTCACCGGCCGGTCCGGTCCTGTTTTTTAAACCATGTATGGGACTATAAGGAAGTTGGATTCTATATGGTTCGATTCTGCCGCCATCATTTTATTTTAATTTTTTTTTTCATTTCATTTACAAACTTTCTTAATTTTGATGTTTATTTCTTTAAAAAAAAAACCCAACTTAATTCATCGATCACCTAAATTAAATCTACCTGTTATAGATGCCTGACATGAAGGTGAAATATGAGTATCATTTTGTCGATGAGGAAGTTGAGCTGTTGCTATGGATTTTCTCTTTTAAATTATTTTTGTACTCTGGCAAAGACGTTCAATCAGATAGTATGGACTCAACTACTCTTCTCAATAGATGGTTGCTCCCATGTATCTTCTAATACATCTTCCAATCTTGATTCATCGAATGGATCTATGCCGCTAATTTCCTCTAGCATCTTCACTACTTGAGGCATTTTAGGTCTACGATCCGGGTAAATGGCAACACAATCCATTCTTATTTGCAAAACCTGCACCATTTCCTCTTCCACATTTGGGTACCTACGGAGGTCTACATCAATCACTTCATCATTCCATTCATCATGAACAACTGATTGAATCCACTCAAATACCGAGATGACCCTGCCGTCATATGTGGTGAGCTGAGATAGCTTTCCAGAGACAAGTTCAAGTTAAGTAGCACAACTCCAAAGCTGTAGACATCAGAAGCTTGGGACACTTTCCTGGTGTCAGTGACTTCCGGGCCAAAGTAGCCTGGATCTCGCATAGCTGACGGTCTGATAGGAGCCATCAGTTTTGACAATCCAGCATCACAAACAATGCCATATTTTTGTCCATTGAGGAAAATGTTCTAGGTTTTTATATTTCCATGCACAAGCTTCCCACCATCTTGTCTATGGAGATGAGCAATACCCCTTGCTGTACGCAGTGCGATTTTCAGTTGGGCTTCCCAGTTTAAACACATCCAGTTAGGAATTGATTTCTCTGCAAAGTTGGAGAAAATCCATCTGATTATAATCACTACTTGGTCTTAGAAACAATGTGCTAGCATAGCATAACAAGTTTGACTATTTATAATGTAAAAGAACACGGAATAGAATTCAATTCCATTTGTTGAAACATAAATTGCCAGAACAAAGCCATTTCCCTAATGGCTCTTAACGACAGTTGTTTTTAATATTAATAAAAGGTAATCTGCCGATGGCCTAGGGTTGATAAGTAATAGCTGCAACTTCAGTAAAAATTGCAAATGAATTTCAGTAACGAAAACATTGGAACAGGATCCCCACAATATTTCATCTGCTTAAGATATTGATGGCAAACAAATCAGCAGAGTCCTGCTTTAAGTAGCGCATATTTCAACACTTCATCAATACACTGCCAACAAAGAGAAGTGCCTACGCAGAGTTGGATCTTATAAATCCACCTGGGATTTGCAATTAAAAACTAAAGGAGTTTCTGAAGTTTCATCCATATGCATTCAAAAGGGTCCATAGCTTTCAACATCAAGTTTATAGTAAGAAAGGAAAGAGGAAAGGTCACATAAGCAATGCTAGGTCACTCGATGATCATTTACTGGAAACTTTTGTTGCTCAATTTATCCTTCACATGAAAAACAAGTCAGACTAGTTGCCTCATACTTATAGTTCTATGTACCATGTAGCAGAGCAGATACGCAGACCTGATTGTAATGGTCATACACCAGGAGATTTTCATCCCTTGAAAAGTAGTATGCCCATAATTCAGCAACATTTTCGTGCCTCATTCTTCCAATGATCTCCACATGCTGCTGAAATTCCTCAAGTGAAGCACTTGCATCCTTCAATCTCTTCACCCGGACTGTGTTTCCATTTTCTAATATTGCTTTGTAAGAAGTCCCAAAGGTTCCTTTCCCGACCAGCTCAGCAGAAGCCCTAAACAAATCTTCAAGGTCAAATGTGGGATTAGTATTCCAGACAAACACAAGTTTTGTTCCCAAGGAAACACGACTTCCTGGGTTCATCCTACTAGTATCCTCTAACATCTTCACTACTTCAGACATTTTAGGTCTCTTCTCTATTGATTTTGCTACACATTTTACTCCTATTTGCAAAATTTTAACCATATCTTCCCTTATGGTAGGATAATTCAATAGATCTGTATCAAATACCTTAGCAGCCTTCTCCTTGCTATTTACAGTGCCAACCAACTTGACTAAGTCAACAGCCTCAGGACCACCAGGGACGTGTGCAGTAGACTTTCTAGTGAGAAGCTCTATTAGCACAATCCCAAAGCTATATACATCCGATGCTTGGGATGCATTTCGAGTATTCTTGACTTCTGGAGCATAGCACCGTGCAGTTGGCATAAATGTTGCTTCTATCATGTTTGCCAAGCCAAGATCTGATACACACCCATACTGTTGCGGATTTAGAAAAATATTTGAGGATTTTATGTTTCCATGGACAAGCTTCCCCCCGTTTTGTGTGTGTATTTCAGCAATACCCCTTGCTGCACCAATCACAATCTGTAGTCTGGCTGCCCAGTCTACATGATCTCGACTTTCACTAGTTTGTCCTGGAAAGATAAGAAGATGCATAAGATCATCGACATTCATATTTCACCAACTAGCCTGTTACCATTATGTTGATTGAAGCAAGAAAATAATGTGTAAAAGGGCACCCTTAAGAAAATTTAGGCATAAAATACTTAATTCTGGACTATTGATATGTTTAAATGTACTATCTCCTGCACAAAACATTGGACTACTAGCACTACAATCCAAAACCAATCTGTTTTGCCAAACATATCTTACAACGGTACCCAGAATCTTGAATGGATGTGAGTGGATAAGATTAATCTGATGATATTGTGCAATTAATTATTGAAGTCAGAGAACATTAAGAGATATTTACACCTTGACCCTGATACATAGTTCATCAATCATCCCAATAACTTGCCCAAACAAACAAGAAGGATAAATAGAATCAAATTGCATCTATTTATTGAAGTGTGGTAATGCAGATATGTGCAAACTATCTATGATAAGACAGTTCAATCTCCTATGCCAATTGCTGCAGTGTGATCAAACATGCAGCACCGATATACTAACTCGTTGTTGCCACAAAATTTAGTATGTATTTGATAAAACAGTTAAGCTTTTATGGAATTTTTCTTAAGATAAATAAAGAACAAAAAAAATATCCATTGAAGTTGCAGAGTTCAACAAACCGTGTAATAATGCATAGACGCTCCTCTTACTGTGGTAATCATACAGCAAAAGCCTTTCATCTTTGGAAGAATAGTAAGCTCTAGTGCAGCACATTCTCGTGCTTGACATTTCCAACAATATCCATGCGGCTTTTGAAATCCAGCTCAGTCTCTTCACCACAAATTTGACCCCATTATCCATTGCAGCGGTATACACACTGCCGAAGGTTCCCCTCCCAAGTAACTCAGCAAAAGCTCGGTATACATCATCAATGCCAAAAGCAGGACTAAAATCTGAAATCAGAACCTGCTTTAGAGGCACTTTACGTGACCTTGATGAAATTCCAAGACTTGAAAAGTCAAAAGGCCAGATTGAGCTGGAACTTGATGCTTCAGAGAGGACTCTGGGGCTCCTGGAGGAAGCGTGAAAAAGTTCCCACATCTGCTGTTTCCGCAAAGTAGCGGCAACCAGCCTCTCCCAGTTATCATAGATAGCAGACATCTTCTCCTAAGCTTTTGCCCTGAAAATGCTAATGGTTCTTCATTTGATCAAAGGCGCCTGATTAAAGTCAACACTTCTACCATAACAAGGAATTGCAATATTGCATGCCACCATAATAAATAAAACTGGTTGGCATTGACTTCATAGAAGATTCATTGTTCTTCCTTTAAATTAACGTTTATAGAAATAATTTTCCTTAAAAATCTGTTAACAGCAACACCAGGAAATAACAAGATACCTTTACGAATATTACAATGCAGGGAAAATGGAAAAATAACATAAAAATGCATACCCAATTGTTGTTTAAAGCAAGCTGAAAGATCCCCCGGAAAGCGAGAAAAGCTGTGAGAGTGCCGGGAAGAGATGGCATTTCTGTAGAATCCATATAATTAAGGGCCATCTTTGAATCCAAAAACTGGTACATTGTTGAAGTCACCAATCAGTTCTCGTTCTCTACACCAACACTAGCACTGCCGCCCCCCGCCGCCGCCGAGCGTGGTTGGGACGGGGTTCTTTCTTTCTTTTCTTTTTCTGTTTCTAGGATTAATTTTGGCTCGTAAAGCACAGAAATAGGTTGACCCCGCGTAAAAGTCGAAGCAAGTAAAATATTTTCCGTGACAAAAAAATATATTAAAATATTAACATATTAATAAAAGTAGGCAAAACACCTTCTATGAAAAAGGTAAACACATGATGATTTTTTTTATATTTTTGTATCATCAAAAAATATTTTGTTTATTTATTTATAGAATGATAAATTCATCTTCTCTAATACTCTTTCTAAAAAGAAAAAAACACTTCAAAATATAAGCAACAAACTTTTACTTACGAATTTTAAATTTATAATTGGATTGATTACACATATACCACTCTAACATAACGAAACAACCGCCGTTTTTCCTCCGACTTCAATAATTATCAAAGTAATCCTTCCAAAATGGTAAATGGATGCGTTGGAAAATCCAACCCATCAAATTAAAGTCGTAAATTGAGCATTTTGTCATCAATTAAAATATAAAAATATCAAGATAAACTTTGTTAAATTTTCGCTCAAAATTATTTGATGAGTAGTTTGAGGAACTTTCATCAAGAAATAATTCAATTATAAACGAAGTAACTCTGTCTATAATTCGCAGAAAATATGAGAATACATTTTCCAGCAGCATAATTCGACGAAAAAATTTGCAACAAGAATTTTTTCAATGGTGTAAAATTCATTAGAAGTTGGTTGAAATTTCCTTCTTCTTTTTTTTCCCGACGAACTACATCAAAATTTTTCATAAAAAAGTGATTTTTTATAGTGTTAATAATAAAATCAGAGGTTGCCAAACTTTTAAAAAGATTTTGTAAGATGATGTATTTTACTGCTTCACCAAAAATCCCTTCTAAAAGATCTTACCATAATTCAAAAAGGTCCTTCTGGCTTTTCTCTGTCACAAAATAAAAATAAATAAATGAATAAATACATTTAGGAAAAAGTTCCATGACATATTATTATTTTGCCGCAAAATTAGAAATAAACAAGAAAATCTAAAAAAAATACTTTACAACAATAATTTTCCATCACAAAATAAAATATATGTAAATAAATTGAAGAACAATTTTATGATGAATATTATTGGTAGCCAAATAAACAAAAAAAAAAAAAACTTGCAACTGAATTTTTCATCATAAAACAAAGTCTAATTTGATTAATTAAAAAATATCAAGAAAATGAATAAGTAAAATAAAAAATTTTGAGACTGAATTTTCAGTCAGAAATATACATAAATAAAATATTTTCAATGATACATATAAAATAAGTTAAGGACATGTCCTTTATGTCTCATATTACGCTACATGTCTTGAACCCACGAAGTCGTACGATAGTATGTAGTCCTTAAGCATTGTTGAGGTTGTCTCAATAACACCACAAGGCCTTTGGATCAACATCCCCAATGAGAGCAATACATCGAAGTTCTTTTGTTGAGGTTGGATCGTTAGTTTGAATGTAAGCGAAAATTTAATTTTAATTAAATATCTTTTTCTTTGTACATCGCAAATAATTCTGAATCCCAAGAATACAAAATATTTAGCACACATATAATATTGTATTACCTTGTAAACAAATCCTCCCTCTCCAAGCTTATCTTCTTGTGAAAATTAAATTGGTTGTTGCCGCAGAAACACTTGCATAACTAAACATTGGCAAATCAAATTGTGTGTCGTTTGCTTCTCTTCCTCAAAATTGTTCCATCACCAGTTGCGGTTGTCTTAACCCTATAGTTAAATTCGAACGATAAAAGATCCTCCCCTGATTCCTTATTTTCTGTTCATTGAGGCCAAAAAGGAGTCAAGTTTAGTATCAAAGTCAATAGGAGAAGGCAGTCCAAATAGAGGTTATGGCTTCAACATTAATCATGGCTATTATAACCTTTCTGTTCGGTCCTCCTTGTGTACAGGCAGCCCAGAAAAAGCCTACGAGTTGTGGAAGTGGAACCAGCACTTTGATCATCACCTCCAACATCATTAGTTTCCCTGATCCAAGAATTGCATTAAATATTTTATTATTTAAGTCAGAAAGACAAAACAAAGAGAAAAAGAGAAGCCCTCAAAGGTATTATGTAAGAAAAATAATTTACCAATTACATCAACAACCTTAAGGAACTCGAAGTTTAGAATTGACAACTTTGAGGTACAAATGTTGAATTACTATGTTCACACAGCTGAAGGGCTTTCCTACAACAGCGCCTAGACGACCAATTGTTACGCCTTGTTGAAACTGGGGCGAATCCTTGTAATGTGCAGGGATTTGAATGGATTTCAGTGAAGACACCAAACGCTCCACAAAAGGCAAAAATTTCTATTTGATTCTTAGGCTGAACAAAAGTTGCACTCCAACTACTGTGGCTGTCCCTTTATTTTTATTTTCAAACTTTTTCTCTATTTGGAAATTAAACAAAGTCAACTTATACATGCATATTTTTGCAAAAAATATTCTTATTTTTATTTTAATTTCTTCCGACTATTATATCATTCTATTACCACATTAATTAAGTTTGAATTTAATTTTTATTTTTAAAACTATGAATATCTTTTCAACATATAGAAATGATCAAAACATAAAATGAAAATGAAAACATATCCAAACGGCCCTCTAAGTTTCCTGATGCATCCATCACAAGCATTGAGAACACATAATCATTCACAACAGAATAATAAATTTCATGTTCGTTTGTAACAAAAGTGAAGCCCAAGCAAGTAGCTTATTCCAGGAAGCGAGCCAAATACCTGGTTGACATATTCCACAGTAGGAAGAATTCAGTGGATTTATCTTGAGATACTTCTACTAAAAACATTTCCAGGGGAAGTTTTCTCAAGAATATGATAGTCGGCTTTCATTTATCCCTCAGGAATAATGAAGATCAGATTTCCAGTGTCAAGAAGTGCTGCTTCGGCAGTATTTGGTATTATAAAGTTGGCATCAAATTTGTAGACCAGAGAGTTTATCAGAATTAGGCTTGTAAATGGCTAGGATAGCACCCTACTAAGGCCCAAAATGTCAATATTCATACCATACCAATACCCATACTTCTTAAAGATAGTGTAATAGGCATGGGTAGGATCTATACCTATAAATTACCCATATGCTTATACCCAAAAATTACCTATTACTTTATATTTAAATTTAACCTATGAACCTAAAAATTGTTTATACCCAAATCAAATTTATATTAATGATAAACTTTTTATATATTACAAATATATGAATGAACAATATCAACTAAATAATTTTCTTCATTAAAAATTAAACTAAATTAATAAAATTAATAAAGTTAGTATATTGGGATAGCAATTTTTGTTTTTTTTATAATTGAAATAGCAATAGCAACAGTTGAACATTTTTCATTAATAAAATTAATAATATTAAAATTAATAGTAGAATAAATAATTTTTATAAAAACAGTTAATAAAATTAATTTTATTAATGAATAAAGTTTATTAATATAGAAATTAATTATTTTTATAAAATTAAATATAGAAAAAAGTTTTTGCTTTTAAATCATTTTTATTAACTTTTTTTAATTATATTAATTTAATTAATAAAAAGTTTAATTGTTAATTATATTAATAAAATTTAACTATTATATTAATAAAATAATTAATTTAATTAACAAAAAGTCTAAAATTAAATAATTTAAATTCAATTAAATTAATTAAATATAAAAAATTATATTTTTTATTATCGTATGTCAAGCAATATTTTTAGTATATATTGAGAAAATAAATATATACATTAAAAACAAAAGTTCAATAAATTAGATTTAATAGGTCTTGGATAGATAGAATATGATAGAATTAGGGTCTCATTCTTTTGAGTATTTTAAAATAGGGTAAGATTAGAGTCTCATTCTATTTAGTATTTTAAAATATAAGTACGGATAGAGTGATACCTTACTAGAATTATGAAAAAATCTCAGGTTCCATTCGGGGCAAAAGACACTCCGGAACGCCGATTATTATACTAAAAATGGGCGAACTTGGAACGGACGAACCATCGGATAAATCGTCCGGACGCTGCGACATTTCGATAAATTAATCGTTTGGTGTCGGAAGATGGCGGCGTTCCGGGCGGCTTTATCGGTGAAGAAACATGTTCAGGCTGGGAGGAAGGGGCACGGTGGCCGGAGGCTTGGGAATCCGATTGTGGTGATGGTTTCTTTGGGGTTGCCACTCCGGCAAAGGGAATTGGTTGGAGAAGAGTAGAAGAACACTCTTTCCAATCATTTTCTTCTCTCATTTCTTGAATCTTATTTATGGTTTTGTCGATTTATTTTAATATTTTTCGATTTTATTCCTTCAAAATTTAATTTGAGATGTGCTGATTAATTACGAAACTAATTCTGTTAACAATTAAATATTAATTTATTTTTTTAACAAATGATTTTGAAATGTCAAGATTACACTTAGTTGCTTTCACATACATTTTCCGTATTTCCAGATGATATGTATTTGACTGCAACCTGGCCGCTGTGTCTATTTATACATAAATTAAAGAATTCATTTCCTAGCCCCAGGAGTCTTAGGTTAGCTAGTAGACTGCTTGTATGTCTATATAAATGCATTCATGCGTCCCCGTTCACAAAATATCATTTCAAACCTTACTCTTAAATTTTCATTTCATTCTCAGATATTTTTAGATTCAGTGAGATTATATATTCATGGAGAATATTTTAGTACCAGTTGCTATTCATAATAGGAGGTTTATGGAAAATCATTTGATACATGTCCCATTCCCAGTTCCAAATCCAATTTCAACGAGTTTCATGCAAAGTTATCCATTGCAAGGAGTTTTTGTTGATCAAAATGTACAACCAAAATTGTTAGGATGGAAACGTCCTCTAGTTTCGGGATTTATTGCTAGAAATTGCAATGGGTCTTTTCGATCTTCAAGTGGTAGATGTGGGTACGGCATTATTGTCAGAGATTATTTTGGAAATTTTATTTTGGCGAAGGCGAACCACCTTCAAAAGGCTAATCTTTTAAAAGATAAAGTTGCATATGGGATCACTGTGGTAATAATAAAGATGCTAGCTATACGCAATGGTCTAAAACTTGCCAGAAGATTGGGACTGACTCATGTTGAAATTCAATCGGGTTCCAAATTTGCCATTTATATTGTGACTGGACACGCTAAATGCACAAAACAATGTTTTGGCATTATTTTGATATCTTGGCAGGAAAAAAAAATAAAAATTGACGGAATTGGGGTCCACATTCATGTATAGAGAAAGTAACAAGGTAGCTGACTTCTTATCTAAATTCCTAACAAGTGACGGATAAATGCTTTTTCTTCCATCAGAGTTGCCTCAACGACTATAAAAAATCATTATCGATGATGCTTTGAGCTTTCGTACACCAAGATTTTAAGTTTTATCAGTTGTGTATGAAAAGAAAAACTTAGATTAGTTTCTAGTTGTTGTAAGGGAATTAAAGCTTTGTAGGATGATATCAATATTGTGTAATCAAAATTTTCCGTACATTTGAAATAATGATATTTAGATTTTCTCTTTTGTGAAATTTTTCTTTAATTTTTATAAACTTTTGTTGGGGCACTACGTACTTTCCAGTACATACAGACCATGGACGGACCAACTTATTATTATTACTATATATATTATTTTTATTAATAATTTTTTAAAGAATCTAAATCTAAAAGAACAATTATTTAATATTAATTAAAGTAATTAATTTTTAATATTTATTTGTTAATATTTAAAAAATCAAACTTTTCTTGTTGGGTCTTAGATAAAGAATTAATTATTTAGATCTATAGAATTAAATTAAATCTATTTTAACTAAAGATACAACGAAAATTAATTGATTAAATTTTTACCTTTTTAATTTTGTAAAACTCAAAAGAATTAGTTACATATTTACGATTAAGTAATCAGGTTGTTGAAGAAAAAAAAAGTAATCAAGTTGTTGGTCTAGTAATATATATGTGTGAGAATGAACTTTTAGTGTGTGTGTGCATAAATAAAAAAGAATAAAATGTGAAGACAATTAAATTAAGCCCATTAGACAACTTCCATTTTATTTATTTGAGAAAACGTGATCGAGGTTTAGCTGAAGAGAAGACTTGCAAAATAACCAAAATATCTTTTTTTAACCTCAACAAAATTAAGATAAAGAGATAAAGATAAGAAAATATTAATAGAAAAATAAATTTTTCTGTATCTTTCAAGAGCTAAAAAAAAATGCTATAAATATAATAAAAAATAGTCTCAGAAAGCCTCTGAAACCTTGCAAAACAACCAAAATATCTTTTTATTTTTTATTTTTCCTTTTACTCCAGAATAAGGTAAGTGAATATTTAAAAAAATTAAAATTTTCTTTGTCTATGATAGCTACAACTAAAAAAACTGAATTTTTGACAATTCATTTTTATTTCTAGAAAGAAAAAAAAAAAACTCATTTCTTGGTGTCAAAATAGGGTATGTGGTAGAAAAATAGAATATCTATTTCTTAGAAATAAAATAGAAAATAAAACTTTAATGTGTTTTTTTAGTTACTTATATGGAGAAAGATACTACTAAAAGTTTTGTTGATTATTGATAAACTTTATAATATAAAAAAGCATTATGCTCAACTTTGATGAAAATATGCATTCAAATCGTGAATTACAAAATTTATGGTTGAATTTTTATATTCTAAATTTTTACCCCCATATTTTTATTTTTGGATCCGTCCTTGCACACAGATATTGTTGTTTGTATACGGTTGTTTGAGGAGGAAGCATTTCTTCCATATTTTGTCAATGCATCACATAGATTTGTTTGCGTTTTTGGACTATTCGCACATTGCATAAATGATTGTGATTATTGAGATAATGAAAGTTTGAAGAATTCTTAGGGCCTGTTCTCTTGTGTTTTGACCATTTTCTAGAAAAAAAATTGAGGGAATAGATTTTTGGGAGAAAATATGAAAAATGTGTCAAACATTTCTTTTTGTTTTGGAAAAAATATAGAAAATGATTTAAAAATGAGTTATTTGATATTTTGTGGGGAGACAAACTTTATTGTTGATGTCAAATTAATTGCTTTTTTATTGGATTTTTAGGGTAAAAGTGAATTTTTTATTTAATATTTTTATATATATATATGTATATTTATAGTTGGATAATGTGTGTGTATATATATGTAATAATTGATATATTGTTGTAATAAAATAATGTGTAATTAATTCAATTGGTGCTTTATTTTAAAATTTATATTTTTATGAATTTATTAATAAATATTAATTGTTTATGAATTTATAATTATATCTTAATTATAAAAAATCGGCTAATATCATTATATAAAAAAAATTAATTATTATACATTAATTATAAACTAATTATTATTTATTCTTAAAGTATAATTATTTAACTATTTATTATTTACAATTTATGTATAAAAAAAATTAGTCATTTATTTAACGATTCATCAAATTAAAAAATAAATAATTTTATATTATATGAAACTAAATCATCTTAAATTATTTATTAAATAAATAAGCGTAATATTTAATTATACATGAAGTATATAATTAATTTAAATAATTAATATAATAAACATAATTAATATATACATAACAAGTTATTTAAATAATTAAATAAATTAATTTACTTTAACTCATTATTTAATAAATAAATTACTTAGTAACAATCAAAAAGATTTTTACTTAATTTTAATTAATTTTTTTGATAATTATTTTAATTGTATTAATATTAATTTATTAAATTTAATAGATTATTAAATAAATATCACACTATAATTAATTTTTTATAATAATTTTAAATAAATGTGCATATTAATATCTAATGAAGATTAATTTTTTGAACAAGATTAATTTATTTATTATAGTAAATTAAAATATTTTAAATTATTTATAAATGAATAAATACAATATTTAATTAATAAATTAAATATTAAATATAACTAATACATTATTTAAGTAATAAGTAATTTAATTAATTTAATATGTTATTTAGTAAATAAATTATTTATTAAATTTAATTAATTTTCTCAATGATTATTTTAATTAATTTTATAAACATAAGTTTTAGAATTTTTTAAGTGGTAAAATTTTAATATTTTTATATATGTAATTATATATATGTGTGTGAAATAAGAGAGTGATAAATAAATGAGTGATGTGAAAGATGGAGTGAAAAAATAAAGGAGTAGCCGAGTAGGTGTGCTTTTTATGGTATAGGATTTTTTTGGGTGAATTATGAGGGGGGTTTTGGGTAAAAAATTATAGGCTATGTTTGGTTACATTTTGGGAAAACAAATGTTTTCCCAAAATGTAGCCAAACATACAAAAAAATTTCTCCAAGATGCCAAATTAAATTTCTCAAAATACCCTCTTCTATCTTTCATTATATTCAAAATTTTCCCATTTTCCAATATATATACATATTATATATATCATACATATTTTATTATTATTATTCTAACAATAAAAAAATCACTCAATTCCATTTTCACCCCAAAAATCCAACAAAAAGGCATTGATTTGACTGCTGCAATAGAATTTGTCTTCTCCCAAAATATAAACAAACATACCAAATTTTTCTAAAATAATTTTCTTACTATTCCCAAAACATAAACAAGCATCATCACATTCTCCAACATAAATTTCACATTTCTCAACCTCACTTCCAAAACTCATTCTCCCAAAACACACAATCCATATCCAAACAATACCATAGTATTTTTTGGAGAAATATTGGGGAATGTACCTCCATTTTGCAAATTTTTTTGGGATTAAAAAAAAATTCCCTAAAACATAGAAGAACAAACCCTTAGAAACAATCCATGCTAGTTTTCTTTTGGGGGGGGGGGGGGGGGGGGTTTGTAATTAACAAAAATGAAGCTCCAGCATTTTGATTTATTAATTTATTAACTTCAAGGTAAAATAAGATTCAATTTTTTCAACTTATTAAGCAACATACTAAATTAAGTATTTTAAGACCTTAATAATTTATAATTAGTATAAAAACTATAGATTTACCTAATACTCCAAGACTAGTAAGCATCTCTTAACTCAAAAAGATGATTTAAGGCGCTACCTCTTGCGTGAGGGAAGGGATCTTTGTCCTCGAAGGAAGGAGCCCATTATCCAAGCCAACTTTTGTATTTTTTATTTTTTATTTTTATAGAAAGCCAAGCCAACTTAACTATTTGTCATTGCTATGGAGTTTTTATTTATTTATTTTTTTCTTGCTTGATTGTCTGAAAGCCAAATTACAAGCATCATTTGGGGGGGGGGGGGGGGGGGGGGGGGAATGAGAGAGAATCAAAACATTTTATAAGATGTTTAAGAGTTTATAAGTTGATAAAAAAATGTTTTGTAATTTTTTTTTTAAAAAAGAGCTTATAAGATCCTAAAATAAGATATTATGAGCTTATAGGCTCTTTTAAAAAAGGTGAGGAGACCCCAACTTATTTTTAAGATCTTAACAAACTCCTTTGTTTTTAACCATTTTAATTACAAAATTGTCATTATTAACATCTTATAAGCTCCAAAATCTTATTTTATCCAAACGCTTTCAACAACTTATTTTAAAAATAAGATCTAACATCTTACAAGCTCAAAAAACATCTTATAAGATGTAGGAGCTTATAAGATGTTTAAAATAAGTTTAGCCAAACACCCTCTTGGTCAAGTGCTATTTCTGGACAAGGTAGTTCATGAGTTTGAATCATATTTTTTTTCTTATCTATACTATTATAAAAAAGAAGGCATTTTTGTGCCTAAAATGGAAGTTATGATACCAAATTTTAATATACCAAATTTGCCCTTTTACTTATTCAATATTCAATAGATATTTATATATACAAATAACCACCATTTATTCAAAAACTTCCACTATTTACTTATTTTAATTGTTTTTAAATTTTTTCTTTTAATTTGGCAATGAATTATAAAAGTTTTACTTTAAGTGTGTGCTATCTTCATAATTATACAAATTATAAGTATGTTTTTGTGATGCATGTTAATTTTTAATATAATAAATGTGAAAATATATATAAATAATATGATTATTTAAAAATATTTTATGTGCGCAGAAACTGCGTGCAAATGACTGATAGTTTTTTTTAAATGAAAATCTATTTGGATCATACAATGCACCTTGAAGGATCCAAATTGCTGCAAAGCATAATATCTTTCTTTTTTTTTTCCCTAATATCATACATACCAAATAAATTAAGCAAATAAAATAGAGGTTTGGCAGGAGGAACCCAGTCCAGATAGGTGAAATTTTGTGAAAGGTAGAAAATTAATGCAAGAAATACGCAGTGTTCCATCAAAACAGACAAATCCTTACCAAAAGAGTTACCGAGGTTACGTAAATCTTATGGCCAAAGCGCCACAAAAAACCAGAATACTAAGTAATAAAACTGCAAGCCAGAAGTACTCCTAATGAACTATGAAGCATAGACATAGTGATAACCAATACGTACACACTAATGCCATGATTTCAAAGGATTAAATTTGAGTTAGAACGACAGCCCAAATTGTAGACAAGATTTTACTTCTCTGATATAAACACAGAAAAGAAAAACATTATACGTAAAACATTTGAGTTATTGAGAAGTCTAGGAAACATATTCACAAATTCCAATCTTGAAGACAAGATGAATTATGGAATGACCAGGAACAAGAGCAAACTGGGATCGCAGGTATCTATGGTGTGAGTTTGGGCAACAGATCCTCCAGTAGATCTTCTAACCTTGACTCAATGGATGGCTGCTCCCATGTATCTTCTAATAGATCTTCCAATCTTGATTCTTCAGATGGATCTATGCTGCTAATTTCCTCCAGCATCTTCACTACTTCAGGCATTTTAGGTCTGTGATCCGGGTAAATGGCAACACAATCCAGTGCCGTTTGCAACAACTGCTCCATTGTGTCTTCCACATTTTGGTGCCTCAGAAGCTCTGCATCTAAAACTTTGGCAATCCATTCATCATCCACTTGGACAAAAGATTGAATCCACTTAACTAGTGGGGTGATCTCGCCATCATCCGTGGTGATCTGAGATGGCTTTCCAGAGACAAGTTCAAGTAGCACAACTCCAAAGCTGTAGACATCAGAAGCTTGGGACACTTTCCTGGTGCTTGTGGCTTCAGGGGCACAATAGCCTGGAGTTCGAGTAATAGCATTTGTCAATTTCGCCAATCCAGCATCCGAAACAATGCCATATTTTTGTCCATCAAGGAAAACGTTCGAGGATTTTATATTTCCATGCTCAAGCTTCCCACCATCTTGTCTGTGGATGTGGGCTATACCCCTTGCTGCACCAACTGCAATTTTCAGTCGGGTCTCCCAGTTTAAAGGTGTCCAATCAGTAACTGATTTCCCTGCAAAGTGTTGGAGAAAATCCATCTAATTATAATCAATACTTGGTCTCAAGAATAATGTGCTAGGAGAGCAAAACAAGTTCGACTACTTATAATGTGAGCTGAAATATAATCCAGTTCCATGTGTTGAAACGTATGCTGCCAGAAAAAAAAAACTGTTTCTCTAATGGCTTTCTACGTCAGCTGTTACTAAGAATAATAAAAGGTAATCTGCCGATGGCCTAGAGTGAATAATAAAAGGTAATCTGCTGATGGCCTAGGATTGAAAAGTAATAGCTACAAATTCAGTAAAAATTGCAAGTGAATTTCAATAACAAAAACATTGAGACAAGATGCCCACAATACTTCATCGACATAAGATGCTGTTTTAACTAGCCCATACTCCAATACTTCATCTACACGCTGCCTACAAAGAGAAGTGCCTAAGCTGGGTTGGATCTAATAAATTCACCTGGGATTTGCATTAAAAACTAAAGGGAGCTTATGAAATTTCATCCAAATGCATTCAAAAGGGCTCATAACTTTCAAAAATCATGGATTATAGATTAGCTAACTTCAAGTATCAAGTTTATAGCAAGAAAGGAAAGAGGAAAGGTCACATAAGCAATCCCAGGTCACTGGAAGTCTGGAAAGTTTTGCTGGTGAAATTATCCTTCACAAGAAAAACAAGGCAAATGATTTGCATCGTGTTTTTAGTTCTATGTACCATGTAGCAGACCAGATACACTGTCCTGATTGTAATAATCATACACCAGGAGCTTTTCATCTCTTGAATAGAAGTATGCCCTTAATTCAGCAATGTTTTGGTGCCTCATTCTTCCAATAATCTCCATGTGCTGCCGAAAGTCCCCAGATGTAACATTTACATCCTTCAATCTCTTCACCCGGATTGTGTTTCCATTTTCTAACATTGCTTTGTAAGAAGCCCCAAAGATTCCTTTCCCGAGCACCTCAGCAGAAGCCCTTAACAAATCCTCAAGGTCAAATGTGGGATTAGCATCCCCAACAAATAGAAGTTTTGTTCCCAAGGAAATACGACTTCCTGGGCTCATCCTAATAATATCCTCTAACATCTTCACTACTTCAAACATTTTAGGTCTCTTCTTTATTGATTTTGCTACACATTTTACTCCTATTTGCAACATTTTAATCATATCTTCCCTTATGGTAGGATACTTCAATAGATCTGGATCAAATACCTTAGCGGCCCTCTCATTGCTTTTTACAGAACCAACCAACTTGACTAGGTCAACAGGCTCAGGACTGCCATGGACATGTGCACTGGACTTTCTGGTGAGAAGCTCGAGTAGCACAGTCCCAAAGCCATAGACATCTGATGCTTGGGACACATTCTGAGTATTCTTGACTTCTGGAGCATAGCACCGTGCAGTTGGCATGAATGTTGTTTCAATCATGTCCGCCAAGCCAAGATCTGATACACAGCCATACTGTTGCGGATCTAGTAAAATGTTTGAGGATTTTATGTTTCCATGGACAAGCTTCCCCCTGTTTCTTGCGTGTATTTCAGCAATACCCCTTGCTGCTCCAATTGCAATTTTTAGTCTGGTTTCCCAGTCTACATGAGCCTGAATTTCACCAGTTCGTCCTGGAAACATGAGAAGATAATAAGATCATTCATGTTTCATATTTCATCAACTAGCCTGTGGCCAATATGTCGACTGACGCAAGAAAATAATAAAGAACAAGGAATATCCATTAGAATTGCAGAGTTCAACATACCATGTAACAATGCATAGACGCTCCCCTTACTGTAGTAATCATACAGCAAGAGCCTTTCATCTTCGGAAGAATAGTAAGCTCTCAATGCAACCACATTCTCATGCCTGACATCAATGATATCCATGTGGCGCTTGAAATCCGGCTCAGAAATACTCACAGACTTCAATTTCTTCACCACAATTTTGACCCCATTATCCATTGCAGCCGTACACACACTCCCGAAGGTTCCCCTCCCAAGTAACTCAGCAGAAGCTCGGTACACATCATCAATGCCAAAAGCAGGACTAAAATCTGAAATTAGAACCAGCTTTGGAGGCACTCTATGTGACCTTGATGAAATTCCAAGACTTGAAAAGTCAAAGGCCAGATCATGAAGGGGAGAACCGAAATTGAAGCTGGAACTTGATGCTTCAGAGAGGACGCTGGGGCTCCTGGAGGGAGCGTGAAAAAGTTCCCACAGCTGCTGTTTTCGCAAAGCAGCCGCAACCAGCCTCTCCCAGTTATCATAGATAGCAGACATCTTCTTCTAAGCTTCTGCCTGAAAATGCTAATAGTTCTTTATTTGATCAAAGGCGCTTGGTTAAAGTCAACACTTCTGCCATAACACGGAATTGCAAAATTGTGCGCCATTATAGTAAACAAAGCTGGTTGACATTGACTTGATAGAAGATTCGCTGTCTTTTCTTTAAATTAACGTTTATAGAAATAATTTTCCTTAAAAATCTGTTTACAGCAACACCAGAAAATAACAAGCTGCCTTTAAGAACATTACAATGCAATATGGAAATCTATTTTGGTAAAATTAGAGAAAACTGAAAATTTACTCTTTGAATCAAAGCAGGGAAAATGTAAAATAAAAAATAAATAAATAATTAAAAAAAATTCTTACCCAATTGTTTCTAAAAGCAAGCTGAAAGACCCGCTGGAAAGCGAGAAAAGCTTTGAGAGTGCCGAAAAGAGATGGCTTTTCTGTTGAATCCATATTCTTAAGAGCTATCTTCGAATCCAGAAACTGGTACATTCTGAAATGTCGAAGTCGCAATCAGTTACGCCAACACTAAAACTGCCCGCCGCCGCCGCCGCCCGCCGTAGAGTGTGGTTGGGATGGAGTTCATTCCTTAATGTCAGTTTCTGTTTCTCGGATTAATTTTGGCTAGTAAAGCATAACTAATATTTTATATCTTCATTTAATTCTTCTGCATTTTACTATAATATATTATAGTAAAAATAGAATTTTACAATTAATTTATCTTGTTTTTGTCAATGTCATTGTATTCAATAAAAATTAATTTTCAATTGTTGTTTTATTATAGATATAAACTGACATGGCTCAACGTTTGCTCTGTATCAAGGATGTAACTTCAAAATGACCTAGTTGGAATGTTAAAGTCTTAGTTGAGAACAAAACTTCTCCAAGACAAGCTCTTAATAGCCCAAAACGATATCAACGCATTATTTTTGTTGATGAACTGGTAAGCATTATTACATACTTAACCTAAGTATTTATAGAATAGAATTACTTAATTTTTTCTTTCTAATATTTTCTATGTTCTCAATTACTTCATATGATTTTGTTCATCTAATTATAACTTTAAAAAAAAAAAATCGTCTATTGAAAAATAATAATAATAAATTAATTTATCTGACTATTTAGGATTAACATACACTAAAATCTTAAAATTAAAAATTGTCATAAGAATATTTGCATTCTCAATCTAGTTAATCACCTTACCGTAAGATAAAAATTAACTTTTAATATATATTAAAAAAAATTATATAAAAGACAAAAAATACTTCAGTAAAAAAAGCTACAAGATCTTGTACCATTTTATTGAAAAAATTTAATATAAAAGACAAAAAATACTTCAGTAAAAAAAGCTACAAGATCTAGTACCATTTTATTCAACTATTTTTTTTATCTATCTTTCACGATAAAGTATTAGCATTTCTTAAATTAAAACTATTAGATTCTCTTCATAGCATTTGCTCTTACTATTTTACTCTAAAGTTTTTATTAGAAACCTTTTTGAAAGCTAAGAAAATAGATAACTCTTTAACATTTAAAATTATTATAAGTAAGTTACTTTTGTTATTATAATCCTTCTAATCTCTACTATTCCTTAAAAAAATTAACAATTGTTTACTAATAATCAACTTTTTATCAATTATTTTTTGAAATAAAAAAAATCATGTCTAATTTAATATTTTTAAAAGACAAAAATCTGGTTAAAAAACAACCTCCTTTTTTTTCAAAATAAAAATAAAAATAGAATAACGACACTATTGCTAATAGGCATACAGTGTTATGTCGATATCCACATGTTTGTGTATCTATTACTCTTTTTCCTTTATTACTTCAAATAGATAGTATATACAAATATATACTAAAATATCTTTCTTTTATTTCCTTTATACATATTATAGGGAAGTAGAATTTTCGCAACAATATTTGATTTGCATATCAATCAATATGACAAGACTGTATCAAATGGATACATATATTGTATCAAATGCTCGAGTAGCTCTAGCAAATTCGGATTATGACTGTTATGGCAATAAATATCAGTGGATATTATCTCATAGGACTGTCATCACCAAAGAGTTTGAACATTTTATTTCACCATCGGTTATTGTTCTAGATTTTGCAACATTCTCAACTTTGGTTCCAACTTATCAAAAAAAGACAGTTGGTAATTGAATTTACTCATATACTTCATATTAGAAAATTAAGATTATTTCATGCAATAAACTAACTAATAAATTTATTATTATTTCAAACATATTAGCAATCATCATAAAAAAAGTTCAAGCAACGCACAGTGGGAGCATCATCTAAGCCATATGTCATCCATGAATTCGCAATGATGGATCACGAGTAAGATGATTAACTAAATATTACTTTTTCTTAAATTCATCTATTGTTGAAGTCATTTTCAATATGTATATTTATATATTTATATTTCTAATATTGAATTATCATAGAAAAAGAACAATCATTCTGTCTCTATGGAACAATATTGCAACATCGGAAGGACATATAATAATATCATTTTCGGAAACTATGCCAATTATCTCAGCTACAAAGTTGAATATTTCTCACTACTATGGTATGTAAAGTTCCTTTAAATGCTTTTTACATATTTATGTAAAGTTCCTTTAAATGCTTTATACATATTTCCTTATACTAAAATTACTTTTAATGTTTAATACTAATCAAAATTAAAAAAATTACTTTTAATGTTTAATACTGACCAACATTAATTTTGACTCTCTCTCTCTCTCTCTCTCTCTCTCTCTCTAGGATCAACTTCTTCAACTACTATCATTGTTGATCCTCCAGTTCCAGAAACACAAAAATTAAAGACATGGTAAAATTATTGTTGATACAGTAAAAAGCTTTCTTTGCTACATACTAGAATATTTCTGATGTTATATTCTACTAACCGAAAATAATATAAACAGGATGACTAATAATCAAAAGATTATGCTGAAGCTTTACTTAAAGTTGACAATATGATCAAAAGGCAGCAATCAACAATGCAAATAGCAACAAAGTTTGACACAATTGCAAAACTAGCAAGATCAGAAAATGTACACTATAAACTATCTTTAATCTTCTAAATAATTGAATATGTGGATACAAATAAATAGGTGCATGCCATATTTGCATATATATGTTAATTCTTAATAAATTCATAGTAATATGTATGATAAATATTTATGCTTTTCAGGAGGACAAGTTCACAATGAAAGTCAAAGCTCGAGTTACAAATGCAACTCAACGGTTTTATTACATGGCATGTGAGAAATGTCATTCTTCTTATGATGCTAAGTATAATTGGCCACTCGATTGTCACAAATGAAATCAAAGAACACTAGCAAAGCCAAGGTAAGTTATTACTATCAACTATAAAATCTATAGAAAAAAAATATGTTTGCGTATAATATTCGAAAATCTAATGTGAATAATCATACAGGGAAATGGTCTTTCTAAGCATTTTTGATGACATTGGATCATTAGATGTAACTATACTCAGAGAAGATGCTACTAAGATTACACAAATCAATGCTTGATGGCTATGGAAATTCACAAGGCGGTAAGCAACTAATAGTTAAAAAAAAAAAAAAAAAAAGGAATTGAATGATAATAAAAATTTATTACAAATCATATAGACATATATGTACATGCGGGGCGACATGCCAGCAGTTGAACAAGTAACATTTAATGTGAAGCTAAAGAAGTATTACAAAAGAAGGCATGATAGTGTCCATCCTCAATATACTATTTTGAGCTTAACTGAAGAGAAAGAAAAAGATATGAGTGCACTCATCATTCCCACAATTGGATTATCTTATGACATTAATAAAAGCAACTCCTCTGTGAAGCCAACAACAATGAAAATATTGTTTCCAACGGGTATGTTAATTTTATATCAAGTAATCACTTACATAAATCTACATTATATTGCCATGTTATAATGTTTCTTAATGGATAAATATTTAGATGATGCAAACGCAAATGAATTTGCAGTGCAAAAGAAAGCAACAAAATCAGGTTAATTTGTAAAATTGTATATTCAAAATTTTTATAGCAGATAGTGAATACAACTTTTTAATATCAATAATAACTTGATAACAACAGGAGAATCTTCTAAAGCCCAAGAAGCAATTGCTAAGGCCTCCACCAAATCATCACAGTATGAAAAATAGAGTTCTAGAAGGAGAAGGGGAAACGAGCAAATTATCTTGTTATAGCTCTTTTTGTTGAAGTTCATATTTTGCGAAATGCTGGTATATTTTATTTTATTTTACTTCCCGTTGGAATGTTTTTGGTTGAAATAAATTTTGCTGAAATTGCTGTGGATTTTTGTTGGTGTAATTTGCATGAAATTTGGATCCTGATTGTTCACTAAGCTTGGAATTAACTATGCTTGTTATTGAAACAGTTGTGGAGCTTTTTACTTGTTGCTACTGCAACAAATGTGATACATTCTCCTGTTTTTCCATTTGATAGTACAACAGGAGCTGATGAGAAATTTGTTTTTCAAGCAGCTGTTCAGGTATTTGTTAGTGCATTTTGGTAGTTTTAGTCTTCATTGGTGACCATTCTTGCAAAAATAAACCAGGTAATATAACATGTGAAATTGTTGATTGCCAACCTTCACCGGAGTCAACCCACCAAATGTTGCAGCGCACTGCAGATAGAATTTTTAAAAGAAAACTAATACTAGATTCATGAATTGATTTCCTATAAACAAAAGCATCCCCTTGAAAATCCCCTTTCTCGGACGAGTAATTAATGGTGAATTCAGGATTTTATATATGGTGTAATGAAAATCTTTTCTTTTCTTGCACAGCTACAAGATGAAAACCTTGTTCATTGATTTAACATACATTAACATGGCCTTGATATATAGCTGGCAGTATATATTTTATTTATATATTGAAATTATAAAGGCATGTTTGGTTATGTCTTTTGTGTGATTTTATTATGTATTTTGAGAGAATGAATTATCGGAGAATGTGAATTTATGTTTTGGTATGCTTGTTTATATTTTGGGGAAGACATTTTTTTTATTTTAACAGTCAAATTAATGCTTTTCTGTTGGGTTTTTGAGGAGGAAATGAAATTAAGTAATATCTTTTATTGTTAGAATAATAATAAAATATATATGATGTATATATATAATATGTATGTATATATTGAAAAATAGAAATTTTTGAGAAAAAATGAGAGTATATTTAGTTATGTTTTCTCAAAACAATTTTGTTCTAATAAGATGATCAAAATGGCAAGTTGAAAAATGACAAGGAAAAAATACATTGTGTATCTCACAACATGAACTTTCTTATTTTAATTTATTTCGTCCTCTGTACTTTAAATTAGAAAAAAAAAATCTAGAAAACAAAGTACTATCATTTACAAAATAGTTGATAAAATCTTTATAGTGCATTTTATATATTTATTATTCTTTAATTTCTACCCTATGTAAAGTTAGTAAGATAAATTTTATAATTTTTTTATGAAATAATTTGATAGGACTATACACTCAAAAGCAAATTCTGCATAAAAAATTATTGTAGTATAATTTTTTTGCATGTTTAAAATTTAGAAAAAATACCATAAATATAAAAAAATTATTTATTTAATAAAACAGGCACTGCACCGCGCCTTGTGCGGTGCGCTTGTTTCTCAATAATTATATTTTAAATTATACTTATATCCTAAGTAAATAATTGTCTTCTCAATAATTTAAAATTTTGAATAATATTTAACTAATATATTTTACAAGGATAAAAAAGAAAAACAACTTAGCAAATATGATTTTATATATATATATATATATATATTATAATTCATTTTAAAAACTTACAACTTACTCATTTCTTATTATACAAAGGATAACACACTTAATTTTATATATAGTATTAAATAATTATTTTCTTGGTGCAGAAGTGTAAAATTTAATAAACGAATAAATTTGCATTGGTCCACATGTAAGTATCAAACTTATCTTTCTAAGATAATCTCTTTTAAATATATAAAATATTTTTGGATAAAAATCATGTATCCAAAATAAAAATATGACTAATATTTAAATTTGAATTTAAATATATTATAGATATGAGAGATACTTCCCACAATTTATAGAATCTCTCAATTTTATTTTTATATTGTCAAAATTTTTAACTAAAAAGTTTTAGTTTTAAACTGTTAATACAATGATAAAAAAACTTATACTCAAATAGTAAATTTCTTCTAGGGTACATAAATATATTGTTGGTATGGTTACAATTTCCAAAATTTGAATAAATAAATACTTGAAATAGTCAATGACATCAATCTTTATATTTTTTTGTTACCACATTTAACTGCATATCTTTTTATATTTATGCCATGCACATTTATTTATACATTTTCTTTTAATAAAATTTTCCAAATTAATATTTTATATACATAATATTTGACAATAATGGGGTTACATCAATAAAGTTTTATCAAATCTAAGAACCATATTAAATACTTTTATAGTTTATGTTTGATGATATTGCGGTAGGTGTTATATATTAAGTAAAGTATTAAAAATTAAAATAAATAAATCTTACTATAGAAAAATAATTAACATTTTAAATTCTCAAGCATTAAAAAAGTTGTTACTATGATCTCCATATAATTAACGAGATCGTATTAAAGATTTTTTATATTTAGAAAAATAGTTTGTTTATATATCATATCAAAATGTATAACTCTATGTATAATTAAAAGTATATTAAATAAAAATATTTTTCTCCATCCATTATAAGCTTTTATTATTTTTTTAAATAATAATTTTACAAATCTCTATGTATAATTTATAAATTTAAAGTTAGAGACTCTTCATACTCCACAATTTAGTCAACCTATATAAATTATTTTCAAAATTTAATTATTTTCAACTGAAATAACCATTTCACATTATCAGATAATAAGTTTTCTTTTCTTGAAATACTAAAAAGACATTTTTTGTTATTTAATTACTTGAAGTAAAATAAATATGATTAAAATATAAAAAAATTGAATAATTAAATTTATTTTTAGTGCATCAGGCACATAGTCGGATATTTTGTGTATTTGAAGAGACATCTCAAATTCTCAATGTTGAGAGAGACAAACAATTATAAATTATTTCAAAACTCTATTGATTAACAAATAATTCGCGATTCATTTAACTTCTTTGTTATCTATTTAAGTTTTTCACTATTCATCCATCGAGACATCAAAGAATCAACTCTAAGAGAATTAACGAGAAAATGAATCAAGGATAAGGGAAATATATTTGTATTGTAAATTTCCAAAAAGAAAATTGTTGTCGTATTCCTAATTTTATTTAATAGAATTTATTTCAGCATATTTAATTTTTAATTTTAATATTTATTTTATTTTTGTAAAAATTTTATGAGTACTCATGATTCAAAGACGTAATAAATTAATAAATAAATGAAAATTCAATTGTTTCATTAAATAAGAAAATACAATTTTGTGGTAAATATGATGAAAAATACAAAATAAAAAAATAGTAGATAGACGAAACTTGAATAAAAAGGCTGTAATATTTCACATAAAACAATACATAGAAATATCACATATATTTATATTTCCGTTTTTTTAATATTCATAAGTAAAATCATAACTTTTTTTTTTCAATTTTTATAATCAACATTTTGGCAAATCAAAATTAATCATATCAAAAATAGTATGATTCATAAATTCTCTATATTATTCATCATTTTTTAATCTTTTTGGGCATTATATTTTATTATTTGATTGAATTTTCTTAAATTATCTTCTTCTTCTTCCTCTTCTTCTTCTTAGGGGATTATGGCAAAATAGAAGCATTTTTATATTTTTACATTGTACCTTTATAGATCTGAATATGTTGTGACAAATATAACTTTTTATTATTTTTGGTATTATATATTGTGATTTCATAAAAAAATTAATCAATTTTTTACCATGTATCTTATTCAAAATATATTGTGAGTTAAATTTATATTAGATGAATTCAAAATAATGTATATGAATTATATTTTCAATTATAACTAGTTTAATCCGTGCACAACACTAGACACAATGCACAAGGTAGCCAGTATTTTATATTTTATTTTATTTTATTTTTTATTGAATTTAAAATCTTATAAAGTTAGTTTGCTGATGTATTAAGTTTGAAAAAGATTTGCTCAAACAGAATATAAGTCAAACTCAGATAATTTAATCCTTTAGACATTATTAGTTATTTTTTAACTATTTGAGTCGAGCTTCAATCAAATTTAAATATCATCGATGGAAAGCAATTGTCAAATTTCTATCAGTGCTGATCCAAATTTTAGGTACATAAATCTGCGTCTAAAAAAAATATGTTATGAATATCATCACTATAGCTTCGCATGATACATACTAAAAGTGGTATGGCAAAGGTGGTAATATTAGAATCCTAAAATAATATGTATCTACGAATTTAGGAATATAAATTTGACGAACTTACCACTTCTTCCTATACATCAATTTCGAGGTTTTACATTCTACGCACTTATTCAAGAAAGCCCTTTGCTTTTTATTAAAAGGCCACTAAGGCACTATAACACAGTTTAGATCTACTATTTCAATTTATATTTCATCTTCCGTCTTCATTTCGGCTCATGAATATATGACATGTGTATTAAATATTCTTATAAAAATTATTAATTGAAAATTAGATAGTACTGTATTTATGTTAATGCACTTTCCAATAATATGTAAACAAGATATTTCTAGTTCTTTATAGAGAAAATATATAATAGATATTTGTAATCAATCATTTATCACTTAGAGGAGGAATAATAGGATTTTATTGCTACAAGTATGGATTATTGAAAATAATAAGACATGAATTTGGATATTTTCCTTCAACTAATCGTGTCAAATAAATAATATTGTGGAGTTGAAGGGAATTCTCCGAAGATAAAATGGATTATGAAAGTGTATGGCTTGTACTATTGATTGGTCTGTGTAGATATATGGCATGTATACTTCTTTAAAGATACATATTGAAAGATGTATCTATTCTGAACAATTTCATTTAATGTCTTGCAGCTGCAAAACAAAATAAATTTCTAATACAGATTACAAAGAAAAGAATTCAAAAGGCTGGAGATATCATATTCCTAATGTCAGATACTTCCATTTTCCGTACACAATGAACTCCCTGCATATAAATAACATGAGTGATCAATGCTACAACCCAGTTGGGAGTTGAGAGAAGAAATTAACCATCCAAACATTATAAACAAAATTAAAATGCAACTCTCGGAGGAGTGTCAACGGGCGGGCCGGGATCCTGCAAGGTGAAAATTCCCCCATCCCCGAGGTGAATAACCATTCCCGCTTTTTCATGGGGAGAAGGGAATCCACGGATACCCATGGGATTGATTTAATATTTTATTAAATTCATAAAAAAAAATTAAAAATAAACAAAAAAAGTACTAAATTTTTTCAATAATATAAATTACTTTCAAAGTTAAAAGATTGTCAAACATAAGTATACAACACATGATATTTAATTGTATTTTATAATAAAATATTAAAAAATAAATAATACATAAACATAAATTTCAAAAAAAGCATAACAATTTGTCAATTGCTCCAAAGAGGTGCTGTAGACAGTGGGAGAACGGAATGCAAAGGATGAAATGAAATAAATAAAAATAGGATTTGATATATATAAAGAAATAATAATAATTTAATTATTTAAATGGGTAACAGATACCCACGGGGATAGGGACTATGATCCCCACCCCCACCTCGTTTAGCATTTCGGGAACTAAATTATCCCCATTCCTGTTTCCACAGGGAGAAAATTCTCCCTAAATCTGCCCCGCTGCGAGGAATTCCCCACAAATACCCGTGGAAATGGGTAATTTTGTCATCTCTCTCAGTAACATCTTATATCTAAAAACAAGACAGCCTAGTCCAAGAAACTAGTCTAGTACCCGGAACAAATTAAACAAAATTAATGAAACCAAATCAACTGTATATAAAACCACATTTCACACTCATAGTAGACAGAAAGACATAGGATTTCTCAAATGCACACACACACACACACACACACACACACACATATATATAACTCAACTTAGCATTGAACATGTCGGTAAACGAAGATGCCGCTGCTCTGGCTAAAATATCGGAGAGCAATTCATTTGGGAGGGTTTCAATACCTTAAACATGCGTTTGACTGATGAAGATAGAAGAGGGTATCAGGAAATTAAAGGGGACGATAAGGACGATTGTGGATTCAGTATGGTTCAATTCTGCCGCCATGATTTGTTTGTCTTGATTCACAACTTTTTTTTATGTTTATTTCTACAAAAGAAAATCAACTTAGAGGGTGTTTTAGTGAGCTTATAGGCTCCTCAAAAGACTTTATAAGATGTTTAACAGCTTAAAAGATGTTTAAAAGCATTATGCTAATTTTTTAAAAAAAGAGTTTATAAACTCTTAAAATAAGATGTTATGAAAAAACTCTTTTTTAAAAAAAAGGAGTTCCTAATTTATTTTTAAAATCTTAATAAGTTCCCTTAATTTTCATCATGTTAATTACAAAATTATTATTATTAACATTTTATAAGCTCTAAAATCTTATTTTATTCAAACACTTTAAGAACTGATTTTTAAAAAAAGAGCTAGCACTTATAAGTTCCAAAAACATCTTATAAGATGTCAGAACTTATAATATCTTTTAAATAAGCTTAGCCGAACACCCTCTTAGTCCATCGATCATATGAATGATGTAATTTCTTTTTTATTTTTCTTTCATGTGTTTAATTTGGATTAGTCTACCTGCTGTAGATGCCAGGCTTGAAGGTGAAATATGAGTATCATTTCGGCGAGTTATTGAGAAAACTAGAGAACTTATTCACAAATTGCAATCTTGAAGGCAAGATGACTTATGGAGTAATGACCAAGAACAAGAGAAAACTGGAACACAAGTACCTATGGTGTAAGTGTGGGCAACAGATCCTCCAATAGATCTTCCAACCTTGATTCAATGGATGGTTGCACCCATGTCACTTCTAATATATCTTCCAAGCCTGACTCATTGGATGGTTCAATGCCACTAATTTCCTCCAACATCTTAACTACCTCAGGCATTCTAGGTCTGTTCTTGGGGTCAGTGGCAACACAATCTCCTGCTATTTGCAAAACCTGCACCATTGCCTCCTCCACACTTTGGTACCTGAGAAGCTCTACATCAATCACTTCATCAGTCCACTCATCACGAAGAACAGATTGAATCCACTCAACTAGTGAGATGACCCCACTGTCATCTGTGGTGAGCTGAGGTGGCTTTCCAGAGACAAGTTCGAGCAGCACAACTCCAAAGCTGTAGACATCAGAAGCTTGGGACACTTTCCTGGTGTCCGTGAATTCGACGGCACAGTAGCCCGGGGTTTGCATAACTGACAGTCTGATAGGACCCGACAATTTTGCCAAACCAGCATCAGAAACAATGCCGTATTTTTTCCCATCAATGAAAATGTTTGAGGATTTTATATTTCCATGCACGAGTGTCTGACCATCTTGTCTATGGATGTGAGCAATCCCCCTTGCTGCACCCACAGCAATTTTCAGCCGCGTCTCCCAGTTTAAAGGTATCCAATCAGCAATTGATTTCTCTGCAAAGTAGAAGAAAATCCTTCAAATTATGATCTCCAGTTGGTCTTAGAAACAATGTGCTAGCATAGCATAAAAAGTTCAACTACTTATGATGTAAAAATATGAGAGAGAATTCAGCTCCATTTATTGAAACATAAACTGCAAGAAAAAAGCCAATTCCCCAGTGACTTTCAATGTCAGTTGTTTATGAAGAATAATAAGTAATAGCTAAAACTTCAGTGAAGATTGCAACTGAATGTCAGCAAGGAAAACAATAAAATAAGATGTCTACAGTACTTCATCTGAATAAGATATTGATGGCAAACAAATCAGAGGAGTGCAGCTTTAACTACCCAGCAATCCAATAGTTCATCTACACACTGCCTCCAAAGAGAAGTGCCTGTGCTGAGTTGGATCTAAAGGAGCTAATGAAATTCCATCCAAATGCATTCAAGAGGGCCCATAACTTTCAAACATCATCGATTATAGATTAACTAACTTCTGGCATCAAGAAAATAGTAAGATAGGAAACAGGAAAGGTCACATAAGCAATCTTAGGTCACTCAACAATGATCATTTAGTGGAAATTGTCCTTAACATGAAAAACAAGGCACCAGCTGCCTCATATTTTTAGTTCTACATACCATGTAGCAGAATAGACACGCTGACCTGACTGTCATAATCATAGACCAGGAGCTTTTCATCTCTTGAATAGAAGTATGCCCTTAATTCAGCAATGTTTTGGTGCCTCATTCTTCCAATGATCTCCATATACTGCTGAAAGTCCTCAGACGTAACATTTACATCCTTCAATCTCTTCACCCGGACTGTGCTTCCATTTTCTAATATCGCTTTGTAAGAAGGCCCAAAGGTTCCTTTCCCGAGCACCTCAGCAGAAGCCCTAAACAAATCCTCGAGGTCATATGTGGGATTAGCACCGTCGACAAACACAAATTTTGTTCCCGAGGAAACAAGACTTCCTGAGTACATCCCACCAATATCCTCTAACATCTTCACTACTTCAGACATTTTAGGTCTTCTCTTTATTGATTTCGCTATGCATTTTACTCCTATTTGCAACATTTTAACCATATCTTCCCTTATGGAAGGATACTTCAATAAATCTGCATCAAATACCTTAGCAGCCTTCTCCTTGCTTTTTACAGACCCAACCAACTTGACTAGGTCAACAGGCTCAGGACCACCAGGGACATGTACAGTGGACTTTCTAGTGAGAAGCTCAAGTAGAACAATCCCAAAGCTATAGACATCTGATGCTTGGGACACATTTCGAGTATTCTTGACTTCTGGAGCATAGCACCGTGCAGTTGGCATATATGTTGTTTCTATCACGTTTGCCAAGCCAAGATCTGATACACTGCCATGTTGTTGCAGATTTAGAAAAATGTTTGAGGATTTTATGTTTCCATGAACAAGCTTCCCCCCATTTTGTATGTGTATTTCAGCAATACCCCTAGCTGCACCAATTGCAATTTGTAGTCTGGTTTTCCAGTCTACATGATCTTGATTTTCACCGGTTTGTCCTGGAAAGATGAGAAAATGCATGAGATCATTCATATTAATATTTCACCAACTAGGCTGTCACCATTATGTTGATTGAAGCAAGAAAACAATGTATAAGAGGGCATCCATAAGAAAATTTATGGGTAATATACTTAATTCTGGACTGTTTAAATGCAGTATGTCCTGCATGAGACATTGGACTAATAGCACTACAATCCGAAACCAAAATCTGTTTTGCCAGATGCATCTTACAACAGTAGCCCGAAACTTGAATGGGTGTGATTAGATAAGATTAATCTGATGATATTGTGCAATTAAATATTGAAAGTGAGAGGACTTTAAGAGATATTTACACCTTGAAGTTGACCCTGATACATACTTCAGCAATCACCCTAATAACTTGCCCAAACAAACAGGAAAGAGAAACAAAATCGAATTGCATCTACTTATTGGAGTGCGGTAATTCAAATATGTATAGAATATCTATAATTAGATAGTTCAATCTCCTATCTCAATTCTGGCAGTATAATCAAACATGCAGCAGTCATATACTGACTCGTTGCCGCCAAAAAAATTAGTAATGTATTTGACAAACAGTCGTGCTTTTATAGAATTTTTCCTTGACATAAATAAAGAAAAAGGAAATATCCACTGATGTTGCAGAGTTCGACAAACCATGTAACAATACATGGACGCTTCCCTTACTGTAGTAATCATACAGCAAGAGCCTTTCATCTTCAGAAGAATAGTAAGCTCTCAATGCAGCCACATTATCGTGCCGGACATTTCCAACAATACCCATGTGGTGCTTGAAATCCGACTCAGAAATGCTCACTGACTTCAGTCTCTTCACCACAATCTTTACCCCATTATCCATTGCAGTGGTATATACACTCCCGAAGGTTCCCCTCCCAAGTAACTCAGCAGAAGCCCGGAATACATCATCGATGCCAAAAGCAGGACTAAAATCTGAAATCAGAACCAGCTTTAGGAGCACTCTATGTGACCTTGATGAAATTCCAAGACTTGACAATTCAAAGGCCACATCATGAAGGGGAGAACCGGAATTGAAGCTGGAACTCGATGCTTCAGAGAGGACGCTGGGGCTTCTGGAGTTAGCGTGAAAAAGTTCCCACAGCTGCTGTTTTCGCAAAGCAGCAGCAACCAGCCTCTCCCAGTTATCATAGATAGCAGACATCTTCTCCTACGCTTCTGCTCTGAAAATCATAATAGTTTTCATTTGATCAAAGGCTTGATTAAGTCAAAACTTCGGCCATAACACGGAATTGCAATATTGTATGCCACTATAATAAAAATAAAACTGGTTGACATTGATTTTGTAGAAGATTCGACGTCTTTAATAAAATAAAAAACTCACACACACAAACAAACAAACAAAAACATAAATGCCTACCAAATTGTTTTTGGAAGCAAGCTGAAAGACCCACCGGAAAGCGAGAAAAGCTGTGAGAGTTAAAAGAGATGGCGTCACTGTTGAATCCATATTGTCAAGAGCTATCTTTGAATCCAAAAATTGGTACATTTTAAAATGTCGTGGGACACTGATTTGTTACCGCCCCTTTATTTGTAAATTGTCAAAATATTTTTCAATTCTTAAAACACAAATAAACAATTCATTACGTTCTTCAATTTCAGTATCTAAAATATGCTTAAAAAATCCAAAATATCCTTACAATTCATTTCCTATCTCTTTCCTAATGTCTAACCCTAAAATGTCCCCTACCTAATCTGTATATACATATACATAAATAATTTTAAAATATCAATTTCACCCTATCAATCCAACAAAAAAGTTATTAATGTGACACTTTATTCCTTCCAAAACACAAACAAACAGCTATCACATTCCCCAATATCATTTCCCAAAAATCATTTTAACAAAATGCTCCAATTTATAAACAAACAAACCCTATGTTTTCTAATCCAATCATAGTAACCAAATAGAGCCAAAAATAATAAAAGTTATTACTATAGATGGTAGTTTTATTTCTTTTTTCTCCTTTTTTAGTATATTTTTTTCTATTTAATTTTCTTAAAATTCTCTCATTTTATCATATTCTTTTATTTATTTTAAAACAATTTACATAAATATATTACATTATTATTAAAACAATATAGTATTATATCTAAATAAACATTTATTTTATTTTATAAAAATCATTACATTTTAGCGTATTCAAAAATTACTAATTTAAATAACTTCAAAATATTAAATATTAGGTTTATTCTAACACTTGAAAATATAACCAACAACTTTTTATTCAATCTTTCTTCCACACTTTCATTCTTCCTTTCTCTCTTCTTTGCAGTCTCGCTCATTGCATCGCATCTTTCCACCTATTGATCACTCCATCCATTTGAAATTATCCTCAGTAACACCTTTAAAAAGGGAAGAAAAAACATGAATAATAAAAAGGAAAAAGAAATTCATAGAAAGAAAAAGAAAAGTACAAATGAGAGGGAAAAATTGAAAATAAAAGGAAATTTTTTAATTTTTTATATGTAAAATTGAATCTTATTATTTGTTTAAAACATCTCTTTTTAATATCTTAATCCTGTAACTATATAAAAAACATTTAAATATAATTGTGGAACACATCATATAATAAAATTATATATAAATTTAAAATTTTAAAAATATAAAATTCATTAATTCGAAAAGAGGAAAGAGATTAAGAAGATAATGTTAGCTTTAAAAAATGTCCAAATTATATAATTAATAAAAGGCAAACATATTCATTTAAAAAAAAAAAAAAAAGATTATTAGGCTATGATTGCTTGTGAGTCAGTGTCTGTTTTTGAGATTTTGGAATTGTTTTGGTGTTTCAGAGATATGGGATTGAGAAATGATGTTGTGATTGATTATGAGATAAAGTATAATGATTATAGTAATGTGGTGGGTGATGTGATTGGTTGTGAAATATGTTTGAGAGGATGAGATTGTTCTATGAGTTTTGGTTGTTGGATTTGTTTGAAATTGGGGATATTTAAAATAAAATATTTATAAATTTAATAAATTGTATTTTTTTTGTTATTGTTTAAAAATAGACAATGAAGTAATTTATTAATTTATTTGAGGGATATATTTAAGATAATGAAATTATTTTATGATATTTATATTTTTGATTTATTTGATATTGAGAAATAGTTAAAAAAAATTAAATAAAAGATAGATTTAATATATTTCATATTTTTGATAATGACAATCAAATATTTTTTTCTAAATTGAGAAAAATTAAATTCTAACTAAGAAAAAGTTTTTGTAGATTTTCATGAATTTAGTTTTAATAAGTTTCAAATTAAAAAATAAATAATTTAATTTTTTCGTTACAGAATTTTTAATTTCATTAAAAATAATAATTTTTTATTTTTTTTATAAAAATACTTTTTAATTTATCGACAAAAATTGGGACATATTGAGAGTGTGGTGAGAGAGAGAGAGATTTGTAATAGGACTGGGGAGAGACAAAAGAGACAGATGAGAGAGAAAAAAATTAGTAAGAGCGAGAATGGTTGATTTCTCATTTCTTGAAAAACAAAGATGGATTTGACAACCAATCGTGATCTTCTCATTTTTCTTAATTTAGAGACAAAGGGTTTGTTTAGTTGTAAACCTCCAATACATTTTTTAATTCCCAAAATTTAAACAAACAAACAATATATATTCTTTAATCCTACTCTCAAAATATGAAATTTATTCCCAAAAAATTCCTACTGTTCCCAACTCCACACCATTCCCCAAGACATCACACATTCTTTCATCATTTCAAATATATACACATACTACTACTCATACAATATATATATACACATATATAAATAATTTTAAAATATTCATTTCACCCCACAAACCCAACAAAAAAGTCATTGATGTGACATTTTATCCCCCCCCGAACACAAACAAACAAATCATTTTCTTCCAATTCATTCTCCCAAAACACAAACAAACAACTATCATATTCCACAATCCCACTATCCAAAATCCATTATCCCAAAATATTTTGAGAGAATGGCTCAATTCACAACCAAACAAAGCCAAAAATTTTGAGATTTTTTTCACAAGCAATCACTACCTTAATATCTTTAGATTTTGTTCTAATAACTTCGAACCAATTCAATTCTATTAGCATCATCATTTAACTACTCTTACAAA
This sequence comes from Jacaranda mimosifolia, assembly GCA_018894105.1. Taxonomy (NCBI): domain Eukaryota; kingdom Viridiplantae; phylum Streptophyta; class Magnoliopsida; order Lamiales; family Bignoniaceae; genus Jacaranda; species Jacaranda mimosifolia. The sequence continues at coordinate 29,391,734 of CM032125.1, read as the reverse complement.
ATTAGTTATTCCTTTAGTTTTATTATTTGTTACCATAGGCATATGTAATTATTCATTTCATATTTGTATATAACATAAACTAATTGCATAAATTATAATTGGAGCAATAGTAGAACAACTTCTCAAAATTTGCTGCCGTCTTAAAAATTATTGCAACTCTGAGATAAAGATTATTAATTCACCTCATATATAAAAAATACCAAAATATTTTGACAAATGATTACTACTTTTTGTTCGAAGGACTATCTTTTTCCTTTCAACTATCATATTCACATAATAATATTTTATTACATTTCGCCCTTTTTGATTATAAGTACCTATGTTTACACCTTCTCCAAATTTTAAAATTTTGCCAACGACATTAAGTTAATAAAACAATTATTGAATGTCTAAATAGAAAGTTTATTCTTTTTTTTTTTTTTCTTCTCTGGGTAACAACATCATTGCCATTTAAAACCCTTGTGAGAGGGGCAATTTCGTAAATAGGGAAGGCTTCCTTAAGTATGAAAGTGAGAATAGAGAAGTTGTTAATTTTACTACAAAATAAATTCAAATAATGTTTTAATAATAATGATCTAAAATTCAACTTTTTTTTTTTTTTTTTTTTTTTTTTTGGTTCTTGAAGAAAATTATCACTAGACAAAGCCTTTTCTTCCCCTTCTCAAGTCAACTAAAGCCGCAAATGTCCATACATATCTCGTGCTTTTGTACTCGCGTTTCATTAAAAGAATTTACGCGCTCCCGCAATTCGCTTCCCACATAATGCGATTTCAGCAGCAAATCTCCTTCTTAGGCCACAACCAACCGGTAAAACTAAAACCCTCCACAACTTGATCCATCGGAAACAGAAGACTCATCGAAAATGATGGTGGATCTGAGCGCCTTCTCTGAGGAGAAATTCGACCCGAAGAAATGGATAAACGGGGCGGTTCAGCAGAGGGACCCGCAGGACCCGGTCGAGAAGCACCTGGTGGATCTGGAGATGAAGCTGCAGATGGTGTCGGAGGAGATCGCCGCTTCACTCGAGGAGCAGAGCTCCGCCGCACTCCTCCGTGTCCCCCGCGCCTCACGCGATGTACTCCGCCTCCGCGATGACGCACTTGCCCTCCGCTCCTCTGTCGCCAACATCCTACTCTTCCTCAAAAAGGTACTCCAACTCCTACCCTGCCTATCTATCATATTGCACTGAATAATGTGACTTCATGAACAGTAATTTAAATTGATGCAAGATGTGAATAAGGAGATCCGAGATATGTGCAAGGCGACATGTAGAAGTTGATCAGTGGTATAAACTGAAGATGCCAATTTAAGTTTGCAAATGCGCACAGCAGAGGAATTTGTTAACGACTTAAAATTTTGTGTTAATGACTTTAATTTCCTCTCCAGGCTGAGGGATCCTGCCAATTTAAGTTTGTGAATGAGCACAGCAGAGAAATTTGTTAATGACTTAAATTTCCTCTTCAGGCTGAGGGATCCTCTGCAGAATCAATTGCGACACTTGCCAAAGTTGATACAGTCAAGCGGAGGATGGAAGCTGCATATGAGACATTGCAGGTTGGATTATGATTTAGATTTCTTCATTTGGGTTGCAGTTGTCTGTCAATTTGGTCCTCTGTTTCTTATTGGTAGTGAAAGTTGTTTCTGCCGTTGAACAGGATGCTGCCGGCTTGACTCAGCTAAGCTCTACTGTGGAGGATGTATTTGCCAGTGGTGATCTCCCACGAGCTGCAGAAACGCTGGCTAACATGAGGCATTGTCTAACTGCTGTTGGGGAGGTGAAATTCTTCACAACAACTTAAACAATTTATCATATCATAGCTGAGAATCTGTGAAATAGTATGATTCATAAATTCAAGATTATCAGGTTGCTGAATTTGCTAATATAAGGAAGCAGCTTGAAGTTCTGGAGGATAGACTGGACTCAATGGTTCAGCCTCGTCTAACAGATGCATTGAACAATAGAAAGGTAGATTCCTCCATCCTAATATTCTTTTAAGGTTAAAACTTATATTATTATGTAGCTTCTTGGAATATTATTTCTCTTTAGCTTCTTTCCTATTGCTTTTCTTCACAACTTGTTGGGGGGAATTGATCCTTTCTCCTCCTTTCGTAGGTTAATGTTGCTCAAGAAATGCGGGGAATCCTCATTCGAATTGGGAGATTCAAATCTTTAGAAAGTTACTACACAAAAGTCCACCTTAAAAGCATAAAGAAGCTATGGGAAGATTTTGACCTGAGGCTACAATCCAATAAACTTGCAAATGAGAAGAATGAGATGGAAAGGGTCTCAAGCAGCTTTGATTCACAATCAAGTTTGCCGACTATGTCATTCTCACGCTGGTTGCCAAGTTTCTATGATGAGTTGCTACTTTATCTTGAACAAGAATGGAAGTGGTACTATTTATATAAGTTCTTGTATTTTTCTAATTATTTTCGTCAAGGTTGTGCTACTATTGATTTCCTTAAGGGACTCAGAATGTGCTAACATATTTAGTTCTTTGACAATCGGTACTTGATGTGGGTTTTGTGTTGCAACGTGAGAAAACATTGAAATGTCAAATGCGAAAATCGGTTAAAATGTGAAACTTTGTTTGGTTAATTTATAACCTCCAATTTCATGGCTAGCAAATCCTGATAATTTTAAATATGTACTAGCCAACACAAAGAGATCACAGTGCCTCCTTTTTGCAATTCTAGTGCTTTTGAAAATTCAACAATTACTGCTGCTTCAATAATTCTTTTTATTTTTAAGGATTTTCTTATGTGCTTCTCAGTTCCTGTTCTTGTTTACATATAGAATAACTTATGCTTGCTCACCCATACAAGTGCTCGTCTGACTCAAGAAAAGAAGTCTGAAAACACATGGCTAAGACTTTAGGAAGGGTTTAATAGGAAAATTTTGAAATATGTATAAGGAGAAAACTAAAAACAAAAGAACAGGAAGAAGTCCGGATGTGTGCGACAGGTGAGATTTATGTTGGTTCTAAGTAGCTAAAGTCTCTTATCAAATTTAAATAAAAAAGAGGACAATGCGGTGCATCTATGATTACCATGCATATTCTACATTTTCTTTAACTTTTAAGTTGCCATTTAGGCTGTTGTAAATGGATGCACGCCGTCAATTCTTCAAGATATACTTCTCCTCTTTTTACTTTGAAGGTCTTAGTTGAGAAGCACAGTATGCTCACATGCGCCCCACTCTTTAGAGTTAATCATCTGACGGATTAATATTGTGTTTGAATAACAGTAGTATATGTTTGCGTTTTTTCACGTTAGTGATGCAATGTTGCAAGTGGAATTTTCCAAGTCTATTATAATAATTTTAGACTTTAGAAGGTTAATGATATGAAACTTCGTTGACTGCATTGCTATACTTTCTGGATGAATAGATTAGCTAGTTATGCTAGAAGCTGGTGTTAAAGATAGTAAATCTAATCAATTATGTCTTGGCCACGAGAAGATACAAGTTGATTTAATGCTTGCTCATCTCCTATGATGTAACTTGAGCTTCGTGTGCATTGACTCCAATCTTCTTCTTTGTGCATGAAAACAACTTGTTAATGGTTCTCCATGTTTAAGCTTTTGAAATTCAGACTTCTCCTATTATCTGCTTGATTTCTTTTTGGGGGGGCTATGTCTTTTTTTCGATATGGAAAATACATATTCTTTTATTGCATGCTGATACAAACACTCATCCCGGCTTAAAAACATTCCTCTACAGGTGCATGCTTGCTTTTCCTGAAGATTACAAAACTCTTGTGCCTAATTTGTTGATTGAGACAATGTCAACCATTGGTGCAAGTTTTGTATCCCATATTAATCTTGCTACTGGGGATGTTGTTCCTGAGACTAAGGCACTGGCTAAAGGTTATACTTCAAATTTCTTTTCTTTGTGGCCCTTCCATAAGATCTGCTCTTTAGATATCTTTTTTTAGCTCCAGAGTAAGGATTAGGGTTGTGTTATAAGGATTCACATATTGTTTGCATAATATGATGTGTATGTGTGAGGGTTGCAAGTAAATTGTTTAACCCATTAATTAGTTACTTCTTCTCTAACTTATGATCTGAAAATATATATTTCATCATTTAAATTTAGAACTTCTCAGTGTAAATATTTTACATGATAAAAAGTCAGAATTTTGTCAGTTCCACCTCTTGCCTGAAATGAACAAATTCCAAATCCAATATCAGCGAGTGAAGCATCCTTTTCTTCCAAACACAAGTTTAGTAACGTTGGGTAATACAGATTGGCTCAATTTGTTCTCACTAAATCCAGAAGAAGAGTTTTCCACACTCTTTAGGGCTAAATTGAAGCAAGGTGTGAACTCAAGGGATTTGAAAATCTTAGTTTAATATGGTGTGAAAAGGAAAAAGGAAGGAGCATAAGCACTACTAGCGAAGAAATGGTTCGCTTTGATTTACAGTGCTGTTTGGTGTAATAAGTTGAGATTTAGTATTTTCTTGTTATATGAGTACAGTGTGGCATCATAAGATGAGTCATATATTTTAATAATCTTTTGTTTATGAATGTATAATAATGTGTCTGTTGTGGAAGCTTTGGCTTCACTGGATGGATGTCAGTTTCGGTTCCTTTGTTAATTTGGTTATCTGCATCTAGTGGTCTTCTAGTTTTACTCTGTTTCAATGCAGTGTTCAAATGATCCAGGAAGCTGAGAATTGATTTTGATCTGTAATTCTATCATCCTTTTCCTGTATTTCTTGGCTGTTAATTCCCCCTGTGATACTGCCCTTGAAAATTTAATCCAATCTTGATGTCTTCTCTCCTCTTGGTTTCAGGTATATTAGACATTTTATCTGGGGATTTGCCTAAAGGTGTCAAGATACAGACTAAACATCTAGAGGCTCTGATAGAACTGCACAACATAACAGGGACTTTTGCTAGGAATATTCAACATTTGTTTTCTGATTCGGATCTTCATGTGTTGTTGGAAACACTGAAGGCAGTCTACCATCCTTATGAAACTTTTAAACAGAAGTAAGCACATCTTAGTTTTAATTATAATGATACTTGACGGTATTATCTGGTACTTTTCCTGTGCGCCCTTTCGGAACATTTTTGTTTGGATGGTATGGAACTGTTTTCTGGCCTTTATTTTCTTGGTTCAAATGTTTGGAATTTTTTGAGTTGCAAAGAAGATAATTTATCATAGGAAGATGGGAATTATATGTTACAATCTTTTCAATGGAGTTTTCTGCTTGAATAAAATTTGCTTGTCTCAGAGGAGGATGCTTCTTGTATTATGTGCTCTGTCCAACTTATATTTCCTTTCTTAAACCTATTATTTATTACATTTACTAAGTTGCTACCTAAATCTTATTTAGTTATGGGCAAATGGAGCGGGGTGTGCTGTCTGGTGGAATTGCAGCTCTTGACCTTAGGGGGGTTAGCACTCGTATTATTGGCGTCCAGGGAGTTGAGCTCAGTGAAACAGTTCGAAGAATGGAAGAATCCATCCCACAAGTCATTCTGCTTCTTGAAGCTGCCACAGAGAGATGCATTAGCTTTACTGGTGGTTCCGAGGCAGATGAGCTAATCCTTGCCCTTGATGATGTAACATTACAATACATATCTACCCTTCAGGGAAATCTAAAATCACTAAGAGCAGTGTGCGGAGTGGATGTGGCAGTGGATACTGTTGGAGCAAAGAAGGAAACAGGATCAGACAGGAAGGAAGCAGCTTCACATGCACGTAAAGTTGATTTCATGTCAAATGAAGAGGAATGGTCATTTGTCCAGGGTGCTCTACAGATTCTCACTGTTGCAGATTGCTTGACTAGCCGAACTTCAGTTTTTGAAGCTTCCTTGAGGTCTACTCTTTCTCGATTGAGCACTAATTTGTCTATTTCTGTATACGGTTCAAGTCTTGATCAAAACCAATCACATGTGGATAACAACGATGGAAGTGGGGAATTATCTACAGCTGGAAAAGCTTCCCTGGATGTGGCAGCTCTCCGGCTTGTTGATGTCCCTGAAAAGGCTCGAAAACTTTTTAACCTCTTGGTGCAGGTACTTGACATGACTCGAGTGTTCAAGTTTTGAGTCCTGAACTTGGTATCTGTTGAATCCATTTAATTTGCAATAGTAATTCTCAACTGAGTGAGAATATTGGAAAGAAATAGTAAAACCTATCCCTCTGAAAGAAAACAATTAAATGACTCTGCCGAAACATAGAACGCAGTCCTTCATGGAAGAAAAACTGTTTATGTTGTTCTACCTTCATAACTGAGATTAACCTATAAAAGCATGCAATATTCATGTTTACCCTTTACAACTTCCTCTTGGTTCTTGCAGTCAAAAGATCCTCGATTTCACGCCCTTCCACTTGCTTCTCAAAGAGTTGCAGCTTTTGCAGAGGCAGTAAATGAGCTAGTTTATGATGTGCTTATATTGAAAGTGAGACAACATTTCAATGATATATCTCGTCTGCCTGTATGGTCTTCCATGGAAGAACAAAGTGCTTTCCGCCTTCCAAGTTTTAGTGCCTACCCTCAGTCTTATGTGACCAATGTTGGTGAATACCTTCTTACTCTACCCCAACAATTAGAGCCCCTTGCCGAGGGTATTTCTAACAATGATGCCAATGCTGAGGAGGCACAGTTCTTTGCAACTGAATGGATGTTCAAGGTAATTGACCTCATAACTTCTTGGTTGTACTCCATTATACACCTGATGCCTAACGCAAGCTAGGTATCACTTTGATATGCACTTTGCTGTGGTATCTCCTCTAGGAATTCCAGTTAATGTTAAATTATTCAATAGTCTTACCAATATACTGACAAAATGTCAGACCAACTCTGCATTCCATTGAAATTGAATTATCGGTTAGTCTGAATGTTTTTCTGTGTTGATAGGTTGCTGAGGGAGCTACTGCTCTTTATATTGAGCAGTTGCGTGGGATCCAGAAGATAACAGATCATGGAGCACAGCAGCTGTCTGTGGATATTGAATACTTGAGCAATGTGCTCTCGGCTCTATCAATGCCCACCCCCCTGGTTCTTGCTACATTTCACACCTGCTTTTCAACACCAACAGATCAGCTCAAGGATCTTGTAAAATCTGATTCAGGAAATCAGCTTGATCTTCCAACAGCAAACCTTGTCTGTAAGATGCGAGGCGTGAGACTGGATTAGGATTTCCTGATGAACCTTTTTGGCAAACTTTAATTGACCGTCAACAATGTCACTTGGGAACCTTTCGGGCTTGTATGCGTGGACGAAAGACAGGCAGATTCCTTTGTTCAAGTGGGCAAAGAATGTTCCGTCCATGGATCCTAAGTTAAAGCGCTGCCTCCCTTTATTCTGAAGGCGTAAAGATGCTCAAGCTGTCTGGTGGCCATGATATAGAATTCCTTAAGGAAGTTGTAGAGTCATACTTCAAATCCTCCTGTATTTTCCTGAGATTGTGTTTATGCAACATCGAATAGACACTGTTTTATATCAATATTTGTGTAACAAAGTGATGGATCACTAAGAATTAAAAATAGTGCTCAGCCAGCAGAATTTGGCTGATGATGATAGAGAACCAGGCGGATCCTTGTAGTCATACTTGAGTTTGGGTCTTAAAAGTAACTTTTTCTTGTAATGAGATTGGGAACTTTCATTTTCCGAATGATGCTTCATATCTGCGTCCTCTATTTCAAGGTATACTCTACAACTCAAGAGAGCTTCGTTTTGGTTGATAGATGTCCGCTATTCAAGACCGAAACGGTTGGAGCTTTGATCAAGCAGTTGTCTGGATCCTTACTACTTGAACAATTTTTATCATACATCCACTTTCCATATTCAGATCCATCCTTTTTAGTCTCTTTACTTGTTGCCAATATTTAGATCCATCCGAGTGGCATATCAGCTAGTGACATCATTCTCATACTTATATATATATATATATATATATGAGATCTGAAGTTCGAATGCCTAACAAATTCTAGATATGCATGCATGTAGGGGTGGCAATTTTTGACATGACACGAACCGACACGATATTATTGGGTTTGGATTGGAGGTTATTGGGTTGAGTCGATATTGGGTCGACCTAATAAGCAACACGAAAATTATGGGTTGGTTCGTGTTGGGTTTCGGGTTACACGATAATAACCCTATGTTTTTTGCATTTTTAAGTAGTGACTTGTTATTTTTGAACAATTTAACTCTAGATTGATTTGTAAGAATTAATTATTATTATTTACTACGTAAATCTTGACTATTTGATAATGTTGGATAATTATTAATTATTGAATGTGACGAACTATACTTCTTTGCTAGAATTCGACTTCATTGTTAAAATTAAGTTGTCAACTTTTAGTTTTAACATGAAATTTTGTATATTATTGGTGTTGTAGAAAAAATTAAATGAAATACAATTATCAAATTGCTCTACGGTATAAAAGTTGAACTGCTAGAGTATAATGTTGACTTTTTTTAAAAACTTTTGACATAAGTTGACTTTTCTCAAAATTTTGATATAAATTAATTGTTTTATTAAGATTCTAGTTTAATATAAAATGTGTAAGTTTTTTAGATGAATTATTAATGAAAAATAATTATATGCTAAAATGGATTGGGTTCAAATTGACACGAAAACTTTCAAGTTGGGTTCAGGTTGACCAAAATTTTGTGATATCCCCCCCTCAACCCAACACGAAACAACCCAACACGACACAATTGCCACCCCTACATGCATGTGAGTTTTTAGATACATCCTTTTTTAAAAGCATAAATTTCACAATATAATTTGCTTCATAACATCCATCGGGCATCATCACAAATACAATCAAACTAACTCCATTTAAAAAGTTAAAAAAAAAATTGAAATTGGACTTTCAGAAAGCGCAAACTAACCATCAAAAGGTAAGTAACTCTGATACAGCCAAATCAACGCGTAACTCTTTAACATCACGACTAGCTGTAAGTAGCTCTTACAAAGCCAAGAAGTGAAATCCCTGTAACTAATATCCTTCCAACCATACAATGGCATAGAATCAAGGGAAAGCCACGGTGACATGAATAAGTCACAGATGGCTCATGGCAAATACCATGTTCATAAAACTCCTATTTTCACAAGCAGTATTGCCTTCCCTGCGGTATCCATGCCTTTCGAACCACAAGATAATGGAAATTACCATAGAAAATTGAATGCAGTCCACAACATTCTTGCAAAACCTTGAAACAATGGCCCTATGCAAGATGGAGCTACGTTCCCTAATATTCTGACAGGTGACCTGAATACAGCTTCGAGCAACACAAAGTAATTCTTTTACCATGAAGAACCCATTACGTATCATCCATATTTAAATCATATCAAAAGAAGAGAAACATTCCATTCCTAAAAGAGGATCCCCAATCAACAATTACTGCCTGAGGGCAGACTAGCTACATACTTCCGTTATGTGTAAGTCATGAAACCTGCATGACTCGACTAATTTAGGCCCATTTCCATCGGGGATGAAAAACAAATCAGGTAAGAAGATATACCCCAGCTGTTAGAGCTTCACAAAAGTGTAACAGAGGGTCTATATGAGATCTTATTTGTGTCTAAACTGACTCGCCAAATACGCAATGATTACAAGCAACATATTGCATTTCATGACCTGAGTTAGAGATGGAAACCGACTTTACAACAGAGCATCTGAATAAACCAAAGAGAAGAACAGCCAAATTGGTGATGGATGGAGTATTTAGCAGAATAAACTGTTTAGTTACCTCAAGGTATGGAAAAACCCAGGTTCTCCATCCGCAGCAGTATTACGCACACACATGCACCATATCTGTTCTTATAACTACTTGAGAACAGTTGATCCATTATCACAAGGGATCAAAAAGTATGGTTGAGGAGAAACCACTTGGAATGCAAGAACAATCAACCAAAAGTTGAATAAGTAGAGTTACGATGATGAAATTATACCTACCTCAACCTTTTCTCCTCTAATTATATTGATGATAGGGAGATGGTATAGTCTGAATAGAGCTGTGAGAACAGAAAACAATTTTACTCATGATGGCAACAGCATTTCAGACTCTAAATCACAAATACATAAAACTTGGTCTATCATAGAAATGACCAAAAACATCTACCTCTTCAGAATTCAGATTTCAGATATTTTATCCACACAACCCTCTAGCGTCCATGACCTGGACTCCGGGATGACCTCCTGTGACCATGCCTGATGGGAGAACCCGACCTGCTTCTACCACGTTCTCGATCTCTATCCCTACTGCCTTCTCTTCCATTCCTTGAACTGTACTTCCAATCTGATCCTCTTCCCCCTTCCCGGGTTCCTCTGCCATATCGTTCACGAGATCTCTCACGGTCACGATCCCGTCCTCGGTATCGATTCCTCTCCCTGTCATAATCCCTGTCACGGTACCTGTTCCTCTCAGCTGAATCACTTCTTCTGTGCCTGCTCTCATATTCTTTTTCCCTTACTTTCCTTTGCTCTTCAGCTTCTTTCTCCCTAGCTAATCTTTCTTCTTTTCTTGCATTCTCCTTAGCTTCCTGGTGGTTGTATAAACTCAAATGTGAAATAAATATTTTACCTTGAAATGACTAATTGTACTACGTTCTTAAAATTTTGTACTAAGATGCACCTTATACTCAGCAAGAAAGTCACGGACCATTCCATAACCCATATGCTGCTTGCCAGTAACATGTGATTGAGTTCTCTCTGCAACATCATTTTCCACAAGAAAGGAACCACATATTTCACACAAAGCCATTTTTTTCTGCGCAGCCATCAATAATTTATCCTTCTGTGGTTGCTGAGTCAGTGTTGTCTTCTCAACATTAAGTATTTCCACCTGAAAATCACAGCAAACAGAAGCACTCATGTAAAATCTATAATATTACAGTCAAATGCAGAAAGACTCCACATCACATAGTCAAGATAAAAAGCACCTTTCTCATAAGTGCCTCAGCTTCATCAACCTTTCCTGCTTCACCAAGAGACTCGACTTGTTCCAGCAGGTTCTTTATCTTCTCTTCCAGCACAGACAGCTGCTCAGATTTTTCAGCTGAAATTGGTGGGGGAGGGGGTACTTCGACCTCTTGTTCAAGGCGTTCACGGCCACGCCTAACTCTTCTATCTAAATCTGAAGCCTGAAACAGAATATTGTGAATGATCACACACTGCAAGGAAGAATTTAGATTAACAGAAACATTGAACTTCAGACTTGTTAAAAATGAAAACTCACCAGCTTTTCACAGAAGTGAGCTAGTTCAGCTTCAAATTTCGGAACATATGAATCATGTCTGGGAGACTTCTCAAAACTAAGAGAAACACAACAGAATCTTATCAAAATTGTAAAATAAGCTTATATGCATGACATGAAACTACTGAAATACAGTAAATTACATGGATACATGGTTCCCTAACAAATCTATACAGAAGCCTCAAATTGATATACTGTCAGAAACATTAGTAATGTTAATAAATTGCTTAATGAAGTGTCTTGAGCAGGGGGACTGTTTTGATCATTTGTTGGAATCCCAATCCTTAACCAAATTTCAAGGACATGGAGACAAATAGGAGACAATGGACCCAGCATGAGACACTGTACTAAGCAAACATCATATCAAAAATGAATTTTATATAATATGGTATTCATATCCTTTTGTATTAGTAAATTAATCAAATAAAAACCATGAGTTCGATGATAGGTTTTGAAAGGAATGATGTGATTTGGGGATTCTTCTTCCCCAACTTATTGAAAATTTTCTTTTCATAGTTTTCCCCACCACTATGCATGCATTATTGTCAACTATAAAGGATTGTTTTCATGCTGGGCAGTCAGAACTATTCATTAAAGAAAATTGATTCCATAATAAAAATTGCAATAGGATCTATTCATTAAAGAGAACCGATTCAATACATATCTTACTTTCCCATAGGTACTATATTAGATTTAAATCAGATTCTGGATCAAAGAATACTTGACTTCCCCCATTATGTTATTACTAGCACTATTTTTTGTTTTGGATACTGCAAATCATGCCAAAGATCCATTCTCTTCATAAAACATAGGAGGCAGAACTAATAAAAAAAATTTGATTCATCTTTGACCCCATTCAAGAATTATTTTTTATATAGTCCATAGGAATCAAGAAAAAGGGCAAATTACTTATATCTCTCTTTTGATTCAAAATCATGGTGCAAGTTGCAACATACATCCTCTCCTGTTCTGGTCATTGGAATGATGAAATAAAGAAAAAGTGAATTTTTGTTCAAGAATGAAATCTAATGAAACTCTCATGCCTTGGATCTGATAAAATAGAACAAATTGAGATCTTAATTGTAAATACATAATTATTTAAATTATATTAACCAGTTCTGTAACAAAAGAAAGATACAATTGTTTCTCCAACAATTCCTGATATCCAGTAGAGTTATCAATAAGATTCGAAGCCAAAAATAAAGTTATAACCATTTATCAGATAAAAAGGAACAACTGATTTTGTAGAATTCCCAAAAAATTCTTCCATTTTCTTTCTAAACCAAATAATGAATCATTCACTTGTCATGTTCCATAAATAGCCCACATTTACATCACTAAACCCTAATATAGGTGAAGCCAAAAAAATGTGCGCCTTGGGCTGGCTTCTGGCTATAGCCCAAAAGCACATGGAGGTGCACTTTACTGAAATCCACAGCCCAAGCGCCATGAGGTGCAAGGATTGTGCCTCACTGCTATATGCACTGTAGCGCACAAGGTGCACACTTTTACAAATACACATACAGTAGGTCTAAAACATACCAAAAATCTATATAGAATTTGATCACCAATTATAAAAATCCTTGAACTGTCATGGTACATTCTTTTCTTATTAATTAAAATTGCTACATTTTTTTCATTCATTAAAGTTTCTTTCTCAGGTTGGAGAGGAGAGGATGTGTGGTTGATTGCATGAGCCTAACAAGGGAAATGTAAGTAATATAAAGAAAACGAATGCCTCCCTGATAGCTATTTGATGTTACTTTTTCACCAGAATGTTGGAACTTGGACGATAATATATCCAAGTCAAAGTCGACCTTTTTCAGTTTTATTAGTTACTAAGCACAACTTGTAGAGCAAACAATAAATATCAAAACTGCTTTAGGAAAATCTACCACGTCATAAGGATGATAAGAAACTCTCAACAAAAATATTATTCTCAATCAGAAGCATTTGAAAGGGTATGACTTCATTAAAAGTTGTCATCAATTAATTGGAACTTGAGAAAAACAGTGAAAGGACAGGATGAAAATTCAAAATGGAAAAAGATACAACGAAAATGATCACTTATAGCACACATGAAATGATACCTTGCGATTGAAATCCAATCTTTTTTGGTGATAAATTATGTGTCATTTTTTTCTATGGTACGTGAGGATCCTATCATCATGAAGAAACTTTCCAGCTCTAGCCAAAGGCACTGCAGCCAACCTCAACTAATCCCTAGGCAAAAAGTTATTTAAAACAAGAGAAATACTGAAGCTGCCTTCAAGCAACAGCTTTGTGGGAAAAATAGTTGAGTTGAGTCCGTACTAGTTGATTGAGTGTCTAAAGCAAAGAATGTCGAGAAAAATTCTATAGCAACAGCTCAACTTTCCTCCTCGAAAGACAATATTGTATGTCACTTTGAGCCCCTTTGTTCGATGCATTTGTAACAAGTCGACCTAGTTGAAAAGGCGCAAAAGAAAGACAAAAATGAAATCAGGCAGAGCAGTGAAAGGATCGGTCTAAAGCACCCAGTATACAAACTCAAAACATATTTTTTTTCGTGAATAAGCTTAGCACTAGTTTGAAAGCAGCCTAAAAGTTCAATGTCATGAAGAATATCCACCTGAATAAGTTTATTACCTTTCCTTTAACTTTGGATCATGAATTTTCGGGCACACCCCTGATGCAAACAGCACAAAAAGAGAATTCATAAGAAAAAATGCAGGTAGCGAAGATTATCTTAAATGTTGATTGATATTAACAAAAATGGAGTAAGCGCTGCAACTGAAATTACATCATTCGGATGATGACTAAGTTGATTTTCTTCCATATCCTCTAATTATCTTTTGCTAAAATAAACATCAAATTAAGAAGGCTCATGAATGAAATGAATCAAGGCATCACCTAGATCACTTCGAGTGTTGACAAACAAATCATGGGGGCAGAATCGAACCATATAGCATCCACAAACTTCACCATCGTCCCATTTAATTTCCCGATATCCTCTTCTCTCTTCATCCGTCAAATTCCGCGCTGCATCAAGCAAAAAATAAAGTAAACTAACACATATTAAGAGAAAATTATCCAAAATTTGCAAGATACAGTGGAGTACCATATTTTGATAAAATTTCAGTTACTGAAAATCGAGAAGCAAACTAGAGAGAGAGACGCCCAGCCCCTCACCCACACCCCCACAAAATAAAAAATAAAAAGGAAAAAAAAAAAAAGAAACAAAAAAAAGCTCGAAATCTATATTAGATAAACTAGGGGTTTAAGCGGAATTGCAAATCACCTGCGCCCATGAGTTCATCAAGCAAAGCCCTCTGAGCATCCATCGCTTTACAGATCGGAGTGAAGCTGAAGATAATAATAGTATAACTAAAAATCGTGAAAATTTACAGAGAATCGCAATGAAAAACCCTGAAAATTATGGAAAGTCAATACAGAGAGTAATCGAATGTTGTCGTAATTAGGGTTTCGCCATTGTTATTAACTCTTGATGTTTGGTTGTGCAGGAAAGTGCTACTAGCGTTTGTGTCTGGTTGCTTGGCTATGTATGCTCAGAAATTCTAATGATATAATCAATTAACACATCTTATATAATTTAATTAATTCACATTATATTGATATAATTAATTAAACATTTACAGGCACAATAATAATGTAATTAACTTTATTCGCTAAAAAGTTTTGAATTAAAATTTCCTGCGCAGTTAGGGCCCATTTGGATTGATTTTCAGAAGGTGTTTTCATTTTCTGATGAAAATACATAGTAAAAAGGTAGTTAAAAAATTATTTTTGAAAATAAAATTATGTTTGAATGTATTGTTTAAAATTATAGATTATATAGATATGAAAATAAAATGTATTTGGATGTTGGGTGTTTTGTATTAAAATGAATAAAATTTTTGAATTTGAATTAATGATGTGATGTATTGAAAAATTAATATAAAATAATATTTTTGTGGTGAATGATATTTGAGAAGATAAAAAAGTAGACATATGTAATAATAAGGGGGAAATAAGTAGGAAAATGGGGAGAAAATATTAAAAAAAATGTTTGAGAATGAAAGTATATGAGAAAATGGTGTAGGAATTGATAAATCTATATTTTCATTTTGAGGAAAAAATGAAAACAAACGGGCCCTTAGTTTTCGACTCCTAAATATTGAATAAGTAACTTGTATTTTTTTCTATCATAATTTTTTGATGTTACTAGGAAAGACACAAGTAGTGGTGCAAATGAGTCAAGCTGGCTCGGGAGTCTCATGAGTCGAACTCGAGCTAGCTTGATTCGAGCTTAAACTATTTCGAGCTCGAATTGAGTTGAATCAAGTTCGAACTCTATTTCAAGACAATCTCGAACCATCTATATTTAAACTTGAGGCCCGCGAGCCAGTATATAATTAAATTTTATTTTTTTTTATTAATAAATATATATTATATTATCATTTTTTAATTTCAAGTTTGAACTTGATCTTAAAATTTTAAACTCATCGAGCTTGAGGTCAAGCTCGAAGATATTTTTCAAACTCAGCTTGGCTCAACTCAATTGCGATAAATAAAACCTACTTATTAGGAAATAGCAAATGAATAGGGGGAAATTTCTTTGTTTGGTTATATTTTCCCAAAATAATATTATTTTGGGGAAACATAACCAAACATATCCCAATTTTTTTTCAAAACGCACATTTTTCAATATATACATACATATTATATATTTTATTATTATTCTAATATTAAAAAAATCACTCAATTTTATTTTCACCCCAAACACTCAATAAAAGAGCATTGATTTAACTGTTACAGTAAAAAATATCTAACTCAAAACATAAACAAACATACCAAAAAATAACTTTCACATTCTCCAATAATTCATTATCCCAAAACACATAATAAACATATAATAAAATCAAATAAAAAAATGACCAAACGTAACCTCAACTTTCTTTCTTTTTGGTTTTTTTGTACGATGGCCTGGACAAATTAAAAGATTCAAAATTCATTTTTTAGAGCAAACAAATTGTTTAGACTTGTATCTTAGTTTGCAGAGGCCTTTGTAATTTAAATTAATTTTTGTTTCGGTAATTGTGATTAGGCCTGGCAAAATTCAACTCATACATGCGGGTGCCCGTGGGTGCCCAAAAAAATACGGATAATGAGCCTTGTTTCTCCAACCCAAAAAATTACTGGGTAATTTTACCCGTACCCAAATTTACCCTCCATCTTTTGGCCCAACCCGTGGGTAACCCGTAAATATTATTTATTTATTTATTTATATATATTATATTATATAAATATATATTATATATTTACATATAAATATTTTTAATCTAAATATTAATTTTTGATTTCATAAATTAAAAATCTATAGCAAATTAAATTAAATTATATCCTAAAACAACTTGTTGTGCATATTCCTATGGATGCAACATATTTTTCCACAAGAACAACAATGTTTGATTGATATTTAAATTTTCAATTCAAAGAACTTTTGGCATGTAATGGAATTTAAGTTTGAACTTTTGAATGTGATGTACTTTAAATTTGGTAGATTTTAAATACTTAAGATATAAGTTTTAAACTACAATATTATTATTATGCTTTAGGTATTTGTTCAATTTAATGTTTGAAATTTGTAGTCTCTTTTTTGTAGTTTTATTTAGTTAATATTTGAGTAACATCAAGTTTACCTTTAAATATTATAAAAAAATAATAATAATAAAATTTTAAAAAAAATTACGGGTACCCGTGGGTTACCCGTTACCCATCCTCATGGGTAACGGGTCCCCTATCTCGTACCCATTAAAAAATGGGTAAATTTACCCAACCCATTGGTACCCATAATTGGGTTATCCATGGATACCCAATTGCCAAGTCTAATTGTGATTACTAAAGCACATGCACTTAATTATAATTATTTAGGGAGTGTTTGGTTATGTTTTCTAAAATAATTTTGTTTTGAGGAAATATAATCAAATATACACTCATTTTTCCTCTAAAATATTAAAATAAAATTTTCCAAAATACCCTTTCCTACGATTCATTATCCCCAAAACTTCTCCATTTTTCAATATATACATACATATATATCATATATATTATATAGATTTTATTATTATTCTTACAAAGAAAAAAAATTATTCAATTCCATTTTCACCCCAAAAAATCCAACAAAAAAACATTAATTTGACTATTATAGTAAAAAATATATCCCTCAAAAACATAAACAAGCATACAAAAACTCCCCAAAATAAATTTTTAACTATTTCCCAAAATATAACCAAAAATCAATTACATTCCCCAACACAACTTTTTACATTCTTCAATCCCACTTTCAACATTCATTCTCCCAAAATACTTATTAAAATCACAAAAAAAAAATATAACCAAACATTGCCTTAGATTTTATTTTATTTTATTTTTTAAATTCCAATTACTATTATATAATCAATTTTCCAGAAGCTTGGCAAAACTCACCCTAAGTTAAATGGTGCATCCTAGACTTATCATTTATCAAGGCTCTTTTATCACTACTTCTTTTCCATAATTTTTTTTATGTACTTAAAAAGTTTTGTTTACACTAATTATAATTTCATCATCTTATCATATACTTATAGTCAATCAGTTAAGCTTGAAAAAGCTTAAATCTATTATCTAAATACATACTAAATACTAATAGATTGATAGAATAACATTACCTTCACACTTATATGTGTAAGATTTAAACTACTTTAATAAACCAAAAATGCACGTTCATGTGTAAATAAATTTAAAAAAAATTATCTAATTACACACTACAGTATATTTCAATAACTCGACCACAAATTAAAATTATTATTTAAACTTAAAATATACATATACTTAATATATATATATAATAAAATAAAATATAAATAAATTTTTTTACTAAAATAGAGAACTCAAAATACTATATATCCACCACTCCACCTGCTAAATTGGTGGCTCTGAAAGCATTTAAGCATTAGCTTTCAGTTTGAACCAAAAATCCAAAGGACTTCTGATAATAATATATAGCCCATGAGAACAAAAAAAAAAAAATTGTCCAACCACTAATATACATCATTTGCTACTTTATCCAAGAACCACAATCTTGTGGCCATCCTCTATTTCAAAACCTCTACAACAAGAAGCCCATTTCAGCCAGACCCATAGCCACAAAACTCAATCATCAAAATGAATGACACAGCAGACAAACTGGTAATCTTCTTAGCAAAAAGAGATGGGATTGACAAGCTGGTTAAGACCTTCCAATATGTATCCAAACTAGTCCATTGGCACATAGAAAAAACACATCCTGATGGTGCCAACCGAGCCAAGCAATGGGAAGTGGCCTCCGGCCTCAGCCGTAAGGCCTTCCGCACTGGCCGGTTCCTCACCGGCTTCAACGCCCTCCGGAGGAACCCAGGAGCCACCGTAACTTTCCGGCTGCTCGCGGTGCTGGCCAACGCCGGGGAAATGATCTATTTCTTCTTTGATCACTTTCTTTGGCTGTCAAGAATTGGGGTTCTTGATGCAAAACTGGCCAGAAGAATGAGCTATGTATCAGCTTTTGGTGAGTCCTTTGGGTACATATTTTTTATCTTGTCTGATTTTATAATCATTCGGGATGGGATTAAGGAGGAAAGGAGGATTAAGGAATCAGGGGGTGCATCAAAGCTGGAGGATATCAAGAAAATAAGGGGGGATAGGGTGATGAGGTTGATGGCTGTGGCTGCTAATTTAGCTGATTTGATTATTGCATTGGCTGATATTGAGCCTAATCCTTTTTGTAATCATGCTGTTACGTTAGGGATTAGTGGGTTGGTTTCTGCATGGGCTGGTTGGTATAGGAATTGGCCATCATAAATGGGAATGTTCATAGTTTTGAGGAATATGGTAATTGTTAGTGGATTCTTGTTTTATGCACTCTATATGAGCGCAATGATAATAAACTTGTTATTGAGAAAATATTGTATAGAATTACTATACATGTTGCATAATTTGACTTGACTAGGGGTGCAATTGTGGTCAGTCGAGCTGTGTTTAAGCAAAATTTTCGAGTTCGAACTAGAGGTCGGCTCGATAAAAATTCAAGCTCAATTCGACTCAACTCGATAAAGCTCGAATTAACAAATGAATTGTAAAAGTTTACGAGCTCGAGTTCGAATTTGAGTTTGAATTCGAAATAAAAAGAATAGTAATATAATATATATCAATAAAATAAAAAATAATATTTAATTATATACTAGCTCGCGAGTTGGCTCACGAGCCTCAAGTCTTGATACAAACGGCTCAAGATTAACTCAAATTAGAGCTCAAATTTAATTTAGCTCGACTCGTTAGGCTCGCAAGCCGGTTGGACTCATTTGCACCCTAGACTTAACTTGGCCTCCCTCATCCTTTTTCTTTTTTATTTTATCTTATACAATCTAAAACTTTTATTTTAATGTGATTTTTATTTCATATCCAATATAATACATACACATGTATAAATTATTAATTATGTACACGCCGTGGGAATACATGATATAATATATATATATATATATATATATAAATAGAGAGAGAGAGAGAGACTACAAGCAGATTCCAGGAAGTCTGTTATAGGAATGACAACGGGGGTAGATTTAGCTCAATCCCCCTTCTCGCCCCAGTCCAAGAGAATCTCATCCGACGATGTCCCACTTGCCCCACTAGCTGATAGGTTAATCAACTAAAAAAAAAATAAAAAAATAAAAATCTAAATATATTATTATGAGCAAATGATCGATTCTAATAGTAAATTAATAATCTAAATAATATGTCAAAATCTACATCGAATGTAATTAATCAAATTTTGTATTAAACATATCAACAATTCACCAAAAAAAATTATTTATTAATTCCCAAAAGTGTTAAAAAGTTATTCTCTTTATATAATATATATTGTTATTATATGTATTTTATATGAAAAATAGTTGGATAAAACTTGTATTCTGCTCCTAAATCTTTGGATTTTGAAAAACATGCCTCATACCTCGTTAAGTCATCTTCAAACTTGCCTATTAATAACAAGTTAAGTTCAAATCTAAATTTCGACCTACCTTATTACCATACTAATAGTCAATTTAGGCTCAAAATGGTTATTTCATTAATTAGTTGGACCCAAGGGAAGACCGACTGAGAACTAAGAGGGTGTTTGGGTGAGCTTATAAGCTCTTAAACATCTTAAAAGAGCTTATAAATTGGTAAAAAGTATTTAATAATTTTTTTAAAAAAGAACTTATAAGATCATAAAATAAAAATATTATGAGCTTATAATTTTTTTTTAAAAAGTAATGAGACTCTAACTTATTTTTAAGATCTTAACAAGTTCCTTCATTTTTAACCATTTTAATCACAAAATTATCATTATTAACATCTGATAAACTTTAAGTTCTTATTTTATCCAAATACTTCAACAACTTATTTTAAAAATAAAATCTAACATCTTATAAACTCAAAATATCTTAAAAAATGTAGTTGCTTATAAAATATTTTAAATAAATTTAGCTAAACACCCTCTAAATTTGCTGTGCGCAGGTCCGAAACGATAATTCTATTGGGTTGGATCTTAGGGAAATCTGGTGACTGTCGCATTTGATAAGGGCCCATTAGCCCAAAATAGTTATCTGCTGAAACCGCAACTATTGACTATTTGACTCCTACAAATCCACCATTTATGATGTAAAGGATGCTATTTGGGCCAGTTTGGTTTCATTTTCAAACCTTATTTTTATATTTTTTATTGTTAAAGAAATAAAATACATTATTTTTATATATTTTTATTTAATATTATTTTTATTTTTATTTTTAAACACATCCTTGAATAAGTTTATGTATCTTTTCTCTCTATCTCTCTATTTCATTATTTCGATCACTCTCCACCTACAACTTATTAAAATCAATATAATCATTACTTTTTTAATAATTTATCAAAATATAAACTCATTTTCAATTTATTTTCACTAACTAATTTTTTAAATTTTAAAAATGACAAAATAAAAATTAGAAATGAAAAGAAAACCGAACGAGCCCTAATTAGACAATAGGATGTGGATACGCACATAAAAAGGCAGTATTTATTATAAACTTTAACACACGACTGCTGTTCAATATAGTACAATATTAAGTAATATGTACGCAAATAATATGTATATGCACATACTAATTAATATTGATATATATATATACACACATCCAAAACACAATTTTATTTTCTCCAAAACACCATATATTATCCTTCATTATTCCCAAAACTTTCTCATTTTCTAATACATACATACATATTATATATATATCATATATATTTTTTATTATAATTTTAAATAAAAAATTACTTAATTCCGTTTTCACCCCCAAAATCTAACAAATAATAATTGATTTGACTGCTACAATAAAAAATATTTCCCCCAAAATATTAACAAACATATTAAAATTCTCCAAAACTAATTTTTAACTATTCCACAAAACATAACCAAAAATCAATTAATAAAATCAGGCAAAAACATCCCAAAACCAAAAACCAAACATAACTATTTCACAACACAACTTTTACATTCACGTAAAATACATAATAAAATCAGGTAAAAAACATAACCCAACATTCCCTAAAATTTTTAAAATTTTTATATTTGTGTCCTTGTATCCTCATCTATGCATTATAGTAGCCACAAATACAATTTTAAATATAAGCCCCCTAAATATAAATATATTTTTCCGTTGTTTAGATGCTTTCAGACCAGCGAAGGAAATCCAATTTCCACCCCCCATTTTCAATTTCCATATATACGTACAACAAGCGCCCGTCGAATTACGTGAAATTTAAACAACCAACAAGCGCCGATGGAGGACATTATTTCCGGCGACCTTAATCAGTCCATTGATGTTCCTCAGGTACCCTTCCCTTCTCTCTATTGTGTATTATGGCAAATATGTATATATATATATAAAATACATATATATATATATATATATTAAAAAATGTAAAATAATTATTAATTTTCAGGAAGTAACCTAAAGATCTCCGAAATCCCAATCTTCCACAAGAACTAGAGTTAATCAAAAACTTTAATGGCAAGAAATACGCCTCCAACAAGGAAACAAAAAGCCCACAACTTTTTAGAAACAAAATCCCACGAAGATTATGTATTCCTATGATATCTTAATTTCCTTAATTTGAACAGGATGCATCAATTAATAATTAGTGTTTTTTTCTTTCCTAATTTGTTCAGGTTTCCTTGTCTGAACTGGCCTCGGAAACCCTCAAAATAAACATATATTTAAGCGACCCGAACTTCCTCAAAACACATTCGTATCTCTGTCTCTTCGATCAAGTTCAAGAGCATATATCAGAAAAATAACCCAAGCATCATCATGACAAGAAGTCCCAAGAACAAAATTAAAGTTTCGAGCATTGAAACTATTCCGTCTGAATTGGTTTCTGAAATTTTAGCTAGAGTAGCAGCATCTTCATTCACAGACATTTTCAATGCTAAGTTGAGGTATGTGCGTGTAAAGAAAACATGTTTCTATAAGTGCATGGTACAATTTTTTCTTTTTTAGTTTTTCGTCCTCGACTAGGCTGTCTTATTTTTAATTAGAAATTATAATGTTCTTAACAGTTGCAACATAATTTGGTTTATGCTGATCACTTTCTTCTCTTAGATTTATGGGTTAGTATTGATAATTTGCATGGATTTTAATACGTAGGTTTTCCATTTTTCTTTTTTTTTTTTCCCCCTAATTTATCATGGAAGTTACAGTTTTTGTCGAACCATTGAAGGTGTTTGACAGGAGAAATACTATGTTCTATTCCTCTTCAGTGATTGGAATTCATGTGTGACTTGTGGAGAAATTAAAATTTAAGTTTAATTTAAACCAACTCAAACCATTCAGGAAACATGATTGATTAGGTTTGATCAACTTGATATAATTAATTAGACAAAATATATTCTGTATTTAAAATTACTTATGAGCATTTATGAATTTTTGTTCAAATTTATGGCAGAAAATTAGGCCCTGAATATTCTTATCTATACTTTTGAATTCTTTTAAAGGTGACCTTACATTAAAATTCCTTTTCTTTTTGCTACAGTTGCAAAAGATTAAACGAAATCGCTGAGGATAGATATGTCTATCAACACGTATCTCTGGAGAAATTCCCTATAACACCTTGGTGGCCTTTAAATGAGAAGCAAGAGGCTTTTTTGAATAAATGTGAAGAGTGCGGAAATGCTGAATTGTTGTATAGGAAAGCAGTGGTAAGTTTTTTGCATTTATATCCGTACATCATCTGGAAATTACCGCCTTTGCCAAATTAATTCAAATTTGTTTCCATTTATTATTTGTATAGTTATAGCTATATTCATAACACTTTTCCCTCTCTTTTTCTATTTGTTCTAGGTGGAGTACTTCAGCAAATCAAATATTAGATTGGCATGCCGTAACTTAGAAAAAGCTTTAAAATCAAACCACTCAGGAGCTTTATATCTCACTTGGATAGTCTTACTCTTGAGCGGCAAAGATGAGTTGAAATGCAAGGGCATCAAATTGTTAGGCAGCATTATACAATCCAAATCTACGAAAAGAAACTTGATATTGTGCCGCAATAATTTGATTAAATTTTTGGACCAAATATGGGTGATGAATCCAATATTACGAAGACGACCAATATGTTGTACTACACAACATCAACGACAAGGGAAGAGCCAATGGTCTGATGAAGATGTAAAATGCACAGGTTGCATTGCGGATAGAGAACTTAAATATATTTGTGCTAGATGTCAACATATATAATCTAAGTTCTTTTCTACTTAATAGCATGTGATAGAACCAGCCAAAAGAAAGCGTAAATTCAGCACAGAGAATGTAATACTAATGTCATTTGCTGTTCAGGGATTGTAGAATGTAATTTCAATTATTGTTCAGGGATATATGCTACATAGTATGGCTGATCCTTCGTTTGTTTGCCAAATGCCTTAAAATAGTATGAAGCTTGTAATATGGATGGGGAAATTGTCTAGCTCAAAATTCCTAGTTGTATACACTTAAGCTTTCTAATACGTATTCATCATAGTTCGTATATTCTAGCTTTTTCATTGTAACCTAGTATTGGTCTGAAACAGTGAAACTTCCAGCTGTATTATGGAAGTTCCCTTTTCTTAAAGAAATTATCTAATTTTCCCTAGCGGCCAGCTTAAGTCAGATGCCAAATTATTTTACTTAAGCTCGTTTGTTTTGCTTTTTGTGCTTTTCAGCTGCGTATTACCACATCAACACTACAACTGCAAGTAACAAGTTACCAATTGGGGCTTGCTGGTTTGGCGACCCCAAATATATTGTGGCTAACAAGGTGCATCCATGGGGAATCCCACTCTCCAGAAGAACAAACTGAAAAAACACACATCACACACACCAGTGCAATGAAAACAGATCAACTAAAAGAAGATGATTATATCAAATATCCAGCAGCAGAGTTATCACTTAAAAGTATCGAAAATCAGCAATAAACCACACTATATATCTGATGATATTAACAGTTCCACTTCAGCTGCTAGCACTACTGCTGCTAATCCAAACAACCTTCTCAAGAACATCACTCCACATTCACATGGAAAACATCAGGCCTGTCTTCTTCCTTGATTTTGGGAAGGAACACTTTCAGAACCCCATTTTTCATCTCTGCCTTAATCTCATTGGTCTTGTAGAGTTTCTCAGGGAGAGCAACCCTGCTGGTGTACCTCCGCGCAGTGTCATCATCCTCGAATTCCTTCTTGCCATCACCTTTAATGATCAGAGTGTTCTGCTCCACTGAGACCTTGACATCCTCCTTGTCCAATCCCGGCATGTCTAGGCGTAGATGGAGACCATCGGCAGTTTCCTTTGCATTCCAGTTGCGGCAGAGGCCAGAGGCAACAGGGGAGTCCATAAATTGGTCCATCGTATTCAGTATTTGGCTCAGGCTGCTTCTTGTTGAGAATGGATCGAACACCTCTGTACATGTAAGTACATTTAGTAACAAATACATTACAAGAGAAAATACAAATAACAACATTAACCGTCTTATAACAAAAACCATGGGAATTTCACACGAACGCAGACTAAATTCAAACACATCTACAGACAATAAATAGGTCCTCGAACAAAGGTACACACGCCATAGATGTTCATTGATTAAAAAAATCTCTGAATTGGTTAACAGCAAGCTAATACCACAAGATTTCACGACACAGATACAAATAGTTGAACTTGGAATAGCTAATATAGATATAGGTGCAATTATCTCAGCATACACGCGCATAGATTAGCTTAGCTGTTCTTCCGCCGTGCATACATATATATAAATAGCTCAAAATAGCTATAGAGTTTCGTACAAGTGTCAAATGCACCGATGAAATTCCACAACAAAATATGAAGAAATCCTGAAACTGTACCAAGTATTCCAAACAAAACAGATATAGACCAATTAAATTTAAGAAAGAAAAGCCAAAAAACATATAAATACAGAGTAAGAGAAACAACTACCTGAAAATGGAGAGAAAACACGGCGATCGGGGCGGCGATCTGTGTCTAGATCGCTATCATAGCTGTCGTAGTCACGAACAGCGTTCGTGTTGAAGAAACGTGAGGCAGCTGGCTGAGCCACCGGACGGAAGGACCTTGAGAAGATGTTGGATGAGAAGAGGCGCTTCAGAGCTAGCGAGGACGCGGCCATTGCTGATGATGGCGTGTGATTGAAAGCTTGAAGAAGACGGAATCACAGTGAGAAATGAGAATTTTGGATAGCTTTAAGAGGTAGAAAGCACCGTGGCTTTTTTATAGAGAGAGGGATCGTGTCGAAATCATGAGAGACGAGATAATCCAGAAGGTTCTGGATAAAATAGAGCTCCAGGAGGCTGGCTTGTTTGTAAAGTCACTTGTAGAATGAGTCGAATTATAATTAGGTTTTAAAATTTCTTTTGTCAAAAATTAAATTGGTTTAGTTTTTAATTATTTTAGATAATACTATTATTTTTTTTACTCTGTACTATTCTTCGCATTATCACTATTATATAATATTAAGTACTATTATTAATAATAATATGATAATAGAATTGAATATTTAAAATTTAAATATAAAAATAAGATATCATGAGTTTATTCATTTGTATCTAAACTCAAATTAAGTCAGTTTTATTTGAACTATATGTTAAGTTAATGAATCGGCTCAATTCATATTACATTTGTAGTATTAGTTGTCTTGATTTGTGAATTATGATTTGAAAAATATGATCAATCAATTTTGAGCTGATGGATCTATCCAACAAAGTCATGTCCAACAATTTGAAATTTTATTTGAATTCAATAATTTAAAATTAAATTTCTCATGATGAAGGAGCTATATTTTTAAGGTAATTTTACACTTTCATATCGCATTCAATCATCTCATGTTACCAACAATATAATTAGGCCAAATCCCTTTTCGAAAGATGAAGGATTAAAGTAGGACAAAATTCATGCGTGGAAGACCAACTATGGGCGGGTTTAGGGAGGGCAAAAAAGATTAATTCCTTATATCTATTGTAACACTGCAAATTTTAAAATCCTAAAATATAGAAAAATGTGAAATTGATAAATTCGGCTAGATTAAATTTGGGTTTGATTTAGTTATAATTTAAAATTAAATATTTATAACCGAGGGTTTGAATTGTAAATAAGAGAATTATTTGATTGCATAAAATTATAAAGTTTGGGGGGTTAATGTGAATAAAATTAAAAGTCTAAGGACTTTATAACAATTAAAATTGGACCCAATTGCCCAAAAATAGAAATGTTAGGGGTCAATATATAGAAATTAAAAGTTAAAGGCTGAATTGAAGTCTTGGGGCTGAAATGTAGGGCGGTAAACAACTGAGGGACTCCATTGAAAGCAGTGAGAAACCTTGGGGCCAGATCGCAATAGGTGAAAGATACTTTATATATATAAGTGAAGGACCTGAAAATGATCTAGTTATCAAAACCTAACCTAGACCCCCCCAAGCTCGGTTCTTCTTCATCTCGCCTCAAAATTGAATCTTGCCAAATAGGAACCTTCCTTACCTCGTTGTGATCACTTTCATACTAAGAACTTACCAAAATAATCGATGAACGGGGAGAAACGAGGTGACCGACGATGAAGGTGAGCGGTGGTTATGGGTCACTGGGTTTGACGACTGAAACCCAAAATTGATAGGTGGGTTGTGACATGTTTGATGTGGGGAACACGATCATAGGCTTAATTTGAAGCTTGGTGGCTGGAGGAGGGAGAATCGAATGCGAGAAAACACGGTGGCGCTAGGTTTGCAGCGCAATTTTTCAGCTAATTAACCAGCCAAACGATGGCTGAAAGAAAAATTGATTTAGGGGTTTGAACCAGCTCTATGACGTGCATCTTTCCTACTTAGGAACTGTTATTGAAGATTGCAAAGAGATGATAGCGAAGATTAGGTGCTATGTTTGTTTTGCTAAACAAACAAATATTCATCAGGCAATGTTCACACCAGTCAATGCTCCTATTTGATTTTGATTTATGATATTTTATTTAAAAGCTGGCGATTGTGTGTGAAAACCCAAAAGTGGATTTCGAAGTACATTTTTCTATAATCGCCATGCCTATATTAGAATAAGCCTGGTGCTGAATTAGTGATTATTTGTTTACCATCGCGAATTAACGTATTTAGTGAAATGTTGTTGGACATATTAAGTAATAATAGTGAGTATAATTAATACCTTTGGGGGTGGGCCCTGAGATCGTCTTTGGAAAATGGCCAGGTGGAACAAACCGACAGTAATAGATCTTTCAACTGATACATGTATGCAATGTACATATAATCCCTACTCAAAAGCCAGCTGGAGGCAGCTGGCTGTGAGGTGGATTAGGCATGCGGCTAGCCATGGCTAGTGAGTATTCAATGTCCGAGCCGATCACTCGGGGACTTGGAGGAATAAGGATTTTCATATTTTCGAAAGTGGAGTGACAAGGTAAGAGAACTACTAATAGCTTAATTACAAAAGTGTTTACTATTTCATTGCCACTCCACTTTTTAGACGAGTATATTCATTTACCTGTATTATACTCTGTGTATCTACAACAACCTTGAAGTTTTCTTTATTGATTTCGTGTTTGGTTGATTATCACCCCTATATACCTGCTATTATGTTAATAATTCACTAAGTCATTCAAACTAACAATTTTTGTATTGTTCTCTTCCGTTCTTTATCCCATATAAGAGCAAGTAATGAAAATAGACTAACTCAGGTGACACATAAGGTAATGAAGGTGGTGGAAGTACCACGTGTGATTTATGATATTTCGATTTATAGTTGAACCTCTATTGGATGTCGCTTATAGAAATCAGATACTTTGAATTTTGAGAAATATATTATTTGTTGTGTAGAAAGCTTGTGGTATAGATTTGAGTAGCATCCCGGTTGGAAGCAGGCACCTCCCGATCGGAACGCTACATCTATATTAAAATTTTAATAATTATAATAATAATAATTTAAATAGTTTTAATTTTAAAAGCATAAATATTTAATATTAATTAAAAGTAATTAATTTTTATTTTCATTCTAATTTTAATAAAGAGAATTAAAGAAAAAAATTAATTATTTAAATTTATTGGATTAAATTTAATTTATTTCTAGTTAAATATAAAAATTAAAATTAATTAATTAAATCTTTACCTATTTTAATCTTATAAAACTTGAAAATAAAATTCTTAGGTCCATAATCACAATTGATTAATCAAGTGAAGACAATTAGATTAAGTTCACCGAGACACTTCCATGTAATTATTTGTTTGAAAAAAATGCTATAAGGGTTCAGTGAAGGAAATTTTTACCTATTTTAATTTTTTAAAATCATAAAATAAAATTCTTAGGTCTATCATTTTTTACTTTAACGAGATTGAAATAAATATACAAAAATAAGTAAATATTTTTAAAAAATAGATTTTTTTTTTAATTTCTATCAAAGACTGCAAGTGAAAGAACTTTTGTTGCTTTGAATATTAACGTCAAGAATAAACTCATATATAAGATGAAAGATGACTTTTTTAACTAATTGTTTAGTTATTTATATTGTAAAAAATATTGATAAAAATTTTGAAATTAATTCAGTCATTAATAAATTTTATGACCTAAGAAATCATCACTTCATATTCGATAAAAATATGTATTACAAATTTAAAAATTATAAAATTTGTATTTAAATTTTTATATTTTATTATTTTCACTCCCATGTTCTTATTTCTCATCTATCATAGAACCAACAAAGAAATTTGGCCATCCAACTAACATGTGTGTAGCTAAATTTTATTATTGGAAAAAGGACCTTATTAATTTCCTTCAACTTTTGCATGATGACATGAGATTTTAAAATGAAATCAGTTAATTCAGGACTTCCAAACAACAATATAATTTTAATTTTTTAATTTTGTGTGGACGCCAATGTAATTAATTCTAGAGGTTTGTATGAATTGACTCAAATGGAGTAAGATATATTCTTATAATTTAAAGAACTTATATTAAAATTTTATTTTATTTTAATTTAATTTGGTTGATAATATATTAAAAAGTGCAGGAATTTGAAAAAAAAGTAATGAAGTGGAAGTAATATATATTTGTTATTATTAATTCAAAATTAATTTTATAAAATTTATAAAGCTCTAGCCTCCAGTTGAAATTTTGGATTAAGCCCATTTTGGACCTACTTCACCCATTTTTTAACTCACAACCTAAATAAAATCCACCTTAATCAATCCATATAAACCCAATTTCAAAATTTTAATATCCAAACCCCAACCCAAAACCAAAAAAATTGGTTGGACCCATGAAATAAAACAACATTGCTACTTTTAAAGATGAAATTATATTTGATTTTACTTTTTAAAAAATACTTTTTTTTTATGTAAACTTTTATTTAACCAGCAGTGTCATGTCAATTTTAATACTAATGTATATTATTTTCTAATAATACAAATAGTTGAAAAATATATATTTGTATTGAAATAATAATTTAAAAACATAAAAATATATGTGATGATGTAAAATTACTAAAAAAATTTAATTAAATTTTGAAAAAAAAAATGTAAGATTTAAACATTCTCCCAATGTATATTGCCTGAGGTTTTTTCCCCCCTTTTTCAGGAAAGTACATAAAATAAAACAAAGTCAAGCGAGTAAATTTGCACTATGGTGAAGAATGGTATTTGGTCTCGATGATAATTTCTTCTTATTTATATATTTGTATGTTAAAAGTTTATTATGATTTAAATTTTAAATTTATTATTATTAAAATTAATTTGATCACTCAATAATATTAAAAATTAAATTTTTTGTTGGGTCATCGTATTATATTTTCCACGTGGAGGCACTTCATTGGACAGGACAGCATAAAAGACCATGCGAACACATCGAAATGCTCACTCTGCCCAACCGAAACCGACCTGTGAATTTCTTCCGGTTGAGTAGAGTAGAGCGCTCTGACTATGAGACCAGGACAAGAATTCCAATGACTGCCTACAATCTAGAATTTCGAATTTCAGTCGTCCCCATTTTCAATTCCATGCCTGTATTTCCCTCGAATTCAATTTAATTACTCTCATTTTCTACGCATCCGTTTGACTTGTATAAGATTCACCACCTGCTATTACAAAGCAAGGCTATTTTATAGGTATGTATGCTTCTGCTGATGTATATGCATTATTTTCAGTTACTGATTTTTGTTTGTCTTCGATTTGGGTTGAAGAGATCAAGAAACGATTTTTTTCCCCAGATCTTCTGAAAAATGGCGGAGGAAATGAATCACCCGTCGAGCTACGTGAAATTGACGAAGGAACAAACGCCGACGGAGGACATTAATCCCGGCGAGCTTAATCAGCCCATTGATGTTCCTCAAGTATTCTTCTCTCTTTCTCTTTGTTGTTTGTGTGTGTGTGTGGGTGTGGGGTGGGGGCGGGGGAGTCTAGACTGGTTATCATGTTTCTGATTACTCTACTGAGTTCATCTCTTAATTGATCTGTCTTGATTAATTGGTTGCTTATGTTTTGACTGTTTGGTTAAGCTTTCTGTCTATATAAGAAGCTAAGGTCTGAATATCTTGTGTTTGTGTTGCACACATTTTGTGGTTCCTTAAATTCATGATATGGGTTCGGATCTGGTTATCTTGCCATGTTTGGTGTTCTTGTCTTGCCCGGAAATTTTGTGCTCTATTGCTTGATAGTTCTTGATGCTAGGAAAATTTTTTCATTGATATCTAATAGCAACTAAGTAGTAAACAGTGATCTTGATTTCTCTTGGTTAAAATAATAAGGCCCTGTTGTCTTACTTTCCGAATAGGAGGGATCAATATTCCAAGTGGGAATACAATGAGCTTGATGCTTTTAGATAGTGAAATACCTCTAACTTGATGTAATGCCAAAGTTTATTGTATGAAAATCTTTTATAAAGTTTATGACCTCGGCTTCTAAGAACTTTAATGTACTTTTCGGACATGCCTGTCTTGTTTTCTTGCCAACTTTTCATCCGTTAGATTTAGATTTTATATCTGTGGTTCACTATGCAGTTGCATGTCCAAAAGTGCAATGAATGTGGACAGCCTTTACCAGAAAGCTATCAAGCTCCTGCCGATGAACCTTGGGCTACTGGGATTTTTGAATGCGCTCAAGATAGAGAAAGTTGTAAGTTTCATAGCAAGCAGAGGATAATTGCTCAGTCACAATCTTAATTAATTAATAGTTATCTTAGCGCGCACACATTGCCTGATGAGTATGTATATGTGGCTATATAAAAATATCAAAGTATATATTTATATCAATTGTGTGCATACCGAAGCTTTTGAGCTAGTTATAAGTGACAAGTCGAGAAAGGGAGACAAAGTTTTGGCAAAGCCTTTCGTCATCAATATTGAAAGACGGTAAATGTTGAAAGTTGTTATGTAATTTGATATCTATCAACTGATTAATTTTTGTTGTCATGCCAAAACCATTTGTTCTTTGGCTGCAAACAGCGTAAGTCATAATAAGCTTGACACGAGCATATATCACTCTATACTAAAATATATTTTATAGTATGTTTGTGAGCTTCAATGGATTCAAGTTGGCTGCCATACAGTGCGTGGGGGAGTTTATCAAGGAACATTGGATGGGACTGCTTTGGAATTGATAAACTAGATTCTGTGGATTGTTCAATGTTTCCCCATCTTATGTGCTCGTGACACTTTGCTTCCTATTCCAATTGATTCTGTCTGTACAAATTGGTTGTTTTGCTTCTTTACTTCTCAGCAAGTGTAAGTAACTATAACATATTTACATGGTTGATGGTTCCATTTCTTTTTTATTTTTATTTTTTTGATCTGCAACAGGCCGGACAGGACTATTTTGCCCATGTGTCTTGTTTGGCCGCAATGTTGAACAAATAAGAGAAGATGCCAGAGAAGATACCCCATGGACTGGGCCGTGCATCTGTCATGCAATTTTTATAGAGGGCGGTCTTGCCCTTGCTGCAGCAACAGCAGGCCTACATGGTATGATCGATCCAGGGACGACATGTCTCATTTGGGAGGGTTTGTTATTCAGTTGGTGGATGTGCGGCATATATACTGGCCTCGTGAGGCAGTCATTGCAAAAGAAATATCATCTCAAGGTGATACATTTCCCCAATTTCTTATCTACTAATTTAATTATTAATTCATTCTTAATTGAATGCAATGGCCGGAGTTTATGTTATTAGTTTATTATAGCAAATTTTAACTGCAAAAGGTCTTGTCTCTATAGTTTATTTTAGGTGGCATTTGATTCTACACATTAGTTTGTAGTGGCTATTAGAAAATTAGGTATTAGAAGAGATTGATAATCTCACATTCTTGTTTGGTTTTTGAAGATTACAATCCACATTGGTACATACTACAATTTTCATCAATCTCAATTTGTTGTTTAATAAGAGAGAAGTAATTGTTGTTTGACCTCGAAAATTACATAATTGCCCCAAATATGTCATTTCTTACCAAATGTTCAGGACAGTGAAGTAATTTTGATGCTAGTATTGGCGGTGTGATTGCAAAATTGCACATCCAAACCCATGATACGATAAACACCTAATATACTAAGTTGTAAAGGGACAACAACTAACCTTCGCGGGCCCAAAACGTTAGTTTTTTGCATCAAACAGAAAATTAGGCGCTATTATTCCATGTAATGTTGTGTACCTCACAAATCAAATGCTAACATACATTGTTGTTTCTCTATTGATTTACCGTTTACTATATTCTTTTTGCATGCAGAATTCTCCATGTGACCCATGCATGGTGCACTGCTGCATGCACTGGTGTGCGTTGTGCCAAGAGCACCGGGAATTGAAAGAACGCCTATCAGACGACACCTTCATGCCCATGACTATAGTTAATCCACCTCCAGTCCAAGAAATGAATGCTGCAAGTGATGGCCACAATTCCGCACCGCCTACTACTAATAGGGGCAAGCAAGTTAATGTAGAGATGCAAGCTTTGTAGAAATTGCCAGTAAGAGAAAAAAGATAGTATCCTTTACATAATTACATCCTTCACAATGGCCTGTGAAACTTGAGATCTTTCTCCTTTTTCACCATACAAAACAAGTGATACAATGTTTAAGCCCCTCTTGATAGGATATTTTGTACAATTGTCAATGGTCATGGCTAATGTCTAGTTGCAGGGGCAATTCGATGAAACTACAAGTAAATGCAATTTTTGGTTTTCTGGTCTGTTAGAGCGGCAATTTGGCAAGGAAATAGCACCTATGCCTATATGTGCAATAGTTAAGGGGTAAAATCGAGTTCTTAAATATTTCTTTTCTTTACTATTAAAATAAAGGCTTCAATCGAGTTGAATTAAGTTTTTGAGAAAAGTTTTAAGTTCAAGCTCAAAATATATATGTTAGGCTCAAATTTAATATTTTTTTAGCTCGAACTTGACTAGACTCGAATAAATTTGAATTTTGGAGTGAGTTTTGAGCTACTAAAAGTTTGAACTAAAACTTAAAATTTTCAATTTAGAAAAAGGGTAAAAAAAAATCAAAATTTAAATTTATAAATTATAAATATTCATCAATTTGTTTTTCAATGAGAGAGAAGTATTGTTTGACCTCAAAAAGTACATAATTGTCCCAAATATTTGTCGTTTCCTATCAAATATTTAGGACAGTGAAGTAATTTTGGTGCTAGTCATGGGGTACGATTGCAAATTTGCACATCCAAATGCATGATACGATAAACACCTAGGGCATTGTTGATTGCATCTAATAGCATGGATAAGTTAAACTAATCCAGCTTAATCTTTTGTTTGATATCAAGTTATCAACTACTAAAGATGCAAGCTGGTATATTTTTTGGTCCAACCCTGCTACTGTGGCAACTACAAGGTGAGATTGTAGTTGTGCCCAGGGGGTGAGATTATGTAATCGCACCCACTCATTAAAATTTTGATTCTTTAGTTGTCCTTTTATTACAAGGGTCAATGGGAGAGGTAAGGGTTTTATTCACGGGCAATATTGTCTTTTATCTAATTAGTCCTACATATCAAACATACATCAGAGATTAAGATAGATTCTAGTAGCAACTAATTGTAAGGTCAATTTTCAATATCAAATAGATTAATATATTATTTAATTTGATCTAATCTACTTTTTTTCAAATCTCGATTACTATTTACATTCCCAATCAAATGTGCCTCTAATATACATAACAGTAACGGGACAACAACTAATCTTCACGGGCCCAAAACGTTAGTTTTTTGTATCAAACAGAAAATTAGGTGGTATTATCCCATGTAATATTATGTAATCTCACAAATCAAATGCTAACATACATTGTTGTTTCTCTATTGATTTACCGTTTTACTATATTCTTTCTGCATGCAGAATTCTCCGTGTGACCCTTGCATGGTGCACTGCTGCATGCACTGGTGTGCGTTGTGCCAAGAGCACCGGGAGTTGAAAGGACGCCTGGCAGACGACGCCTTCATGCCAATGATTATAGTTAATCCACCTCCGGTCCAAGAAATGAATGCTGCCAGCAATAGCCAAAATTCAGCACCGTCCCTACTAATAGAGGCGAGTAAGAGAAAAAAAAGTAGTATCCTTTACATCCTTAACAATGGCCTGTGAAACTTGAGATCCTGTTCCTTTTTCACTATACAAAACAGGTGATACAATGTTTTAACTTTTAAGTCCCTTTCGGTAGGATACTTCATACAATTTTCAATGGTTATGGCAGATGTCTAGTTGCAGGGGCAACAGAGCTTTATACTAGTGCAAGCATTGTGTCCGATTAAACTACAAATAAATGCAATTTTTGGTTTTCTGGTTTGTTAGACCGGCAATTTGGCCAGCAAATAGCACCAGTGCCGTATACGTGCAATAGTTAAGGGCTAAAATCGAGTTCTTAGATATATCTGTTCTTTATTGTTAAAATAAGTGCTGCAATCGAATTGAATTGAATTTTAGAAAAAGCTGCCCGTTTGTTTTCATTTTCAAATTCTATTTTTATTTTTATTTGAAAATAAAAATTAAAAATAAACACTTTCTCACAATTTTTTTAGCAAATGTATACATTTTCTTCTCAAAATTCTTTATAAACCTAACCTATTATCCTACTATCATATCAATCAAATTTAAATTTGATTTGATATAAAAATCAACTATTATTTTTAAATTAATAAAATATACATATATTTAAAAAAATATCTTTTTAAACATACACAATATATATGTGTATATATATATATATATAAATTAACCTACTTTCAATCATATATCCTATTCCAATCATTACCTTTTCAACATTTCATCTAAATACATCTCAATTTTTATTTCTATTTCATAACTAACTTTCCAACTTTTTAAAATACATAAAAATTGAAAATGCCTTTGAAAATAAAACCAAACGGGCTGTTTAAGTTCGAGTTCAAAACATATATGTTAGGCTCACCTTAATATTTTCTTGAGCTCAAACTTGACTAGACTGGAATAAGTTTGAATTCTCTAGTGAGTTTTTGAGCCACTTCAACTTTGAACTAAAACCCCAAAATTTCAATTTAAAAAAAAATGGTAAAAGTAAATTTTAAATTTATAAATTATAATATTCATTAATTTATTATAAAATATTATTAACAATCATAAATAAGCTTACTAAAATTATAAATTACTGTAGGTTTATGATTTTATATATATTAAAAACATTATGATATGTATAATTTTAACTATAAGGATAATTTAATAGATTAATTAGAAATAAATTAAAATTTTCAATTAATTAATAAAGTAAAAGGGAAGGAGAGCTCGAAAACAATTTATAGTCTCATAAATATTACAATGTCATAGTCATTAAATCAAAAGGAGGAGCTCCAACATGCAAAATTTTGCTTGCCTGAGATTTCATTTTATTTATTTATTATCATTTTTGAGTATTCTTTCCGAGTTGATATATTTTCAGATTTATTAGAACGTAAATTTTGAATATCACACATATAAGTGGGAGAAAAATGTTGCTGTTGTTGTTTTTTCAATCAAGTAAGCATTTTATTAACTAAAAGGGGGAACATCAGTCCAAAGGGGTATCACCCATCACAAAAGACAGAAACAGAAATACAGTTTAAAGGGACTTTGTCACTTCATCCCGTTCCAAATGCCAATATTGCAAGATTGTGTGAAGCATAGTTAGCATTCCTATTAATAAACTTAAATTTTCGTTTGGGCCAACATGCCCAATGCCTACAAATCTCCTCAATCAGGCCCCCGAATTGCCCAGGGGATTTCACAAGACGACGAGTTGATTGCATTTATAGCAACAAGTGAATCACACTCAAATAAAACTTGGTGGATCTTCTTTTGGTGCATTAGTGTGCATGCTTTTTTGATTGCCAAGGCTTCTACAGTAGTAGAATCCACACAAGAATGTTGCTCCGTAGCTGCATGGATAACTGATCCATTGAAATTACGAACCACAAATGCAGCTGCCGCTTTGCCATTTTGGAACCCCGCATCTGAGTTAACTTTAAGCTAACCAATAGTGGGTCTAAGCTTGCATTTGAACCTCCATGCCTTTGGCTGGACATAAGAGACTGGGCTTCCACATGTTCAGATGCCGAACGATGGATTTTGAGAGAGAGGGTATGCAAACAATATGACGGAAGTCCATGGGTTCTTCCGAAAAATGTCCATTGCAGAAAACTGAGAAGATCAAGAACTCCTCCTGCAAAATAGAGTCTTAAAACAACTTAGATTTCTTATCAAGTAAAAGCAATCCAATCAAGAATAGGTTCAATATTGCTAAATGGAGTTAAACGGAAGCCCCATTTAGATTTGAACCATATTGCTTGAGATAAAGGGCACCGCAAGAAAATATGCTCCAGAGTTTCACTTTCCAAACCAAACACATATATTTGATTAACCTGTCACCTTCCATGGGTTTATTTATTATGTCAACCAAACTATATCACAATGATAAAAAAATCATACAAATTATCATATAATAAATAATCATGAGATAAATTAGAAATCCAACCAAACTAGTCCTATGTGTGAGATTATGCTTTTAGACCAAATGCCACTTGACGACATATCAAACTATGATGTTAATTATTTTGTGAACTATGTATTAAAAAATTAAATTTCATAAATTTTCTTTTTATTGTACAATAAATGACCTAAAAACAAAAGTAAATTGAAAATAATAGTACAACTCTTAAATAAAAAGAAAAGTAGGGGGCGTGGTTTGGTTCGGTGTGGTTTGAGGGTATAAAGTTGAACCATAACCACTTAAGAAGAAAAGAACCGCACCATCTAAAATTGGTTATTACAATTCAGTTAACCGGTTAATCATTTTTAAATAATTAAAATTTTATCAATAACAATATTAATTTTTACTCAATTTTGTTCGATTCAATTTTTATTGAACCAAATCATTTAAAAAAAGTTTAATTTAAGTAGACAAATACCCATCAATTTGATACTTTGTGATCACAAAATCTATGATACAAAAAGCAAATATAACTTCAAAATTAACAATGCAATATATGATATTTCTATCTCACATCAAAATTAACTTCAAAATAAAAAATGCATCAAGCAAGCAACATCTCAATCTCATAACATATTTACTGAATCACTATGAGTAATATAACTTTAAGATTAATAATACGCCAAATAATTAAAATGAAGACACAAATCAAGCTAAGTCTAAAATTAAAATACTTCCAATCAAACTAATATTCATCCAAATCTCACTAACAATTAATATAAAAATATAAGTTTTCTCCAAAAAAGATACAAATCCTTTAAGACAAAAGTTGGACAATCAACTAAATTTTTTATATTAAACCAGTTTAGTTCCATTAAATTTTGGTTAACCGAATTGCATATAGTAGGTAACTAACCGAACCACTTTTTGCTAAAAGAACTGCCTTGTTAAGGAATTGGTTTAGATGATTCGTTTTTTTATTTTTTTTATTTTTATTTTTAGTTCAGATCAATTTGATTCGACGATTCAATTCGATTTTTTGAATTTTTTTTTCCCACCCCTAAAGAAAAGGACAATGAGAAATAGAAAATACATAAAGAAATAGAAAGGGCATTAATGAAAAAATCCCATTATATAGAGGAGATAAAATATAGTGGATAAATATTATTTCGTGTTTTACTATTCCAAATTCAAGTTTAACAAATAACAAACAGACACGACTCCACAGACGTTAAAAATTTGAAATCAAACTTCCTTTACAAACCGTCTCAACTTCTCAAAATTCCCTCCAAACTACATAACTTCTTATATTTGTCCAAACCCCTCTTCCTTAATCTTCACAAACAGCTTCCTAAAAAATCCTACATAAAAAGATCAAAGTTAATTTATATTTTCCTGTTCAAATCTTGCATTCTAATTAGTATTTTAAACACACAAATTAATGGCGTCCCTAAAATCCCGCGTGGAGCACGCCATCCTTCCCGCCGCTCTCCGATCATATCTGGCGGAGTTCATATCAACTTTCCTCTTCGTCTTCGCCGCCGTTGGCTCGACCATGTCGTCGCGTATGTCTTAATTTCTGCATTTCCAAATGAACAATTTGCAAGGGAAAAAAAAAGAGTGAACTTTGTATTTGTTTATTGATATTTACGAGGTTTTTGTTGATCTGGTAATATTATTACAGGGGAAATGATGCCGAATGCAGCGTCGGATTCTTCCAGCCTGGTGGCAATTGCTATTGCAAATGGGTTCTCGTTGACGGTGGCGGTGTATATTGCTGCTAACATTTCCGGCGGCCACGTGAATCCTGCGGTGACCTTCGGAATGGCGGTTGGGGGGCATATTACTATTCCCATGGCCATCTTCTACTGGATTGCGCAGATTCTTGGCTCTGTCATGGCTTGCCTTGTGCTGAAAACAACTACTGTTGGACAGGTAAGGTAATTCAAGTTCATGGTATGAAAAAGACCATCTCTGGTTAGTGAATTAAAATGAGTTATTAAGATTAGTGAATTCCACTTCATGGATTTTGTATCATCATATGAGATTGGGAGTCTAAACTTGAAATCAAAACAATCTCAAAACTTAAGAGTTGTCGCGTGACTCTAAAAAAATTGTCTAATGCTTAAGTCCTATCCAATTTAAAATATGTTGGAAGAGCAAAGTGAATACTTGACTTTGTCAACATTTAATTGAGATTTGAAGATATTTAGTTCGGTATGATAAAACATGCGTGTTTGACTCAAATGATGAGTCTCTTATAAATTGAAACAATATCATATCCAACCTAAATAAAAAGATGTGAATCTTGACATATGTGAACATTAAAACTTTATTCAGGAGTAAGATGATCCTTGTACTGTTTGATGTTAAAAATCAAACAGGCCAAACCAATAAAGTCTCGAGATCCTAGAAGACAAGAAATCAAATTCCAAACAAATAATTACATATCTAATTGACTAATCCCTATCAATATTCTTGTACTAATATGTATACTTTTAACAATGATCTAATGTGTTCTTTCTTAATCTTTCTATAGCAAGTTCCAGTGCACGCAATTCCACAGGAAATGACCGGGTTTGGGGCAGCGATACTGGAAGGGGTGATGACATTCTCACTCGTATACACTGTGTATGCATCTGCCGACCCGAGGAGGGGTGCTATGGGAGCCATTGGGCCACTGGCAATCGGGCTTATAGTGGGAGCCAATGTTTTGGCATCTGGGCCCTTCACAGGTGGGTCAATGAATCCGGCATGCGCGTTTGGTGCTGCCATTATTGGAGGGAGTTTCAAGAACCAAGCGGTTTATTGGGTCGGACCTTTGATTGGAGCAGGCATTGCTGGGATCCTATACGATAATGTGGTTTTCCCTGCTCAGGTGCCTGCAGATTCACTAAGAGGCATTTCTGATGGAGTTGGGGTCTAATTTGCTAATCCTTTGGACATTTTGATTTTTGTAACTTGACAGAGGGTAGATAATATGACTTAAAGGATGATGATAGTGGCAATCAAATTGCATTACAACGATTCCTAACATGTTCAATGTTGCATTTTCTTGTGGTTTTCATATTAACCATTTTTTTTTCCATTTTCTTTTTTGTCTTGTGGTTTATGTATGTTTTTTCATTTATTTATATATGAACATAATGCAAATGAATTCAGATAATAGAGTAGAGTCAGCCATGTAAGAAATTTTTTATGGTCAATTTTGATGATTGACAACTATTTTGCCCTTCATTTTGTTTAATTTAATTGGTCTTTTTTATTTTACAGATATTTTATTATGTACAAGATTTGTTATTGATTTAATTGCAAGATTCTGATCAATTTATATTTTTTAAAATAAGTCTAATTATGCTAAGTTATCAT
Organism: Jacaranda mimosifolia; assembly: GCA_018894105.1. Lineage (NCBI taxonomy): Eukaryota > Viridiplantae > Streptophyta > Magnoliopsida > Lamiales > Bignoniaceae > Jacaranda > Jacaranda mimosifolia. The sequence goes on along the minus strand of CM032125.1, from coordinate 29,350,616 downwards.
TGGAACTATTCAAGATACACTGATTCTAAAATTCTGAAAACAAGCTTAATAATGTGCTATCTTATATAACATGAAAACACTAATTTCATTTTGATCTCAAATAAATAAGTTCAACTACAACGTATATCCATAGAAGAAATCCTTTTCACCTTGTTAAATTTGTGATCATAAATGAAAAAGCGGGCTACACAATATCTAAAACTTTGCCAGAAAAGCGTAGCCCCTCTTATGCGACTTCTCGTAAAATCTCAGTTACATATCTTCTTCCACTACGCTATCAGAGCAGAGTCATCATCCATGGCGTTGGCGCCTAAACCCATCTCTCTCTCCTCTATCTCACCATTCCCCACTCCGCACGCTTTCCAAAACCCTAACTTTAAACCCTTTTTCCCCAAATTACACTCTCAAAGACTACCCACTCTCATCATTTGCAAATCCACCCAAACAAATGCCGCCGATTCCCCTGTATCCACACCCGAACCCGACGGGTTCGGACCCTCCGCCCCAAGCCGAGGTGACATCTTCCTCCAACGACAGCAATCCTCAGCTGCTTCCGCCGCCGTTATTGCAGAAATAAAGAAAAAGAAGAAGAATAAAGACAAGGCCGTGAAAGCTCAGTCTTTTACCGTTCCTAGCTGTTATGGCTGTGGGGCGCCATTACAGACATCTGAATCCGATGCTCCGGGTTACGTGGAACCCGAAACATATAGTCTGGTGAGGATTAATTTGTTTAAATCCTAGTGATGTTTCAGTTAATCGTTTGCTTAAGTGTTTGTTTGGGTGTGTGCAGAAGAAGAAACATAGACAGCTAAGAACGGTGTTATGTGGGAGGTGTAGGCTTTTGTCCCATGGGCACATGATTACTGCTGTTGGTGGAAATGGAGGGTATTCCGGTGGAAAACAATTTATCACTGCAGAAGAGCTTCGTGAAAAGCTGTCACATTTGCGGCACGAGAATGCTTTTATAGTGAAGTTGGTAATAATATTACCTTACCGCTATTTGAATTTGTTTTCTGGAGGATTTTCATTTTTGAGTGAAAATGAATTTGTTTTTTGGAGGATTTTCATTTTTGAGTGAAAATAAATAGTGACAAGTTATTTAAAAATTTGAATTTGAAAATGAAACGTTTGGATATTTTTGTTTAAAATGTAATAATTATGTAGGGTTGAAAATGAGTTGTATTTGGAAAATATAGTATTTTTGTATTAAAAATCGTGCAAATATGAGTTGAAGAAAATGAAAATGCGAGTAGAAAAAAATGAAAAGTGAAAATGGGGAGAGTGTAATAGTGTGTTTTGGAGAATATTTTTAGAATGAAAATAATTGTGAAAATAGGGGAAAAGTTGATAGTTTCATACAGAATATGAAAGGGGTGTTTGAAAACAAAACCAAACGGGCACTTACTTTTCTGACTGAAAGCAGCTATATTAGTGCATGTTTAGAGTTCTATTCAACTTATTGCAAGTTTTGTGGCTAATTATCTATAGGTTGATATAGTGGACTTTAATGGCAGCTTTTTATCTCGTATCCGTGATCTTGCTGGTGCAAATCCCATAATTCTTGTCATAACTAAGGTAATAGAAATAAGTAATATTAGATTCCTCTGATAATTCCTGTTACTGACTTGTTTATATGTGTGTATTATTTGAAGAACGTGCTTTTATTTAAATGCTAGGTTGATCTTCTTCCAAAAGGAACTGATCTTAATTGTGTGGGTGACTGGGTTGTGGAGGCAACGGTGAAGAAGAAACTGAAGTGAGTTGTTTTACATTGACAGATTCACTAGCATTTTCTGTGAAGACATTCCATACTGTACACTTGTGTTTCATTTTCGTGGAAACACCCATACTTTTCCTTTGATCTGAGGAAATTACAAATTGGTAATGACAGACACTAATGGCCGTCAAAAAATTAATACTGACATGTGCTCCTTGGCGGTTGTGTGTGTGTGTGTGTGTGTTTTGTTTTTTGTTTTTTAAATAAAAAGCAAATCCCGATTGAAACTCTGTACTAATGCAATTTATTTTTCTGGAGACAGTTGCATGCATGCTACGTCTGATTTTTATGACATATCGAAAAAAATCATAATAGAAGATGCTCAAATAAGTATTTATGAATGTCAGCGACATACCCACTTTGACATGTTTACATGCTTGTAGTTTCTTTTGAAAGTCAGCACTTCTCACGCGCTCTTATACTTCTTAAAGATGTTAATGCTGTGAAAAAATGCTCATTGTGCAGTGTGTTGAGTGTACACTTGACAAGTTCAAAGTCTTTGGTGGGCATTGCTGGAGTGATCGCTGAAATTCAGAAAGAGAAGAAGGTGGGTTGTACCATATTTTGGCTTCCTTTGCTTCTCTCACAATCATCTTGTATTTTACTCAATAGATTTTATACATCCAATGCAAATAATCATCACTGATTCTCATTTCCATTTATGGTTCTTTCTTCAACTAAACAAGCGCTGACTCTGGATATCTTATTGCAGGGAAGAGATGTCTACATCCTGGTAAGCCTGTTACTCTGGGATATGAATTAAGGACAGCTCTTTTTCCCCATTTTATGCATGGCTTTTGTAAACCTGACTTGTTCTTATTCTTGAATTTGGAATTGATAATTTTAGTACTTCACTGATTTAACAGGGTTCAGCTAATGTTGGAAAGTCTGCTTTCATTAATGCTCTACTGAGTAAGCAAATATCATTAAGAACTTGTTTCATATATTATATTATATTTCAGCATTAGGGCATATGACACTTGGAACTTCTAAATTCCAATTATAAATGCTGTTTTCTTCTTTAAGCTTTTTGAATCTCTCATTTATTTGATTTGCTTACTTGTTATGAAACACAATTTAAACACTATGGCCTGTCAGTTCCAAAATTAGGTCAGCTATTACTTGAAGTTTACAAGCAGAAATAATCTTGTAATGAGCAATGATTTTCAACTAATAGGCTGGATATCTTTTCCAATACTTTTGAGCCAAAACTTTTTCCTGGTTAGTTTATGCAAAATTATGTTGCAGTATTGAGGTTTACATACCAGTTGTTAATGCCTAACAGTTAGGGAATGTCCAGATTCTCTCTCTCTAATCATTTCTTTTGAAGGGTTCGCATTTCATATACTACACTGATTATTTTTCCTTTGCTTGCCTTGAATATTTTGAATGGTTTCAGATTTAAATGGGTCCCCCTAAACTTTTCATCCTACATGGTTTTTAACTCGATTATGAAATTCAACTGATTAGTTGCTATCTTTAATACATTCTAGTTTATAACTTACAGTCTTAGTTTGTTACCAGAAATGTTGTCTTATAAGGATCCAGTAGCTGCTGCAGCAAGAAAATATAAACCAATTCAATCTGCTGTTCCGGGAACTACTTTGGGTCCAATACAGATTGAAGCTTTCTTAGGCGGAGGAGTAAGTGCTGAATATCCAATCTCAATTCTCTAATGGGTGCTAATCTTCTCTGTGACTTTTACATTCTGCATCCTAAGCCCCACCTTTTCATTATTCAAATCATTGAAATTGTCCTGGTATGCTAACTAATTGGATTTCTTATTCCTAACGATCATGTTGCAATTGATCACACTTATTACTTTGAATTGTTTGGTGTTGAAAATCTAATTAGAACTAACAATTTTTGCTATATTCTCAAATAATTGGAAAATATTATCTTCTAAACTTACCAAAGATAACTCATACTTTAAGTTGAGTTATGCAGTACACATAATTCATGTACAATTGAGCACGATTCTCCAACAAAATTTCAATCTTTTTGTTCAGTTCGAATGTTATTTTTACAGTAGAACTTTAAGAGTGGATTATATGTTATATATTTGATAATGAAGTATATTTAATCTTATTTTACAAATATTATATAATTCTCTAATTACATATCTAAGACTTGAAGCGAAATGAAGCTCCATAAATTTATCCTCCACATAACTCTACTAAGTAAGAACATCAGGAACTTAAGAAATTCAACTAGTTAGCTGTTAGCAAGTGGGTGGTAATTAAGTTGTTAGAAAATTTATAAAGTGGGGCCTGGAGTGCAGAGTGTAAAAGTTGGAGGGAAACAGCACCCTTCTCTAAGTTACATGCTTGTATTGTATGCTCTTTTTGATTTACTGCACGAAAGTAGGAGGTCTAAAGATTATAACCAGGCTAGAAGTTCTAGTCCCAGAAACCAGAAAATAAAGAAAGGGCTGAATACTGAAAACCAAACCTTTGATTCTATATTTAGCCATGCATTCTTATACTCCTTCCATGGTGGCCTATTTTAAGTTTTTATTGAGCTAGAGCATAAAGTATTTATTCATTACCATGTCAAAATAAAGAGGGATACTATCTGTGGTTTAGACCAAAATTTTGAACTCGAAACTTGAATGGAGGCATATAGAGTCTTTTATAACAAAATTTCTAGATGATGCAGTGATTCTGTTTTAATAGACTAAGTAGCTGTACCTAGTATGTTTTTCGTATTATATCTGTGTTCCAGTTGATGATTCTCCAAACTTAGAGGAATATTATCTTTTTCTATTTGTTGTAGAAATTATATGACACGCCTGGAGTACATCTCCACCATAGGCAAGCAGCCGTGATACATTCAGAGGATCTACCTGCTCTTGCACCCCAAAGTCGACTTCGAGGTCAACCTTTCCCAGTATGTTTGTCTTTCTCAATCTTTTCGTGAGAATATTTAGTATTAGTTTCCACATAAACTAAGTCTTTTCCCCTCTCCTTATGGTGTAAACCAGAACCCTCATCAAATCTTAGACAACTCGTTGGTGGACCGAGTCAGATCAAATGGCTTAATTGGTTTCTCTATTTTCTGGGGAGGTCTTGTCCGAATTGACGTCATCAAGGTTTTCAATCCCATTATCTCATGTTGATGCAATGGGTAGATGAATTAATGTTACTCATGGTTTATCCAATTGACTATTATTATAACAGGTGCTTCCAGAAACACGTCTGACATTCTATGGACCCAAGGCATTGCAACTTCACATGGTACCTACTGAAGAGGCTGATGAATTTTACCAGGTTAGACTGCAACAACTTTGCATAACTTCGACATTATTCCCCATTCTTCACTTCTAGTAAGTCTTCTACATCACCTACATGTTGAGTGCCATGAATTCAATTATGTCTGCGTCTGACTCCATTGAATAAAGATATTATAGGAGCTCAAATATCAGGTGGTGGTTAGCATGATTTGAAAGGATTAATACTTTAATTATGATTTGCAGAAAGAAGTTGGGACCCTCTTGACGCCTCCAACTGAAAAACAAAAGGCAGACAGCTGGATGGGTTTGGAAACTAAGCGCGAGTTGAAATTAAAATATCATGATGTTGAGAGGTAGGGCTTATGGATTTCTTGTTTTGATACAACCGGTAAATTCTACTGATTGCTGAAAATTTTTCCATTTCCTAATTTGCTTCTTTTTACGCCCTCCTCAGGCCCTGCTTGTGACGTTGCTATATCTGGGCTTGGCTGGATATCTGTAGAACCATTTAGTCATACTTCTAGATCATCTGAGGCAAGTGCAGTCGAAGCTGGTGGTGAGATAGCCTTAGTCGTCCACGTTCCCAAGCCTGTAGAGATTTTTGTTCGCCCTCCTTTACCAGTCAGCAGCGCTGGGGGGGAATGGTATCAGTACAGGGAATTGACGGAAATAGAACAAGAAGTAAGACCAAAATGGTACTTCTGATATAGGTTGTGAAAGTACTTGTGGAGTATAGCATTACGTATCTGCACTGCATGACAAGATGGAAAGGGCATAGGAAAGTACGTGTTAAGACAGCGGTGGCGCCACTTATATTTGCATATTTGGATCTGCAAATTGTGTTCCACTTCCCATGATAACGAGCATGGTGGTTCGATTTAATCTTTTTTCTTGACCTCGCCATTCCAGAATAGTGTGACAAGTCTGAGCTAGCCTTTTTCTTTTATTTCGATAAAATAATGTCTGTCAAAAGAAATTCCGAACTTCTTCTCCTTGTTAACTGGAACATCACTGTGTAATAAACTGTATAGCCTGTGAGAAGATTGTGTTTCATGGTACCTCCGGAGTGTACTGGTGTGTGTAAGAACGGACGTTTGTGTACGGTCAAGACTTATTCTAATTTGTGTAAAAAAGTCAGTACTCATTATTCAATAGTCAATTCAAAGATCACTAAAGTAAATATATGTTCTGCGGTAAGTTCTGTTCATCTGCGTTTGGATGTATTTGAAAATTTTAATTCTAATATTCATTTTCCAATTCCAAATTGCTCCATCCAAACGCAGGGGATTTCTCTGTTTCTCCTTGATTAGACTTCCATAAGAACTCTGGTGATGTTTGTTTTTATATCCACATAATTTTCTGGGGGAAAATAAAAAATAAGCATAACCTTTTATTTTCTTCAAAACACTCAAAACATTTTAAAATACTCTTCTTCCATCATTTTGTAAGGCAAATATAATCATTATATAATACATACATATATATTATCTTACATTTTAATTATACATAAATAAAATAATAATATAAAATCATATCTTCACTTCACTGACTAGACAAAAGGTATTGATGATTTAACATATACAATATAATTTGTCATTCCCAAAATGAAATCAGACATACCATTCTAACCCAAAATAATTTCTAACAAAATTTCAGAATAATTTCTCCCAATCCACTCTCCAAAATATTTTCCTAAATCACAAAATCAAACCAAACATTACCTTTATTTGTGTTGCAATGATTTATTTATTTTGAATTTGAGTGAAAAAAACATGAAAAATTTTATATAAAAAAAATTGTAAATACTAATATAGGAGATTGTGTAGACAACTGGACCCTCTTTCTAAAGACTAGGCCCAATCCCGAAAGCTCAAGCCTCAAAAAGCCCACAACATAGCAAAAAAACATTTTTTTTTTTTTTTTTTTAATCGAGGGATCAATTTAAAAAAAGTGTCACCAAAACATAAACATTTCCCGCCTCACGAACTGGTTCAAATTTCAACGCCCAAAAATTTCAATTTTCATGCGCTCTTCAAGAAACTTAATCTGAAACCCATTGCTCTGCAACGGCTCCAAATTCCACCGAGGGTTTTGATCTCCAAAACCCTTCCCATTTTCAATTTTCAATCCTCAAACCTTACTGCTCTATTTCCACTATTTTTCCACAAAAAGATGTACATTAAGGAAATCTGCTTAGAGGGGTTCAAGTCCTATGCAACAAGAACTGTAGTCCCGGGCTTTGACCCGTATTTCAACGCCATCACCGGTCTAAACGGGTCTGGCAAATCGAACATCCTCGATTCGATTTGCTTTGTTTTGGGTATTACCAATTTGCAGCAGGTTAGGGCTTCCAATTTGCAGGAGCTGGTGTACAAGCAAGGCCAAGCTGGAATCACCAAAGCCACTGTTTCTGTTGTTTTTGATAACTCAGACCGCAGTAGAAGCCCTCTTGGATATGAGGATTCTCCTGAAATCACAGTAACTCGTCAGGTATTTTGAAAATAGACATTAAATGAGGAGTTCCGGTGTTTATTCAAATTCGTTTGTCCAAGTTATTCTGTAAGAAAGCTTGCACTTCGTTTGTCGACACTTCGACTTTGTGGAATTTTCTAGTATGGTGAAGACCTGCAATTTGCTTCAATTTTGTAAATTTTTTATTTTTCACAATTTTATGAACAAATACAGACAGTTGCCGATTAAATGGCCGTGCTTATTAGTTGCAACGATTGCGCCAAATTGAGCCTGCCAGGTTCTTTTTAATTGGTTTTCCAGCAGAAGTTCTAATCTTTACATTTTTATGTCTTCGGTTGGAGAGTGCAAAATATTTAGTAATGTAAATGCTAATGGCCTTGAAAAAGCTGCGACTTTTTGGGCTTTCTCAAATCTCAAGATGCTAGTTTTTTATCTCAATCAAATAATTTTGTTGGTTACTCCCACATGCATGGGCAACTAGTCTGTGTAAATGGTACCAGGGTTTGTTGAATGATATTTAACGCTTCATCAGTTCATGATAGTGATATACTATTATCTATCTAATCTGTCTGGGAAGAACGTTTTATCTGATTGCATTTAGCACCCCTCTGGTTGTTTGGCTGACCATCTGACATATTGACATAACCAAAAAAGCTAATAGTAGCAACTAGATAGTTTATAGGGTGTTACGGCTGTGTACTTGCACGAAAATGACCTTCTAGGCTGTTCCCATAGAACGGTCCATGCTTAATACATATCTTGAAATCTTATTGCATTCTGCAGATTGTAGTCGGTGGAAGGAACAAGTATTTGATTAATGGGCATCTCGCTCAGCCTAGTAGAGTTCAGAATCTTTTCCACTCAGTGCAGCTGAATGTGAACAATCCACATTTTCTTATAATGCAAGGGCGAATTACCAAAGTGTTAAATATGAAACCTCCTGAAATCTTGTCTATGCTTGAAGAAGCTGCTGGGACAAGGATGTACGAAACAAAGAAAGAGGCTGCTCTCAAAACACTAGAAAAGAAACAGAGCAAGGTAGATGAGATTGACAAGCTTCTTGACCAGGAAATACTCCCAGCTTTGGAGAAGTTGAGAAAAGAGAGGATGCAATACATGCAATGGGCCAACGGAAATTCAGAATTGGATAGACTTAGGAGATTTTGTATTGCTTATGAATATGTGCAAGCAGAAAAGATTAGAGATAATGCAGTTCAATGTGTTCAAGAAATAAAAAATAAGATTTCGGAGATTGATGCTACTGTTGGAAAGATGCACGAGGAAACACAGGATATGGAGAAGCATGTGTCAAAATTGAGTGCTGAAAAAGAAACAAGCATGGATGGGGAGATAAAGTTGTTATCAGATAAAGTTGATGCTCTTTCACGCGATCTAGTGAAAGAAACTTCAGTGCTAAAAAATCAGGAAGACAATCTCACAACTGAGAAAAACAATGCAGCCAAGGTACAAGGACTCCTTTGCTACATCTAATTCCATTGGATGACTCACTTATTCAATTTATTGATTTGTACTTTATCAGATAGTGTATAAAAATATATATGTATACACGTATATATTATTATTATTTTATTTAACTTCACCTAGTTTGTTCTTCTATTATATCCAGATTGAGAGGAGTATTGAAGAATCAAAGCTAGCAGCAGAAGAGATGGCCACTGCTGTAAAAAATGCTGAAGATGGTGCTGCTGATCTTAAGAAAAGTGTTCAGGTGCTTTCAAAGAGTTTGGATGAGCATGAGAAAGAGTACCAAGTAAAGTATTCAGAAATGTTTAACATCTAATTTAGAACAGCTGTAGCACTTAGATTGGTGGGAATTATCTCGCTATTATATATTTTGTAGGGTGTAGTAGCAGGTAAGAGCAGTGGAAATGAAGAGAAGTGCCTTGAAGATCAACTGGGAGATGCCAAGATAGCTGTTGGAAGGGCAGAGACAGAATTGAAGCAGTTGGAAACAAAAATAAGCCATTGTCAGAAAGAGCTGAAGGAGAAAAAGGCTCAATTATCATCAACGCGTGAAAAGGCTGCTGCTGTAGAGAATGAGCTCAATGTCAAAAGGAAAGATGTTGAAAAAGTTAAAAACGCTTTGGAATCTCTTTCCTACAAAGAGAACCTTATGGAAGCACTGCAAAAGGTTCGCTTCTCTTGATGGCATCTTGCTATTAGCTGTTAAAAAAATGTCTAAGCATCTTGTATCAACTTTGAATATCAAATGTTGTTAGGATCGCACCACCGAGTCAGAGATGGTGCAGAAAATTGAAGAGAAAGTGCGCATAATTTCTTCACAGTTGGCTAATGTTGAATTCAATTACAATGATCCGGAGAAGAATTTTGATAGGTCAAGGGTGAAAGGCGTGGTTGCAAAACTAATTAAAGTAAAGAATAGCTCTGCAGTGGTTGCCTTAGAGGTTGCTAATGCATTTCACAAATTTTAGTTGTTCACATGTCTCATTTTACATGTCTTTCTCTGTTATGATATCAAGGATCCTTGGTGTTATGTTGATCTGCAGGTTGCTGCTGGTGGGAAGTTGTTTAATGTTGTTGTAGACACGGAAAACACTGGAAAGCAACTTCTTCAAAAAGGTGGTCTTCGGAGGAGAGTGACAATCATTCCTCTAAACAAGATTCAAAGTCACCCAATCTCACAGAAAGTTCAAAATGCTGCTGTTAAACTGGTTCGCCTGCAATCCACCTCCTATATTATCTATCACTTGTTATTTCATTAAAACTCAATGTTTTTTTCTATCTTCAGGTTGGCAAAGGCAATGCTGAAGTGGCACTTTCTCTGGTTGGATATGGCCAAGAACTGCAAGTATGCTTCCACTAAAAGAATTTGATTTTCAAGTTTGATTTGACTTGTCAACTTTGTGTCGCTCTATTCAATTATTCTTTAATATAAGCACGTGCAGTGAAAATAATTTTCTCATTCAAAGGAGTGTTAGATTTTATGTTGCCTCTGCTTCTTTCCTTTTAAGATGTGAAGTGCAAACATTAGTAAGCTATACCCTTCTGAGACATAAATGCTATGCAGAGTGCTATGGAATATGTTTTTGGATCAACATTTGTTTGCAAAACAATTGATGCTGCAAGAGAGGTATGTTCATTGGTTTTTCTCTGAAGACTTAATATCATGGTCCTGATAGTGCCACACATTAAATACTTTTGTTAAATTTTTAGGGTTGGATTTTCCTTGCAATTAACAACAATGTTCTGCTAAGATTTCTTTTACATCTCTAATACAAGTGCATGATAATTCTTCAAACCATTATGAGAAACGGAAATCTCGTAGTGTCCATCCAAGAAAAGAATTGTTGAAGAGTTTGTTACAATGGTTTAGTCATACTCTATTGTGGCCACCACATGCACCAATTAAGAGAAGTGACTTAGAGAATGCATAAAATGCAGTTACCAAAGGACAGGATTTGTTGTTCAACTTTCTAGATGGTCCTCAACAGATTAAAGTGGATGAACAGGATTCTTGTAGCCAAACCGAGAACAATATGGGACAAGGCTTTTTGAGTTGCGTCACTTGCATGTTTAAATTGATTCATGGATTATGCATATGCAGAAGTTTATGGAACCAAATTGTTTAGCAGCTGGTCTCTTCTTTCCTTTTGTTTTTCTCATATATAATCTCATTACTTGATGGTTCATAGGTTACCTTCAACAGAGAAACAGGAGCACCAAGTGTAACTCTAGAAGGGGATATTTTCCAACCCAGTGGACTTTTGACTGGTGGTAGTCGCAAGTAAGTGATGAAGTGCTTCTTTCTCTGGTTGAAATTCGCATGGACTTGTCCAACTAATGCTACAAATATATTGCTGACATGATTTCTCTTGTATACTGTTTTTCGTATATTCTACTGTTTGTGTAACAACATAAAATCATTCTAAAAGTCTGGTCATAATTTCAGAGGTGGAGGTGACCTGTTGAGGCAGCTTCATGCTTTGGCAGAGGCTGAACTGGAACTTTCAGTTCATCGGAAACGTCTGTCAGAAATTGATGCTAAGGTTATTTTGAACCTCCATTCCATTTTTATTCACGTGAAAAATGCATGAGCATGTTTGTATATCTCCATTTGGCAGAGATAGATTGCAGAATCAGTTATTTGTCCATTCAACAGATGTTAACTACTAGACTTTCTTTTATTTCCAAATTCAACAAAATTCTCAAATCTAATAATTGTTTAGAGTTTGTACTGAAAAAAACATTTTAAATGCTTTTAAAATAATTGTAACATTCTTTTCTTCATCTTCAATTTTTTTTAAATTTTTTTAATTTATTTATTTCTTTGAGAAACATCTGCCCTTTTAGAAATCCATATCGACAAAAGCTGTATCTATAAATGGATATTTGCCTGCGTCTGTTCTCTGTGGACCAGTGAGGGGCATAACAAGTATACATGAAGATATCTGTTATATCTCTCACAGAAAGGCTACAATTTGATTACCATGATTGGTCTGTTTATCATGTACGAGTTTGATCAACTGCTTTATCTCTGCACTGGGCTGTCTTGCAACTCTTTTCTCCCGACTGTGGAAGCAAAATTCCCTTTTCTAGATGCCTTAAGCTAATACTTAGTAAAGATTTGCTTTTACCATACTTTCTTAAACAACCCTTCATGAAGTAATCCTGCTTTTATATTTTTAATTTTTTTCATAGTTGATCAAGCAAGCCTCCATACATCTCCATGTAGCGGAGCGTGGATGTAATTGGAGGAATGCACAATATAGCCAACATTTCAGCTCCTACCTAAGTGACTGCACTAAGCCAAATCAATTCATGGGGTTTGGGATAGGAAGCCTATTATTCTAGCATTCAACATGAATTCCATTAATCATTGAGGCTACATTATAAAATGTAATATGTGCACTCATTAGTGATATTTGTTAAGAATTCTAACTTTTCTATGTATTGGCATCAGATTAATGAGCTTCTTCCCCTTCAAAGAAAGTTCAAAGACCTTAAGACACAGTTGGAACTCAAGTCCCATGATCTCTCACTCTCAGAGAACAGGGCTAAGCAAAATGAGCATCATAAGGTTGAGCCTTATATCTCTACCAGCGCAAATAGCAAAATTCAGTCATGCTGGTTTTTTTCATTGCTAAGCCACAATATCCTTTATCCAGAATTCCAGATTAATATGTCTGATATATGTAACTATATTCTCCGTAACAACCATGATTAATAATTTTGTTTTGTGATACAGCTTAACGAGTTGGTAAAGAGGATTGAGGAAGAGCTTGAAGAAGCAAAATCAACCATCAAAGAGAAGAAACTTCTCTATGAAGAATGTGTAGCTAAAGTGTCATCTCTTGAAAAATCAATCCATGACCATGCTGGAAATAGGGAAACCAGACTTAAGGATTTAGAAAAAAAGATTAAAGCTATTAAAAGTCAGATGCAGGCAGCTTCTAAGAACCTCAAGGTAGGTTTTCTGTTATTGACTAACATGTGTGAAGGCCAGTATTCTGTCTGAGAAACTTATTATAACACGAGTGCCATAAATTTTCAAAACATTGGGAATGACTTCTGCTGGAAGTTTGTTGGCATGATTTGTTAAAACACTTGCTTGTTGAGTTAAACCTGTCAACAAAAATTAATTTCTCTTCTCTCCCACCAATGAAAAAAGTATAAGAGTTTCATAGCATAATTAATTGTAGGACCAATCTGCATTGCATGTGTAATATGAAAGCATGATTTTCTTATATCCACCCACCAAAATTTGAAAGAGACTAGCCGATTTCAAAAACCTTGTGGTTTTTGTAGAAAGAGTTCCTAACATGTCTTGGACTACGGAGCGATTGTCATATTCTGTAATGTGCTTGAAAAATGTCAATTGCACGTCACTTCTACTGCCTAAAATTGAGTTATGCTGTTTATTTGAATCTTTAGATGTCTTGGCATATGCGATAGCAAATTACCAATTCAAGTTTTTGAACCACTGATACGAATGGGAATTATTCTTTACTCAATGATATACATTTGTACCATAATGGCATACAGCATTAGTTTCATGTTCATACAAATATTTTGATCTTTGCTATACTACTTCCCATGTGTAAATACATGCCTTATCATTGCATTAGTGGGTTTAAGTGTAGTTTATTTGACTTTTTTTTATAGTCTTACTTTGTTTGACGTGATATATTGGAAATTCTTAACTAATGTGATTTGTTATCCAGATTAGGCGCTGAAGTCTACTGCTACATCACACTTTGTATTATTTTTATGTCAGTTATATTATTTGTGGATGCGTGTTTCATTGTTGGCAATCTTTAGGGGCATGAGAGTGAACGAGAGAGGCTTATAATGGAACTGGAAGCAGTTCAAAAGGAACAAAAATCACTGGAGAGCCAACTAGCAGCTTTGACGAAGCAGATTAATGATCTTACTTTGGAAGTGGATTCTCAGAAAACCAAGGTACATCCACTACAGACTGACTAATGCTCTCTTGGAAGAAATCAAAATTGATTTTTCTCTCCTTCTCTTTTAGGTTGCTTCAGTAAAAAAGGATCATGATGAGGTTCAATCTGAGCTCAACATGGCCCGAAGGAAGATCAAGGAATGTGATTCACAAATTAGTGGTATCGTCAAGGAGCAGCAGAAAATTCAACATAAAATTACGGAGGCCAACCTAGAGAGAAAGAGAATGGAGAATGAGGTAATTTGTTGGTTTTGGTTCTTGATATCATTGCTCGAAATGGCCAATCCTTGTCTTCCTTTTGGGTTGTAGGTTAAACGCATGGAGATGGATCAGAAAGATTGTTCCGTGAAGGTTGAGAAATTGATAGAGAAGCATGCTTGGATTGCATCCGAGAAGCAACTTTTTGGACGAGTTGGGTCAGACTATGATTTTGAGTCCCGTGATTCCCACAAAGCTAGGGAAGACTTTGAGAAACTGCAAGCTGATCAATCTGGGTGAGACATGATCAATGCTTTATGCATCATACGTAAAGTAAAGGTTTACATTACAAAACAAAAAGAGAAATAACATTCTCTGACATTTCGTTCTCTTATAATTCCTATTGTAGCCTTGAGAAAAGGGTGAACAAAAAGGTCATGGCCATGTTCGAGAAAGCTGAAGATGAGTACAAGGACTTGATATCTAAAAAGAACATTATCGAGGTTAGCACTGTTGACAATATATACTGTTCCCAATATGTCCGTCGCTTATGCAGATTTTTCCATGTAGAATGACAAGTCCAAAATCAAAATGGTTATTGAAGAGCTTGATGAGAAGAAGAAAGAGACACTTAAAGTCACTTGGGCTAAAGTTAACAAGTTAGTATATTTTTGTTTTGATTCTAGCATGCGGTCTTTATTTGCAATAAATGTGAAACGAAAATTTATTGTTGTTCTACTTATTTTGCTATTATGATACTTTCCCTCCAACTCTTCAAATTACGTGAACACTTATTAGGTGCTCTCTTTATTCAGAGATTTTGGATCTATCTTCTCTACTCTTTTACCGGGCACTATGGCCAAACTGGAACCTCCTGAAGGATGCAGCTTCCTTGACGGTTTAGAGGTTCGAGTTGCTTTTGGAAGTGTCTGGAAACAGTCCCTGTCTGAACTTAGTGGAGGGCAACGATCTCTACTAGCACTTTCTTTAATTTTGGCACTGCTTCTCTTTAAACCAGCTCCGTTATATATACTGGATGAGGTACATAAAATATGAATCTTTTATGCCTTTGTCACACATTGTTGAATTGTCTGCTCAAATGAGTCAAAATTGTTTTCCTTGGAAAGATAACTCGATCCCCCTATTCCCTTGAGGGGGGGGGGGGGTGTGGTGGTTTAAGGCAGTCATACGACTTCCGAAATTTACCTCTTCCATGCATGTCTTTCTGTGATACTTCTAAATTTTTAAGCCAGTAAGAAAGTGCTTTATGCACAGACAAGTATATTCAAATTCAATCTCCAAGCTGATCTTTCTGAAATGTCTCAGGTTGATGCGGCTCTTGATCTAAGTCATACACAGAACATTGGAAGGATGATCAAAACTCACTTTCCACACTCCCAAGTTAGTTTCCCTGCTTCCCTTGCCCCCTCTAGTCCTTCTCGTATTGCCATGAATTAGCAGCTAAATTTAATAAGTAGCAATACTGGAGCAAAAATAGGATATATATTCAGACTTGAGAGTTCCAAATATCATTCAAAGATGTTATTAACATAAGATACTATTGACCAACCCTTTGTGCATCCTTTGTATCATCTGATCACATCTGACATTCATTGTGACCTTCTGTTTTCCTTTGCAGTTTATTGTAGTTTCACTAAAAGAAGGCATGTTTAATAATGCTAATGTTCTTTTCCGAACAAAATTTGTGGATGGTGTCTCCACTGTTCAGAGAACTGTGACAAATAAACAAAGCAAGTGATTCTGATTATCTGGTGAGTGATTATACTGTTTCCTGATGTCTTGTAAGAATAGCATGGATTATAATAAATTTATCATAAACCAAGGGATGCTTCAAATTGTGGATGCATGTCTTTGCCATTGTACTGATGGCTTCGCTTATGCTCTCCACTTTTAGTTGGATTATTTGTAGCTGACAAAATTGAGCCAGATAATAATTCTCTCTGTTCCATATTCTTTAGTCCAGATCAGGTTACGAATATACGTTTTATAACATTTTCATCCCAAACTGTTACATTGTATGCGTCTGAAAATAATGTATGTATGATGTATCGTAGCCTCAGATAATGCACTTCTTTTTGATAATACTCAGCCCAGCCGATCTAATTAGCGCCTCATTATTGTACAGTTGCAGTCAAGAGATGGTTAAAATAAATCATCATCCTACGGTCTTCTCAATTTGCACACTATTCTATTGGATTTTCTCCTTATGATTTTTGGAATTATCGTTTTTCCTTTTCGTTCTTTCTTGTTTTACCTCAGAAAAAGTTGTCAGTTTTCCCAGGTGATCACTAATAAGCAATTGCAAAAGTTTGAAAAGTAGTTATAGAATCTTCCCTGATTTCCAATTTGTTTTTCCTTCTAAAAGATGTTGTCATCAGGCACCTACTTTTCTAAGCATGCTCTTTTTTATTTAAAGTGGGTTAGTTTTTTTTCCCTCAGCATTTGAGTTTATCTAATTTTGTCATACTTTCTTGCAGCTTACTGATTTATGGTTTTCTGCATCACATAAACAAGCTGCTGCCTGCTGGAGACTTTAGGGATCAATCTTATTTTTTTTGTATGTCTGTACTGTATTCTGATTAACCACATTATGCATCAAAGTCTGTATGTATCCCAATGAAAAATATTACTTGTTAGGCTCTTGTAAAACAACCACCTATTCCCTTGTAAATGAGCTCCATTTTTTCTCATCCTTACCTTGTTCACTTTCATACAATGTATAGCCCTCCTCAAATTACGGCAAGAAAGTATCCAAACTGCAGGTTTTTCAACTGATCTTTGTTCTGTTATATCTCTTTCTTGGTGTAATCTGGGGATGGCCATTCATTGTTGAAGCAAAAATCCTACACAGTTTCGACCTAAAACATTCACTTGTATGTGATATTTATTCAAAATAGTGTTGTCTAATTACATTTCTTTCAACTTGATCTTCATTTTCTAAAAAAGCATTGAAATGACAGCATAATTCTTCAATCAGCATGGTCTGTTTTGGTTGTTAATTTGATTAGCTAGCTTAGATTACAGATACAATCCAATGTGATCTATAAAATTTCATTTGATACTGACAATACTGTGTATATGTATACAACAATCTGAAAGCTTGCTGGCAGAAATCAAAAACCGCGTCTCTGAATTGCAACACACAGAATTCATCCCAAGGTTGATTTTCTACTAGTGAAAAAGTCTTTGTTTTTGGAGAAGGGGCGGTGGATATGGTTGTGATTGAGAGAACATGGTACAATCTTGAAACCCACATGATGGGATTTTGGAATCTATCCCAACATATGTAGAGTGTATCAAATCCCAAAAATGCATATACAAAAGAAATATCTTTGGGTGCACAACTAGATCCTTCTTCCCATTATATCATATCATCTTTTGCAAACCCATATAAGTTTTTTTAAATTAGATCTAATTTCGTATGTTCTTCGTAGATTTTATATGCTTGTCATAAGCAGAATTTCTTGGGGTTAGTACATTGTCCTTCTTCCTTTTCATTAATGGTTCTAAATTTGAACTAATTTATAAAATTTTCAAAATATCTTATGAGATGTTAAAATTTTTTTAAAAAAATGAGATAAATCTTTTAAATTCGATAAAAATAAAAAAGATGATAGGAGCATGCATGTGAACTTATAAAGAGTTCTTTTAAATAATTTTAAGCTACTAAATTCTGTTGTATAGAATTTTGTTTACGTTTTTAATATTATTGCAACATCTTACATTCTGCACTTTGAATTTTTTAATGCAATTTTAATACGTATTTCATCTCTTATTCCACTCTATTGATATTAATACTTATACTAACTCTAAATTTACCTTATTATTAACATGCTAACAATTAATTAATGTTTGAATAACAATTGCTAATAGTGTATTGGTGGTTTACCTGTAATAATATCAGGTGTTGACTTGCGTAAGTGTTATGGTCACGTCTTAAGGTCCAATTAGGGGGATTTTAGCCCAATGGGTGTCCCAAAGGTTAAGCAATTAATTGTTTTGGTTGCATTAATTTGTTGTGGGTATCACTCGCGAACCAATATGTACTGTGCAAGATTTTGTGATGTTTATAAGGACAGGTCAGACTCAAAGGGTACTTGTCAATTGTGACAATTTGTCAACCAACTTGTTGGACTTATCAAGCAAACTATTTATTTTTAAATTCTTTTAGTGTCAACTTAATTTCTTCTAAATTTAATTTAGCTGCTTAGTAGTATTCTTCTGGGCTTGAATCCTTCGCTTATAATAATAATAATAATGATGATGATGGTGATATAGTTAGAAATTTGAAAGAATAATATTTCATGGGGTCAGCTAATGATGACTAGCCTGTCCTTTTCATCCACCTCTAATTTAGATGGTATTTGGCTAAACCTATTCAAAAAAATTTATAAGTTTCTATATTTTATTAAATATTTTTGGAGTTTATAAGATGTTAGATCTCTTCTTAAAAATAAATTTTTAAAGTGATTGGATAAAATAAGATATTTAAGTTTATAAGATGTTAGTAATGACAATTTTGTAATTAATATGCTTAAAATTAAAAGAGTTAGTTAAGATCCTACAAATAAGTTAGGAATTCCTAAATTTTTTAAAAGAAGTTTATAAATTCCTAGCATCTTATTTTAGAAACTTATGTGCTCTTTTTTTAAAAAATTTACCAAATATATTTTGACATCTTCTAAGTACTCAAATATCTTTTAAAATATTTTAAGCAGCTTATAAGTTCACCCAAATATCCTTTTAGTGGCTTTCGGTCTAATAACATAAAATTCATATATAATATGTGAAATTTTAAAAATTCAAATTTGATAAACTTTTGACGTAGTTATATATATATATATATATATATATATATAAATTCATCTGGTAATGCAAACATGTCTGTATGTGTGTATGACAGAGAGACAGAGAGCTACTGATGGTGAGCGTTTTGAGCCAAGTGCATTTGACTTCATCCATTTGTCGGGTGAATTTTCCTTTGTCACCCCTCAATTTTATGCGTATAACATTTTGCACCGCACCCTATATTCTTTTGCTGTCTCCATTAAAGAAAATTTATTTTTTAACTTTCTTGAAAAAATTGACTTAAATTTTTTAAATTTACTTAATCTAATAATATAGAGTAATTAATTTAAAATAGCCCAACTATAAAATTATGTATTTTATTAAATAAATTAATTTTACTTAAAAATGTAACAAATAATTCTTAAATAATTAATACTCTTTCAAGGAAAGGTCAAAAAGACCTTTATGTAAAAATAAATAAATACAAGGTAGATAGAGAATATTTTGAAATAGTCTCATAATTATTGAGGAAATAGGTCTCATCACCAAAACAATTAAATGATCAAATTAGGGTAAAGACATAAGTTTCGACAAATATTAGATTATGTACTAGCGTTGACGTCTATGTTAAAAAAAAGTTACCAACATGCTTTATATTTTCATTTTTTAAATTTAGAATAATATTTTTTCACATTATTTGTTTATTTACATTAGCCTCATGACTGTTAATTTTTTAACTACGACAACATATATTTGATCGATCTAAAGGAAATATTACATACATTTAGTTGAACAAGCATAGTTAAATTTATCATTGTTTTAAGTTCCTAAGGTTGCACACAAAGTCAACCTTTTGACTTTCTATATTTTTTTTCATTTTACTTTTGATGTAGAAGATTTTATTTTCTTCTTTTTCTAATGTTTTTGGACCACGTTCCTCCAATTATAATATAATCTTGAGAAGTCAAAGGGATAGGCAAACGCCACCTAAGGCATACCCCACGAATTCCTTTCTCCTTTCTTTTTTCTTTTTTTTTTTTTTAAGATATTAATCATTATAATGGTAAAGTTCGTAAGCAAAGTAAGCCGCCCCCACCGCCCTAAAGCCTAAAAACAATTCATTGACCATTAGCGTTTGTTGCCATTTCCTTATTCATGTATTTAGACCCTGTTTGTTTACACAATATATATATATATATATTATTTTTAATTATTTGAAATTTTCAACAATGTTATTGTTTTTTCATTTACAATAAAATTTGTATTTTTGCATTAAAATTTTTCAGTCAAAATTTAAAATTAAAAATGTAGCTCTAGATGTCATTATCAAACCTATAACCTGATCTTTGTCAAAATATGACTTAGATTATTAATGTTTTATGTGGCAATATTTTAAAAAAAAAAAAAAAAACTTAATGTGATCCACATTGAATAAACTAATAATTATTTTTCACAGTATAATTTGACTAAATTGACATTAAAATAATAATAGAAACTATAAATATTATCAGTATATTTGAAAAAGTTTTCATATAACTTTTTTTTTTTAGAAATTCAAAAAACAAAAAGAACTTTTCAAAAAGTCCCATCTTTTCTCAAATATAAACACATACGCCCAAATGCATTCCTCTTTCTAACTCCATAATCAATATTTTCATACAATTAATTTAAACACATTCTCTTATAACACATTCTATTTTTTGTTATACAAAAATTTATTAAATATCTTTCAACTTTAGAAAAATGCTAAAAGTATGAAAATGGGCCAAAAAAATGTAACCAACTTAGCTCTTAATTCTCATTAAATACAACAAATATATGTATTGATGACAAGATATTTAATAATAATATGAAAGTTGCTATTAATTATATATAAATGTTAACCTATGAGAATTTTTGTTTTGACACATAATTTCTGCTCAAATTTTGTCTTTTGATTATTAATCCAGTCCCAACAAAATATTCTTACAAATTATAATGTCTACTCTTGTTATTAGTGATTGTCATTATACATCTGCTACTAATATGTCAACTTAAATATTATAAATTTATTATTGATGATGAATATTAATAACTTAAAAATTATTGTAATTTTGTCACTAGTAAATTTATATAAGTCATACACCATTGTAGCAAAACAGTAGTTATAGCCACTAAAAACATATTATAAATCATAACATTACATTATCCCTTACTATTTTGTTGTAACTCATATTTTTTTTAATTCTTGACAACCGATTTTCATCAAGTTCGATGACAGATTTGCCTATTGTGTATTTAGAATAACTTTCAAAATAATGTTAGGGAAAGAAAAAAGAAAAAAAAAATTATAAAAAAATCATCATTTGGAGCCAAATCATCTTTTATCTCAGAAGATTTTTCGAGACTAGTTAAGACAAGGAAGATCCCCAACCTGGGCAGGTACTTTATTGCACTATTTACTAGGAGAAGAATTTTGGGAAAATCACTTTTAAGACATGGAAGATCCCCCAAATTTTGCTCTATACTTATATAATATTATTTTCTTCACATCTTCCTCTTAACCTCTTCAAAGATCATAATCTAGTTTATAATATGGAATTGGTTCCATCAATGTCCTGAAAAGCTACAGGTGGTTTTTAAGGTTGACTTTTGTGCAGGGTTCCCCAACTGTATATAAACCAACCCTCATACATGGAATTGTCCCATGCATTGTAGACACAGATAGAGAGAGAAATCAGAGAGAAGGGAGAAAAAGATAGAAAAAAATGAGAAGCAATCAACTGAGATTGAACAATGGCATGTCCATACCCATAATTGGTATGGGCACCTACTCTTTTCAAAATGATAAGAAAACTACTCAGAATGCTGTCCAGATGGCCCTTAAGGTATGGAAATTTCACCTTAAAACCAGGTCTTTTTTGTTGTTGTTGTTGTGATCAGAAACCTAGTTTTTGCAGAATATGAGATGAAACATTCTCAGCTGTCTCTTTGTAATACTCCATTACTAAGTGTTTTTGCATGAATATTAACTTTATCATTTACCATGATTTTCCCCCTCTTGCAGATGGGATACAACCATTTTGACACAGCACATATATACGGTTCCGAGCCGGCCTTAGGGAGTGCATTGGGAGAGGCAATCTCTAATGGCCTGATTGAAAGAGAAGCTCTTTTTGTTACATCTAAACTGTGGGGAAGTCATCACCATGACCCCGTTTCAGCACTAAAGCAAACTCTAAGGTAAGAAACTCACAAGCCCGCATGTCCTAATAATCATTAATCACATGCACATGTTTGATAAACAGGTTTATTAGCATAGTTACAGTTTTCTCTTGTTAATGATGAGAGAATTTGGAGTAACAAAGACGGGCTGTTCTATCAGGAACCTTGGGATGGACTATGTGGACATGTATTTGGTGCACTGGCCGGTGAAGTTGAAGCCATGGGTTAACCACCCTTTGCCGAAAGAAGATGACTTTGAGCAGTTAGACCTGGAGACTACATGGGCTGGGATGGAGAAATGCCTGGAAATGGGGTTGTGTAGGGGTATTGGTGTGAGCAATTTCTCCTGCAAAAAGATTGAAGGTTTGCTGGATTTTGCATCAGTTCCTCCAGCTTTGAATCAGGTAACTTTCTCTGTCCATGTTATGGGCATGAAATTTTACTTCACAGAAACTAATCTTGATACGTAAATCCCAACTAATAAAGAAATAGTTATCTTTATCTGATGAGAAAGATTCTGTGACGTACAAAATAGTACAGCAAGAGCAAATGATGTGTGTTATAACTGTCAAAGAGTAAAGAGTAAAATAATCCAAGTAGCAGGATATGTGTTAAGTAGCCAAATCCAGATGTGTCTTTTTCCAACTCTACTCTTTTTTGATAGTCTCAAAACCCGATAAACTAATCTTGGTACAGGTGGAGATGCACCCTATGTGGAGGCAGAAAAAGCTGAGGGATTTTTGCAGGGATCACAAGATTCATGTTAGCGCCTATTCTGCCCTGGGGGGACCAGGAAATTTCTGGGGTTCAACAGCTGTGGTTGAAAATCCAATCATACAGTCCATTGCTCTCAAACACAAAGCAACTCCAGCTCAGGTAACCATTTATTTTGTTGTGCTATTTCCTATCAATCACAACGTCATGTTTTCAGATTGTCTTGACAAAGAAACACAAATCCAAGTTAACAATGCATTTTCCTTTTTTTTTTTTTTTCCCTTGGTGTGTGTTCATTCAAGGTTGCTCTGAAATGGGGACTGTCAAAGGGGGCGAGCGTAATTGTTAAGAGCTTCAATGAAGAGAGACTGAAGGAGAATATAGGGGCACTGGATCTCAAGTTGGAAGAGATTGATGTGCTTGAAATTGAGAAGATGGAGGAGAGGAAAATAATGAGGGGGGAATTCTATGTGAATCAAACAACAAGCCCTTACAAGACCATTCAAGAACTATGGGATGATGAGATTTAATCATACTTTGGATGGAGAAATATTCTAGCAACCAAAGTACGATTATTTTCACGCATATTCTGTAATTTCCCAACATGCTTGTACCAGAATTTTGGTTAAAATACCATAACATGGGACTCCAGAATTTTGGCAAACTATAAAAACAAGGGTTCTTTATTGCATATCCAAAATTACCACAAGTACACCAGCCAAAGCACTGAAACGATAGTACGACAGATATATATTCAGAAATCAGGAAAAACACTGGCCAAGTTCACCAACAATAGTTGGATTATATGAAATCTATGCTGATGCCGTACATTTAGCTGAATACCAGTACAACTGAGATATTTTGAAAAATAGAGTGACAGCACGCTCGAATATTTGAAAACTAGAAAACTGGAATTTCTGAAAACCAGGGGTGAGGTAAACTACAATAACATGTTATCAGAATACAATTGTAATTTGTATATTAATATCCTTGGATAAATCACAGTAAATGCACTAGTAGAGACGGATACAAATAACCAAGATTACAACCCTGTGCGTCTCTAGCTGCGGTGGTGGATTGAGAGGTAAACCCTATCTGCAATAATAGCAATGCACAGGATCACCCTTCACCCAAAACTTCATTATTCTAGTTAACAGTCTTTCGACTTCAACATCCCCATAAACCTCCATCCATGACTAGGATTTGTTTTGAAGTTTCACATTGAACAGCTCACTTGGAGTAGAACCACCATTCCTTGTCTCGTCCATACAAAGGATTGCAGTGCTGGCCCTTCTAGTGTGAAAAAGTAAAATAAGTTACTGGCACAACAAGAAGCTGAACACAATCCCAAGTTGAATTCATGCAAAATGGATCAGGGATGAAAGACAAACAAGCCCTACTAGGAATGCTCACACGTAGTATTGCAAAGAGTCATCTATTAATAATTAGTCAAGAGCTGATTGACTATATTAGGCTACCAGACTATCAAAAATTATTCGTTGTTGAACACAGATGATGTTTTAGGCCAGTCTCAATTAGCATGAAACAAACAGTACAATTGCTTTATGTAGGAAAAGCCTGCCTGATTTTCTTACTGTAGATAATTCAAAATTAGCTTTAGTTCCATTCTGATCGAAAATGTCTCCTCACAGTCAGCTATCTACACTGAAAGTCCATCAATTCTACATGCCTTGTTTGGATGTTAAACTGCTTTGTGCTTAATCACATTGGTACTATCAGATAGATGCATGTCATGATGCACGCAAGGAAGACCTAATGTTGCAAAGCAAGTCAATTGTAGTGAGAAAACATACGTTCAATCCACCAAGCTTATGATCGTTTCTCACCTAACTTCCCCTCTGACCACTACTCCCATTAGAAACAGATGATGTACCCTGCTCGATGCACTGGTCATAGAAGAACAAAATCATTCAGGATAACATTATGACGAGACAATATGGCACAATTCTAAATGTTAGTTCATCTCAACTAAGAAAGTAAATTTAAAACATGTGATTTGACAAAGTGAACAAACATGAAATTTTATCAACCCTTCCTACTCCCACATTGTGATGTAGGCAATAAAGAATCCAGCAAAGCAATACTAAATGATGGATCTTTTTTTAATTCGTGCTCCCTACAGAAGTCCTCAACTCAATTGTTTCCTTGTGAGATGATTTGCTTCAATACAAGCTCTTTAATACTGTTGAATCGAGGGTACTTAAGCGCCAGATTTGCAGTAACTTGGCCTTTCAGACCTCACG
This sequence comes from Jacaranda mimosifolia, assembly GCA_018894105.1. Lineage (NCBI taxonomy): Eukaryota > Viridiplantae > Streptophyta > Magnoliopsida > Lamiales > Bignoniaceae > Jacaranda > Jacaranda mimosifolia. Next base: position 29,325,501 of record CM032125.1, on the reverse strand, counting down.
ATTTACTCTATCAGAACTCATTAGTTAATATAGTCCTATTGAAGAGTTGTATTCCTAGTTGCAGTGCAGAAGATGTTGAGTATTTCAAGTCACCCCCTTTTTTTCTCTTTCCTGATAGAAAGTTTGATATAACAAACCAGGAAATAAAATTGAGCTTTCTCAAATTTATGTAAAGCCTAATCAAGAAGAATGCTATAACAAAACACTACAGGAAGGGCAAAGGACAACAAGTATAACAGTCGGGGCCTTCTATAAATGTAGAAGAATATTAATTACCTGAAGAAGATAATTATGCAACCAATCCAAGGTTTGGGGGAAAGTTGTAGCCGATATGTTGACCACCGTATAACCCTGCTCAAATGGTAAAAGGTTCCATGAGCGTCTAAAATGCAATGCATATCTCTGCCAAACAGTGCATGCAATTCATTACTCAAATCAGTTGCTCAATAGTAAACTTGGGAGCTTATTCAATAACTTCATTAATACTAAAAAGATTTTACTGAATGGTGACCTTCAAACCCCACTGGCCCCACACATGCCCCAGAAAAAGCAAAAGCAAAAGGTATTTTTTCATTCCCATTTTTTAAGGTGGTGATACAGAAGTAGAGTTATAAACCCATCAGGTAAATTTTTGAATTAGATATTATCCACACAGCCGCCCCAATAAGTTTAGCATAGAACTAAGATTAACAAGAGAAACAGGCACAAGTTATGAACTTTTGTTTCACTGTGTATAATATTTTACAAATCTTTTCTATCTATAAGGGAGAACAAAGGGGATGGTTAGTTGGACATTAATAAAATAAACCACAGTATCACTAGAAATTGCCATCAACAATTTCTTGCATAATGTGAAAACTACTATAGCAGAGTGGCATTAATATCTTTATGGTTGGTCAACACTGGATTCCTCCATAAACCCTAATTAAGTCATGCTTTCTCATTAAGGCGCCAATTCCATTTTAGCATTTAATACCTTGGGTAAAGGTTTCAAACGACATACCTGTGACTTAAATGAACAGAGATAGTTCTGGATTGTTTTCAAGTTGCCTATTAACTTATCCTTGTCCTGGAAAGAGAAGTAGGCAGCATTTGTCAAAGATTTATTTGAGGCATAGACAACAGAAGCAGCAACATCATCTAAATGCATGAATGTATATGATAAACATTATATATTCCTAAGTAGAATTCATGAGTCCGTCCGTACAAGCTTATATTACACTTGTGACAATGAGACAAATGAAAATGTCAAATTTGCTACCACTCAGATCAATGTATGCAATTTAAAAGATGTAAACTATATGCCAGTAAAATCCTGTATTTCCTGGACCTGATATAGCCATCCACCAGATAAAACTCTTGTGCAGTGAAAATATAAACTGGGTTCATGGATTTTGGTGGTTATCAATTGATTCAGAGGGAGATCAAGAAAGCTTCACAAAGGACCCAACACCAATTGCACAACACAGTGCATGATAACAACACTGCTATGAATTGCATGATGAGGTAAATCAGCTCACTATATGATAATTGCAAGATCTAATTCGTGGGCCTCAATAAGAGAACACTCATTGGTATCCATATTTAAACAAAATAAGCATCAACTCATTCTCAAACAAATCGAACAGTTATCTTCATTAAGTTAGTCAGAGCGCCAAAATAATTATGCTTGCATTAATTCCAAGAATAACCTACCTGTATTGGGTATTTTTCACTGCTACGAGTAGATAACCACTCCTCTAGCAAAGCCTGTGAGAAATCAATAAACTTAATTAAGGCAAAATTTGATAAAGAAAAATATGGTGTCAACACTATAGCAAAGTTTCTAGAATTCATTGACCCATCATGATACTCTGTCTGGTTTGTATGAACAAAATTTACATACCTTACAAGTCCAGCTTGCCATTTTAGTGAACCAGAAATGTCAGAACATAATAGACACCAAAGCTAGGTCTCCATTCAAAGTTCAAACTTACCCTTCATTAACCAATTTTACTTGTAATTTTAATATCTCAATTGTTACACATTATTCGTCCATTTGTTACATTATTTGCACATGCGCATATAAATTTTCTGATCTCCAAGTTATGTTGAAAGAGACAGCTTTTTAGCTATAGACGTAGCCGTTTCACCTTGTACATAAGGGCACTATCAAAAGTATAAAAATATTCAACACACCTTATGATCAAACTCAGCCATCTTTAGGATAATAGGAATAATAATGGGTTCAGGACCGGACTTGTCTTTATTGACTGCAGGAGTCTCATTTCGGTCAGCATCCTTCACCATTTCACCTGTGAGGATAGTTAAAATTTAGAAGTCAGAGCTAAACTATAAGCCTTCCAAGAAAAGAAAAGAAAAAAAAAAAAAGGAAAGAAAGAAAGAAAATCTTCTAGAGGAAAGTACAGTGCAGATGGTCGAATCTAAAATTTGAAAATGAAGTACATGACCACATGAATGAGATTTTTCACCTTTACAATCATGTGTGCGGCCACTTATGTCAGCAGATTCTAGAGCACCCGAGACCATATCAATACCAGATATTTTTTCCCCTGATGGAGTACAGAAATTGTAGTTGTCTTGATTGGCAGATGAAGCAGTACAATCATTCTCAGCTGAGCTTCCATTTTCATTTTTTCCCGAGGACTTCTCTGCATCTTTTGCTGGTAAGGTGGTTGATGATTTGTTTTCGTCATCCATTAAGTATATACTAGGATCCAAATGTATGCCCTGTAGTCGTTACAAAAAGTTAACATATATCAGCATACAGGCAAAAGTTATAGGTTGGATTCCACACGCATGCATACACAGAGCACCAATCCCCCAGAGAAGGGAAGAAGAGAGAGAGAGAGAGAGCAGGCGCACACGCACACACACACACAAAAAAAAAAAAGAACAAAACAAAACAAAAACAACTTATCATGAGGACACTAGAAACAGCTGCCAGTACTGTTTATAGGCTGCACTCTCCGGTTCTCTTGTTCTATTTAACTAGCTATCTTTAATAGGAAGGTCTCAACTAAGTACATAAGTGCTTGGCTCTGTTAGTGCAGGATGTTCAACCTCAACTTCAGACTTCTCCTACCCCAGCAATGGCATGTCTTACTTGTTTCATTTAATAAGATATTTAACTTTCCACCAACACTGACAAATGTGCTCCAAAATGGAGGAAGCTTTGATGAAAGCAAAGGGCTTCATTGGAGTGCACAGACAAGAAATTGGCTAGTACATGAAGTGCCGTGGCTTGAATTTTGAAATTGAATGTTGAGAACAAGACCCCGAAAAAGATTTCAAGTAATAAACCAGGCATGCATGAGGTATCAAGTAAGGCTTTCCAAATAAATTCACACTATGCTTGGAAATCAAAACTGTGCTGAGAAAAAACTGACACCTCTTCCCCACATAGGTTGTGGAAGTGGTTTAGACCATAGTTCTCATTATCTCATTTTGCAGGCAAACACACAATGCAAAAGGTTCCTGAGACATTGAGAAAAGGTGTGCCCCATGGAAAATTACCTAAATGTTTTGCATTCAATGGGACTAATACTTCACTAATTAAATATAAGTTCAAAAATTGGTCTTTATTTGTCAGATCTGCTAATTAAATCTACCAACAACTAGGCATAAAATATTATCCTGAAACAGTTCAGTTCTTTAGTATATGAAGACAGAAGCTGCTTAAAGAAATATTATTCTTCATTTTTCGCTCACAGTAGCTGATACATATAGATTCCTTTTAGCTGTCCTCTATGAACACCGCATAAAATAATAAAAAACTTCTCTTTATTCAAAACAGAGCAAACAGAATTTGGAGTTCTCCAAGGTGAAGGAAACAAATTGCGTGCCTCCTCTTTCTTTCCCATTTTTCAGTTATCCTCTAGATATGATTATATAAATAATACATATGGTGTGCTTTTAGTTACAGTATTTCCAACAGTCTCACATAATTAAGAGTACATTGTCAATGATGCAGTACTCAACATATAGGAAAGAAAGATATGAGGAAAAAGAAAACCATTACAAGCATGTAAATCAGAGACATAGAAAGCAGTTTGGCAGGATGCAATTTACCTCAATAATAATTGGCTTCCCATCTTTCATTGCTTTCTTCAAATCACCAGCCAAACCTATTTGAAATACAAATTAATGATACTCAACATGGTCCTTGAAATGCTTCAGTGGAAAAAGGTTGAGCTATTGCATTACCTTTACGGACAATCCGGCATTCTCTACAAAATTCAGTTATCAACTCCTCGGAGGAGCTGAAATCTCGCGCCCATACAGGGGAAGATGTCAATGGTGCACTGAGAAGAGGTCATAGACATATCAATAATCTAATATCCTGTAGCATAATACAAGATTCCTCCACTATTGATATCTATGGTGTGTATTCAAGTGAGAACAAAGCACTCTACAATTATACGTGGCCAGAGTTATCCACTTCAGTAGATATGACATGGATCTCATGTTACCAAATTAGAATGTACCTAAATAGATTCTCACATTCTCAAGTGGATTCAAATTGAATTGGCTCTCAACTTTGCAATCTATACATTGTATGAAACTACTTCAAGCTTTGTTGATCTGATTAGGAGCATGAGTAACCATGCATGTAAGGCAGAATAAGTTGGATACTAACTCATTAGACCTGTCAGACAGTAGTCTGAGTTTTATGACAATTTCCAGAAAGTGTAAAGAGAAAATCAAATAGGCTAAAAGCTACATACTCTGTTGCTGTGCGCAGTAACTCGTACACCATATCTGTCTGTACCATTGAGACAATGCACAAATATCAGTACAAGATGGAAACAAATTCAATAGCATGAAGTGTTGTTGACAACTCTTGAAGAGAGGTGCAAGTAAATATTGCTACAACAAAGAAAAGAAGCTTACCTGCAAAACATTTGGCAGGTTTAGTCTTTGTGCAAGTTGAGTGGCAATAGTAGACTTTCCAACACAAGCAGTGCCGCATACAAGAATAACCAGTGGTACTCTTAGATGGTGAAATCTAAGGATAAACAGAAAATTAAATGAAAGATCAATAGGAGAAGCATGGGCGGTATATACAGCAGCAGTTTCAAAACTTCATCTATCCAACAAGAAACTAGAATTTTTATTCCGTAAATTGACTAAATTGCAGGTTCTGGACTTCTAAACACATCAGATTGAGCATTCTTCATGATATCAACATAAAACAAAGAGGAAAAAGTAACTGACCTTGTCATCATTTTATATCTGTTAATATACTCTTCCCCATAACCTCGCCGCTCCATGAGCTACATGGTGCAAGGAATGAATTATGCAACCTCATTTAAAGCTTCTCATTCGTAAATGAAGCAATAGAAGACAACGAAAAGGAAAGAGCTAATAAGAACAGATGGAAGAAGAGAAAAACAGCATCGGAAGTTCATGTTGGAGGAGATATCTTCCTTAATGATTTATTTAAAAAATTGGAAATGACTTCCAGACCAACGTTCTCCATGCTTCCTCCTTTTTCATCACAAAGAAAGAACTAATAAAAACAAATGTAAAACATGCACAACTAAGATGTAAAAATACATTCAAACAGCATCCAGCTATGCATGCACCAGTAGTTGAACCATAACACTAGGATTACAGTGATACCCCCAGAATTTTGGATACAATTCTGCACTAATTCCAGACAGCAAAGTCATTCTTCCTAGTAACGTGAATCAGAGGTAATACAGAATATAATCAAGATTCATCTCACCTCTGATATTATATTGCTACTAGAACATGCAACATATATATATAAGCGTATGCTGTTCCCATAATGGATATAATTAAAGGAACTCTTTACAAACTTCACAAAAAGTACTAATGTCATTACCTAATGGGCTTCATTTTGCATTGCAAAGTTTCCACTTGAGCCAAAAATTTCCAAAAATCAAGAATAGCAAATGCAACAAACCTTAAATAAGTTAGCTTCAAGGTCGGACTGCGAGCTGCAAATGATTAACTAAAAAAGTAAACAAATGAAGAAAAAAAATGCAACTCGCAAACAAGATTCGATAAATAAGTAGATTCAATATGCCAGAGCATACACGTCCAGAAGGCTGTTATCTATAAGCAGCTTTTTAAGTTCAAGAGCAATCTTAATAGCCACGTGATTGGGAATCTGCAATTAGAACAAAGAGAACACCATAATCAGAAATAAATAAATAAATAACACTTAATTTTCCAGAAATTTCGGAACATAACAAAACAATTATGAAATACAAAAAAGAGAAAAAGGGTTACCTTGGTGACCGTCAACATTCTGCTAAGCAAAAATCGGGAGAGCACGTAATAGTGATCGGCATTATCACCCAACCATACCTTCACCTGAAAAAAAAAAAGGAAAAAAAATAACAAAAAAACTGAGCAATAAATATTAATTGACATAGAACATAATTCTTAAGATTTTTAATGAGGGAATAAGCGCAGAAAATGAAGATAGTTTGATCCAAATCTCAACCTTAACAAAATCATATTTGGAAGAAGCGTTCCGAGTGGAGAACGGGAGAGCAGCTGACAGTCCAATTTTATTTCGACGATCAAATTCTTCTCCTTCTCCTTCTCCTTCTCCTTCTTCTTCTTCTTCTTCTTCGTGGAGTTTGTTAGGGCTTTCTATTGCCACTCCTTTCTCTTTTTTCATTTTCTATCTTTTTTCCCTGATTGATTTTCTCTCTTTCTGGATTTCAAGCAGGAGATATATGCAAGTAATGGCGAAACCCGCGGGGTGGGAGTGTGTGTTTTTTTATTATTATTTTTCCTTTTTTCTTTTCTTTTTCTCCTTTTCTTTTTCTCTATAGATGCAAACGACTGCACGAGCCATCTTTTTATATTTGAGTTCAAGTTCGAGTTCGGGCTTAACGAATTAAGAAAATTGAGGCTCGATTCGAGCCCTTAGATTCAAATTTAACAATAAATTATAAGTTTGATTTCAGGCCAATTCGAGCTTAAAAAGTTAAATTATTTTATAAAAAAAAAATTAAATTAATATATTTTATTATATTCTTTATATATAAATATATTTTTTTTAAAAATATAGACAAACGAGACGGCTCGTGAACTTGTAAACAAAAATTATTTGACTCGAGTTCGAACA